>WAAD01031618.1:88513-221097 GCA_013389945.1 Fregata magnificens
TCGGCCCCAGCGCCTGCCCGGGGCTCCCCACCGTGCCCCGCTCACCGCCTGCCGCCCCGCTCTGCGGGCCAGCCTCTCGCTCGGCTGCTGCATCCCGTTTACACTCACTCCTCAAACCAAATAAGACGTTTTCCATTCCCTGTCGCAGCTAAGCTCCTGCCGGCCCCTCTCGCCTATTAGGCCTAGGCTGCTACCTCACCCTCTCCAGCTGTGATCAATCCATCTTGCTCCACTTAACACAGGTAGCCCGGGCCCTAGGGTCGTTTGCCCTTAGTCACTGCATTTGCTGTCACCCACCTCACGTCAGGCTCTCGCTTTGCGTACGTACGCGCCTCGATATTTAAGGCTGCTCAAAGCTTGTCTGCTCCTGCGAGATGCGCGCTGTGGCTCTCTGCCAAGTGAAAGCAAGCCTGATGACCCACTCAAAGATTTTTTCCAATGGGCAATTTTGCTGCCCTAGTGAACTGGGCTGCAGCATTGTTCCCCATCCAAACCCCGTTAAGCTCTTGTTTGCCCCAGTGATTACAACAATGTGATGATGGTGAGGTGCTAGCGTGCTGTGGCTGCTGTTTACTCTGCTGACCGGTGTCATTGCATTGTTTCCCTGGGCTTCCCCGTTTTGTGTAGCGTATCCGCTTTGCGCAGCAGGTGGCAAGCTCACAGCGCAGGCTCTTTTTTCTTGGCGTGTGGCATAACTAACCCAACAGGATCCTGCCTCTTCTCTCCTGGCAGAACAGAAATAAAAATGGCAGCGATAAGGCAATCTTACAGTAATAATAATGTGATTTTCTTTAAATCCTCATTTCAGAGATACCGAAACCAAATCAGGCACGCCAATCCTAAAATGGCAGAAGGTCAGGAGGTCCCTCACCCTTCTGAGGAGCAGCATTCCTCACTTTCATGGTTTCCACTGTCCTGGCAGGAGGAGGAACAGCAAGCTCATGCAGCTCAAGGCCCCAATCCTCATTCCTGTGAGCAGCAAAAACCCGTTTGGCCTTTGTACTGAGGCAGGTGTACAATGGCCACCATACTCTGTCCTTACAAGAGGCCTCTCAATCGTCTTTCTGTGCCTGCAGGGTGATTCCTCACTATGCCACCAGACTTTGAAGAAAAGATTTTTGAAGGTCTTTTTCTATGCTGTGCTTTATTTGTTGCATGTACTTGGTTTTAATTCTTGCATTCAGAGCCCCATCCAGTTCAAATCTTTCCCTGCAGCTCCCATTTGCTTCCTCTGGTACCGGGATTAAACACATTCTTCTCCCCTTTTGCAGCAGTGGTGCTCAGCAGCCTTCCCACTAGCCTGTATATTATCCTGCAGACGTCTTACATTGTTGGCAGGATGAGCGTGTGGTCATGTAATGGGCAAACACAGGTCACAGAACAAGTCCTCCTTCATGCATCTTGGATATCTTGGATAGTGTGAGACAGGAGGGGGCTGCACCTGCTCTGCAGTGCCACACACATTGCATGCAGCACCCCGGGCTGTGTGCCCTCCTCCATGCCACCTGCAGGTAACTGCAGGCTCATCAGCTGCAGCTGGCATGTGGCCTCGGCCAGGGAGAGGTGGTTGAAATGCAGGTCCTGAAGCAGAACAGGGACGATAAGGTGGAAGTGAAATGACTTGGTCTGCACAGGGGCTTTTGTAGGTGTGGTCTCGTCCCCTTTATTTCTGCAGCTGTCCACAGCAATACCAGGCTATCCATGGCCTGCAAACTGTCTAATAAACCTAACTTTGCTCAGGCTCCTCTCTCTTACCAAAAGAGTTGTAAGGTCAGTTGTTAGTGTCTAAGATGAGGACAAATTTTGCATCAAAATTGTTTGGGGCAGTATCTGAAAACTCATTTACAACCAGTCTTGGAGACTACGTATCTCTCTGAAAATGGGGGGCACTCCAGCATCTCTTTTCAAGCAGAATCAACCTTCAGTAAAAAACACTCCTATTCTGAAACAGAATATTGAAATACTTTTTCTTTCCTCTTTCTCTCTACGTAATAGGCTTTGTCTTTAATTTAAACATCTGGTCAGGCTTATGCCCGTACTCTGTAAGCCAGAATGCTTACCTATAAAGACACAAGGCTCTGTGGGGCAGGTGAAGTAGTGTCTGCCTGTTCTTATATTCAAGTCTTCTTCATCTGTGCACCGGCAGAGTATCCAAGCCTACAGGTACTGAGCATGTAGCTTGTTTCTGATTCTTACAAAAAGTGTCCTACTTTGAGGAAGGAAGCCCGGGCTCAAAATATTCCCCCTAAGGATTAGTACAAAGGCTGTTTCTTAAAGAAAACGGGTTTAAAATAAAAAGTGATTACAAGGTGCAGCGCAAATGGATTGTGTATGTGCCAGCCGCCCCGGTGCCTGAATGAATTTGTGTCAATGGCTTTGAGATTGGGATACATGTTAGCAAGGGCAGTGTGGAGGTATGTATGCATCAGTGATTGCATGTATAACTGATTATGCTTCAGTGCCACTTGGCTATGAATCAGTGAGTCTGTAGAAAAGCATTAAGTCTATACCACTGCTGAGAACAGGGGATAGGTTTTAAAAGAGACCTTGCAAAGAGCCTGAATTTTATTAGAAAGTCTGAAGTGAATCATGCTCTTCTGAGGGCTTGCAGCAGGGACTTGGCAACAGAGGAGAAACAGATCTGCAGAGATGTTGCAGCTGAGCTGTGCACAGATGGTAAACTAAAAGCTCAAGTATAAACAGCATCTTTTACAATGTACACAGTAGGCTGGATTCTCAGCTAGCCATTAGACAAAAGTGCTTGTAAGAAAACACGCAGGCTGGAGAAACCCACCATTATGTGGTGTGTAAGGCCGAAGACCAAATACCATTTCAAAGGCAGCCAGAGACCAGCCAACAGGTCATTCAGCCAAGCAATCTGTTTTTGCCCTGGGCCATCTTCACTTCAAACACAACAACCATTCCCTGTCAAATAGGTACTTTTTTTTTAGAAGGAATTAATCTCTTTACCCAATCAAGTCATGGCCTATTCTGTGGATAAACATGGGAAGTCTGCACACGAGTCCAAGGCCCTGGGATGCAGCCTTGTACAGGTCCTGATTCATTTGTACACAAGATCTGTCCCCTTCAGGCACAGGGGAATACTAATGCCCTGCACAGAGCTGGCTGTGCTGCACCTTTATGGCCATTTGCAGCCTTGCTCTGGGTTGCAAGAAGCCACAAGGTCCTCAGAGCCTCACTACTTTGCAATGAAAAACACAGGTACTGCATGGGTGGCTACTTATGGGTGGCTGCTAATGATGGAGGGAGCTACAGCCCCCTCATTCTCTGTTGGTAAAACCATGCCTGGCTGGGTAGGAGCCATTCTGGAACAGTGGGATGCAAGCAAGCAAGTTCCCACCATTTTGTGTGCAGGCAATGCTTCGCGTCTCTCTGTGAAACGGGGATGGAAGGTCTTAGGGTTGTTCTGCAGCAAGCTGCAGAGTGGAAGGGACCAAACTGCTTTTCTCTAGTCTCAGAGGATGTCTGAGAAGAAGGGATCTGAGGTGCAGCTGGCACAGGTTGCTCCCTGATGTTACATATATCAGAAGCAGTAAATTAGTCCTCAGCACTAGGGAGAACAGAGAAAGAGGAAGACACATGTGGAATTATAATGTTTGCATATTTCTTTCCCTTAAAATGCCTTTGAATTGGCCACACATTACTGTGACTCTGAGAGGGGAAAGATTTCTGTGCTGACAGGGCCAAAACACTGAGAGGTTCAGGTGGTACAGTGATGAGTGCTGTAGTTATCAATACAACTGCCTAACTTTGAAAAAAAAGTTCTTTCAAAATCGCTTTGATAAGGAGGAAAGACTTCAAAAATAGAGCAAAGAATTGCTGTATTTTTTCTGTTTAAATTCCAAGTTAAAAAAACCCCATGATCGAACAACTTAGAGTTCACAGTTAGTGTCTGTTTAATAACACAGTATAAAATAGATAGAATGCAAAGCATGATTTAAAATTACAGATTTTGTCAAGTCTAATTTGGCAGAAGTGCTTTCATGGGACTGTAAGTGGAATCCTCTTTTATTTGCCAAAAGCTGTGATTTACTAGCAGATTAATTGTATACAAAGAATAATGGTTACAGTGAGCAGCAATAAAAGTGCAGTGGTTGCTGGGGCTTGTGGGGCAAGGGGAGACTATTTTAGCTTGCATTAGGGAAAAAATGTTTATCAAAAGGTATGTTTTTAAAGTAGTATGGGGCTCTTTCAGGACTAATTATTTTTACTAATTTTGAGTTTTATGACTTCGAAGTGAACGTCATCTTTAGTAAACCGAATTAATTTTCCTGATGACCAGTTGCCCTCCCCTGGTTGAAGTGAGAAATGCAGGCAATTGAAATTTTCCAGGAGAAGTTAGACCTGGACAAGCCAAAGGGAAACTGTTCTGCCAGAGGCACCGTGTAACTAGGAAGCAGATTCCTCTGTAGCTTGGTTGTTTTGGACCCTGGTAGGGGTCCCTCACAGCTGACTATTACAGAGGTGACTGCACTCCCAAGCTCGGTATTTTGCAAGAAAAGATTGCTCCCCCCTCAATGGGTGCCGGAAAATGCAGCACTCAGGGATGTGTCTTCCTAGGCACTAACTCTGGGACTTCTGAACTCTAAGCTTTTGTGAGCCGTTGAGCATTAACAAGTAAGGGAGCATATGCCCCCATGAGTTGGATGTCTATCTAACCTTTGGGATGGGAAATTTGCTGGAACAAATAATCAAGATTTACTATCCTGTGCTTTCCAGAATTTCTCCCTTTTTTAAAATCCTCATAGAAACAAATCTCAAAAGGTCTTCCACAGAGTGTGAGCAGGTCACAGACACCTCTGGATTGAGAAGAGACCATGACTGTTGCCATGGGCTTGCTCATTTGAGGCAGATAAGACAGAAAATGCCAGCTGAGTTTCAAAAAAGCATTCCAGTCACTAAGGAGCTCTTGCTTGTGCTGCTGAGCTCTGTTCAGTACCTGGACATGCCTGGGCTAACAACATCCATGGTGTGACTTTGTGGAGCTTGGTGGAGCTAGGACTTAACTCAATTTTACAATCCTCTTTGTGCCTTTTGCAGTCACCTTTGGCAACCAAAAACTAATTCCAAAGAGGTAGTATTCAGGGTCAGTCCTTTTAAACATCTGTAGATGTGGATGAACACCTGAAGAACTTGACCTTACTCCTGATGCTTCCATACTAGACATCAAAATCTTTCTTCTTCCGCTTACACAGAAGCATTCTGCTTCTTCCAATGTGCTCTCTCTCTTTGGAGATACAAGGCGTCTTTTTTGTGCCATTTGCAGGGGAGACCTTACCTTGAATCACAACCTCCTGGTCAGAGGAAAACAAGAATATCCACCATTCCTCCAGGAACCAAGTAGGGTCTTGTTTCTAAAGGCAGCCTGCTGGAGCACAATAGGTTCCACTTACAAGCTTGTTTTGATCTAGTACTTACAGATTGAAATGATATTCTGGATTTTATGTCCAGGTTTGCACTGGGAAGTTATGAAATGCTAAAGCGCCATGAGATCCCTCTCTTCCCACAAGATTTGAGCTATTTTGCGTAATGTCTTTCCATAACAGTGTTTCTGAGATTAGGTGGCCTGGATGAGTACGTGCATTTTTCTGCATAGTAGGAAGAAGGAGCCAGAGCGCTGATAATAAGAGTACTTTCCTGCTAAGATCATAACTTGAATGCAAAGTTGCATTTCTTGTCTTTCAAAAAGGAAGAATAGAATTGGCACCAGAGAAACACGGGCGCATCTGGGCAGATCTCATATGTGATTCACTCCTGGCACCCGTGTTGACCTGGACCAGCTCTGTCTGTGATACAAGGCTGAATAAGTTTGTTTAAACACTCATCTGTTTCTTGACAGTTCTTTTAACTGTCTGTTACCTTGGATTGGGAGGAACGAACATTACCCGGCAATGGGGAAAGCTTCTTGGTTGATCTGCATTGGGGGTGGACTGGGACAGATGCTGTTGCTTAGGCAGTATTAATTCCACACCCTGCAGCCCCAGAGACTGGTGAGAAGTCATCCCTTTCAGTCCAGTTAATATAAACACTTTAGAAAACCCAAGGAAGGAGAACCCAGTTCAAGGTCTGCCAAAGTAAATGAAAGCCCCCAGGAGCTGGCACTGACAGGCTGGATATTTTCTCAGGGAAATGTGTGCAACACTGGCACGATTTACCTGAAGGAGAAAGGCGAGTGGAACAAACAATCCTATGATACTAATACTTCTTACATAAGCTCAGAGCCACAAAAGTATTTAGAGACTTAATTCCCTTCAATTTCATTTGTGAAGGCATCCAAGTACCTCCTTGCTACATAGAGCCAATTTTAAACCTTGCATTGAAAGAAGTCTCTTTTCCACCTTTGCCTCCCTGCTCTTTCTCACCCAGATGCATGTTTCAATGCCCACATGGGCAGTGAGGTGCCCAAATGCGCCCCTGCATCACCTATTTGTGCACGTAAAGCTGCAGTGAACCACATGTAGGAATTAAATCCTTGAGGTCCGCTGATGACTTGCAACTGGTCATGTTCCTTTCTTCCGCTTGGTGTCTCTCTTTAGTCTCAAATCTGGGGCTGGATCTCCAGTAGTGCTCTCCTGGGGACGATTATTGCTTATTTGCATCATAGAAGTACCCCAAAGTTTCAGTGGGGCACCACGACTCCATAGTGATTAGCAATATAGAAAACTCGCAAAATGTGAGACTCCCTTTTCCTCCCCTCCCAGCTGTATAGCTTTACTCTATGCTCCCCATCAGTTTGAAATGTGTTTAGGCAATTCAAATATTTATTTTTGGTTGCTGTTTCTTTTCATGACAGTAACATACTTGTCATCCAACTTGATCTAATTCATGTTACAGAGAGCTAGGGCTGGTTTGACTCACCCTCTAGCAAGTGCTAGAGATGTTTACAGGCATGCAAGTGAAAGGCAAAGTGTTATTTTACTGAATTCACAAAATAGCATTTTTAAAGGGATAATTTCAAAATAACATCAAATAAAAGCACAGTCTTTGCCCTTGTGCACAGAGAAGATGAGGGAGAATTTTAAAACCCCTGTACAATATTTCTAATCCTTCTTCATACTGTAGTGGAAAAATTTCGGGGGTGAGGTCGGGTGGTGTGATTTAAGCCTTTTTGCACCAGAACCCAACTTCTTTATGGTACATAAGACTGGCTTGATAGAGAAATCCATAAGCTTGGCTTCCTTTTCGATTTCTGCGTAGTGCAAGCCAGTTTTTCAATGACAAAAGCTACACTGGAACTCTCTTTGAAAGACTTCAGATATTTGCTGCTACACATGGAAAACACTGTGGCTTACAGCCTAAATGCCTTAATGTGCTTGATTCACTCCTGTTTCTGGGCCTTTTCTGTTTTGCCAGTTCCTCTGAGATTAAATCTCTGAGAGAAAGTGGTCCAAATCTAATGTGTTTGGCAGTCCCCTCAAATAAAAGCTCCTTTCTCCAAAGACCTCTTGGTGTCTTGCTTAATTCTGACCTGGAGACCTAGAGACTAGACGCTCAGCTAGTATAAATGAGGGAAGTATACCACATAACAGCAGCTGAGGATCTGGAAAATAGTATCTACCAATAACTTCTTACTTCATGTGGGTTCTACCCAAATAATTCACTAGCCCTCCTGTGGGAGAACAAAGCACTGTATATTTCCTTTTACGAGCTGTTTTGCACATAAATGCTCTTTGCAGTCCTAGTACATCTCCACTGAAACCAGTGAGAGCAAGTTTGCAAAATCTGTGTGCAGCTTATTTTTAAATCCTTTCAAAATCACAGAGGAATGTTCATCAGATTGCAGAGCCCCAACACAAAATAGCTGCAAAGTGTGCCAGCGTTTTCTTAGAGCAGATGCTGAGGTAACTTTTCATCCTTTTGCTGTGCCTGCGTGGGATGAGCAGGACATCCTGGACTTTCATGGCTGTGGGACACCGAGTTTGAAGAGGATGGACGTGCCATCTAGTGGCTGCTCATCCAGATTGCTTGGACACTCTTATCCCAAATTCTTAACAGGATGCTCATTTCTCTCTGGAAACTGGAAAATTAAGCATCACAGAGTCTTATCTGAAAAGCTTAAGTTGTCCATGTTTTCTATACAGCACCACACTGGAAGGTGTCTATATCAGGCTCCGTCTGGTTAGCAGGATTTGCCATAACCAGTGTTTCTAATAGGCGATCGATTGAGGGTTTGTCCAGTGTCACTTGCACTGACCCAAGGAAAGGGGCTTCTGCCACTTGCTGTGGGTGAAGGTTTCCCTCTCCAGAAGCTTTTCTCCCTCTTCCACTTGCAAGACTTTCCCCCCCATGCCCCATTTCACTCCTACCCTTTTGGGCCACCCTCAGCAGCTCCTTTCAGTCCCTGGTGCAGGGGCGCTGCAGGGGTGGCAGCACTGCAGAGGAGGCTCCGGAGCGGCTATAAACAACTCTTTAACTCTCCTCCTCATGCCAAAAACTGACTAAGGCTGCTATGAAAGGGATGTTAGATGTGGGAAAGCAATTTGCAACCCTCAGGATCCTGCTTGCCACCAGCAGAGGTTCCCCAGCGAGAAGAAGAAGGCAGAGAGGCATACTCCACGCTGTCTCTAGACACCCTCCACCGAACCGGCACTGAGCGATCCCATACATCAGGCTAATATCAAATGCAACTGCAGAGGAGGCTTTCCCTTATCTTTCAGGACAATTACCAAGCTATACATCACTTGAGCAGTCTGGGAACTATGGGAGATTGTGGTTTCTGGTAAAACGGGAAAATCTTTTCATGGTTAGCACTGGCAATGAAATTTGTATCCCACCTCCATCTGGGCTGAGCCACGGGTGATCGTTTTCTGAGAGATGAGCTTCTCTCGATGTCAAAGGGCAAGTAAATAAATAACTATGTGTGAATGTGTGTTTCAAGGAAAAATCATGCTTTTTTCCCATCTCCCCTCCTGCCCCTCATTTTGCCTCGGAGAAGTTACGGGTTTCCTCAGGTCCTCAGAGAGGTTGAAAACTGTCCAAAATGTGCTTAAGGAAAGTGATTGCTCAAAGTGAATCAGTTTCCAGGGTCTGCTCACCATCTGTGTGCCTTTAGGAGATTGTCACACTTTCGGCTGGCTTCATCCATGTCTCTAATTCCTTAGTTACAGTCAAAACAGTTTTAAAAGGGTTCGGTTCCCACAGTGGGAAAGTAACTGGGACGCTGCCTGCTAGCATCACTTCACCCAAGAGCAGCTGACGCCTCATGGAAAACTTTGAAAAGCAAATTTCTCTTCTGAGTCAGTTCTGCTGATGTAGCTTCCACTCAGTGAATTTCTCTGCTCCCTTCTGCTTCTGTATTTGTAAGGCCATTTGCATGAGAAGGCGATCCTGCTTTCCTGGAAGGATGCGCTGCTTCTGGTGAAGTCACAAGCATCTGTGGCATTGGTTCACCCACCCTGAACAATTTGGACTGGTTAATTTTCAGGCAGAAGGAGTCTGATATGATGAGCCATGGCTTTCTGGTCTGGCATGTTTTGAATTATTATTCTGCCTCTGTTACATTTTTCACAGAAGTGCCCCAAGCCACTGACAGACTCTGTTTAGCAATAAAGAAATAATCATCTCTGCAGCAGCTAATCGGATGCCAACAAAGATGCTATGTGGCTGAGTCATCTTCGTGTTGCAATAGTGCTGCCCAGCTAGCCACCCTACAAGATTTAACAGGCCCAGACTTTTCAGCTGGGATAATTCATCTCTTGCAGTCTCTCTCAATAAGCTTCAGTAACTAGAAGGGTGAAAAAAAGAGCCCCTTTCATTGCAGAAGACAACTGATGGTCTCACCACCTAAGGTGCTGACTGTCCCAATATGTATCTTCATTAAATGTGGCAGTCAGTGAGGAGGCTTGGGAAAAAATCAGTCCTTTCATTGTCTGAGAGCTCAGAGAACGATCCCATAGCACGCAGTCATCTGTTGCAGGCAGCTCAGACTGTTGGCCAATAGCTGGATTGCTAGTGCAGCTCATGGCAGCTAAAAGAGCCCTGGTAAGTGCAGCTCAGCTGCCACTGTTTCACAAAGTCTCTCACATAGTTTGGACTGTGTTGGGGACTGGATGGATGATGCCTGAGGCTTGATTTTGAACACTTGTGTCACGTTGCTGGAAATCTCTGCATTTCTTTGGGGGTCAGCATGCTGGTCTTGGGCACTGAGGCAGTTTTGCACTCTACCACAGATACCATAAGGTATGGATTCACCCATCCCACATGCCTGACGCAGCCGTTCGGTGGGATTAGAGATACAGAGAGAAAGGGAGAGTACTCTGTTGTGAGTAAATGTCTTTTGCTACTCTGAGGTGCTCTAGAAAGCTAAGGAGGACAAAAGGCTTCTGGTTTCCCTGGTCCTCCTTGGAGGAATAAAAATGAGTGCTGCTCTGCTGGCTTCTTTCTTTTCTTTCAGAGAGCTTATGGATCTGCCAGGGTAGAGAGGGACTTGGAAATCGATAACCTTCATGGTTTTAGGTTCTGTTATCAGTCAACAGAAAGCTATAGATAGAAAAACCCAAAAGAGACAGCAGAGATTCAGAAAATCTCCGAAAGTAAAGTTGAGGGTTTTGGTCACTTGTAAGATTTGGACAAGGGAAGCATGGTGGGGATGTAGCAGCTGTTTGGCTTCCAGGAGCTGCTTTCCTCTGAACATGGAGTGGTTAAGAGCTGCTCTTATTCAGGACTTCAGTCCTGGCTACTTTTTCACATGCAGCACAATGTGAAATGTCGAGACTACAGTTTTGAGTGCCAGCTCAGTGTTCCTGGAGCCCAAGCACTGGAACCTGGGCTTGATGCAAAATATGGGCCTTTACACGTCACCACAAACCATACTAAGACACTTTGGCCATGTGTTAACCATCCAGGTGCCCCTGAATGCACAGAGCTGGCATGTATTGCTGTATCCTGATCAGTGTAACACAGAAAGCATCGGCCAACATGAAATCAAAGTTTGGCTATTACCTCAGTAATGGGAAGTATGGTTAGCAGATCAAACAGATTTCAGAGAGACCCAAGGAAGGGAATATACTCAAAGGGTTTCAATGTGCTAAAATGCTCCAGAAATCAAGGAGCCCAACATCATGAAGAGCTGGGAAAAGGCAAATCCCAAAGACGTAACAGGAAATACAAAGCAAAGGGGGAAGGATGCGCAGCTGACCAGAGGAGCTGGTAAAGAAAGGACAAACCGGTCTGCTAGACTTTTCCAACCTGTGATCTCAAGATAGAAACCATGAGGAAGAGGAAAGAGTATGAAGTAAAATGAAAGATGCCAACTGGGTGCTCAAAAAGGGGTGATGTAATTATGTCAGAGATTTCTAAAGAAATTCCATTTGCAGAAAGCAATCAGGTTCACCGCTGCTGTTGAGAATAAAATTTACCCATCCCAGTATTTAGAGATATCTATTCTTTGAATGCGCAAGAGCACATGTACCCACTGAGTGCTCTGAGAGCAATGAGCTAAATTCTGTTCTCATTTCCACCAGCAGAAAAAATGAGTTAATTGACAGAAATCAGAGACTGCCAGGATCCCAGATCATAGAATCATAGAACCTTTAAGGTTGGAAAAGACTTCTAAGATCATCAAGTCCAACCATCAACTAACACCACCATGACTCCTAAACTAGGCCCTGGAGTGCCACGTCTACACCTTTTTTGAACGCCTCCAGGGTTGACGACTCCACCACCTCTCTGGGCAGCCTGTTCCAATGCTTAACCACTCTTTCGGTAAAGAAATTCTTCCTGATGTCCAATCTAAACCTCCTCTGACGCAACTTGAGGCCATTTCCTCTCGTCCTATCGCTAGTTTCTTGGGAGAAGAGTCCAAGACCCGCTTCACTACAGCCTCCTTTCAGGTAGTTGTAGAGATCCTCTAAAGGATCTAGGCATCTGCCTCCTATTTAGGAACCTGTCATTAACATTAATGGGAAGTATGTGTCTGAAGTGGAGTTAGGTATCTGAATAATCCTGGGGGATCTGGGCCTGGATTGGAAAGAGAGAGGAAGCAGGAGCCCAAAGTTTGGTTTACTGTGTATGAACGATTGCACCTTAATACTTGTCTACTCTCTAGAGGGATACTTGCATCCACCCTGCTGATGAGCAGCACCAGCTCTCTGCTGCTTCCATGTCATGAGCAGGAACGGGTGTCTCCATGGCTTTTCTTGCCCCTTCTCATCTATCCACCTCTTGCTGCAGCATGAAAGCTGTTTGACTTTATTCTGTTGGACCATCTGTCTATGCTAGATCCGTCCTAGCAGAGCAGAGTTGCTGTTGACTCACTTTAAGTTCAGTGAGGCTCTCTGCATCCTGCTCAGGAGTGAATTGTCCAGGTTAACTGGGGCTCTCCTCACTCACCTCTCCTGTGGCATCATTTATAGACTGGCTTTTTAGATGTGAAATCAAAAAGCAACTACCAAGCTGTGTCCAGATCTCAAACCCTTATGTCACCTATTAGTAACTGAGGCCACTACCACGAGTTTTGGACACAACTGAAAGGAAAGGCAGCATGTTGTGTCCTGTGGTTGAACACACCACCATGCTCAAGGCAGATTGGGTCCTTTCTAAGCAGCGGCAGTAGGCACTTGGCCCTTTCTGCTCTAAAGGTGACCAGGAGCAGGGAAGGGTCTGCTTTCCAGTGGCCTCAGGGGATAGCCTGCTTCATCCTAGCAGTGCAGAGGTCTAAGCAGACATTTATAGCACGGCTCCCCGCAAGGGATTTATGGCTTGGCTCTGCACTGTGGCAAGCTGCTAAATACTAAGAGTATGGTACAAATTGGTTGGAGGAGAGGCACAGAGCCAGAGCTCCACAAGCAACACACAGGAGGTCTTGCTGACTTATGATGTGTGTGGCAAAATGATGGCTGAGGAGGCTGCTACCATAAATGTGGGTATCACATGTGTTGCTCTAGTAGATGCAGCATCATGTAAACATTAACGCTAGGGCTCTTAAAATGGTATTCTGTAAGCACAGGGTTGTTTCCTCTGCAAAAGAGACCATCTCTCTTCTCCATTACCAGAAGAAATGAGTACACCCCTCCATTCCTATTTCACTTCACCCTGCTATGCACGAAGACAAAACAAAAAGAGAGTGAGGAGGGAGGTAGTAAAGACGAGAAATAAGGGCTTACGCTTCCATCATTCAAGCAGTTTGGATGTTGCAGGCTCACTTGGACTTTGAAGCACACTCTGGACCCTAACTGAAGGCCAGCGCTTTTGGTGTGTTTGCAAATGGCTACTGGCCCTTTGGGCTGAGGATGGAACATCAGTGCATGGCATTAGCCACCCACATTCCTTCCTAAATTCCCGCTGCTGGCCTGAGGATTGGTGTGCCACAGCAACACAAGCCCAAGGCCTAGCAGGGCTTGGGTGGGCTTCTAGCCTCGTTTCAGTGTGTGCTGAGGGGCTCTGATGACGGGGGGGAAGGCTCTGGTTAAGATCCCGTTGAGAGCTGAGCGTTACTGGAGGTCATCACTGCCGATGGCTCTTGCCTGTGTGAGAGGAGCGGCTTGGTTTTCATCCAAGCCTTAGGCTCAACAGCACTGAACCCATCACTACATCTGCTTGTGCAGCCGCACAGCCCCTCGCTGGCAGGCTTGGTGGAGAGGGTAGTGCTGAAATATGGTGCAAAGACTGATGACACAGTGTCTTTTGTGGAGATAAAGGGAGGCTGATCCCTTTCATCACTGCTTAAGCAATTGTTTCAGATGTCTTTGCCTTGCTTTTGTTCTGGTCAGGGAAGAAGCCGGAGCCCCTGGCGGCTGCAGGACAACCTTTGCCAGAAGGTACAGCTGCCTGTGGATGTGGAAGCGTGGTCAGTTCCCAGTCCTGGTTGGCTGGAGGGCAGCCCCACACTGGGCTGTCCCCATCTGCCTTGGCCATATTAGAAATGCCTGGTGCTCAGGGATGTCCCTGCTCCTGTCCATTGGGGAGTCTTGTGAAAAGAAGGGCTCTTCAGAAAGGCTTCTAATTCTGGCTTAGGAACAAAATGCAACACAAGCCAGCGACACTCATTCCCATCTAACCCCCGCTGTGGTCTTTTTCCTAAACAGAGGCCCAGCCCCGCTGTTCCCCTGCATGCAGTATGGCAGCCAGGAGCGTGGCTGCAGAACATCAAAGTTAATTAGTATCCAAAAGCAAATAAATCAATCAATACATTCCCAGCCCCCCTAGAAAATCTCATTATTGGGAACCGACCCAGGCAGGGACTCCCAGGAAGAACTACAGAGGAAGAGATTCTCCAAAGCTGTAATTTTTAAGGTTGTACCACTTGGAGAATAATTATAACCAGCAAAACAATGTTCACATCTCACATTAATATAAAGTAATGACTGCATGCCTGTAGCCAGCTAACCACAGAACTGAGAAGAGACTGTCAACTCTTCTGTCCTGCCATAATACAAAGCATCTTGGAAATGCTAACAGCCGCTGCACGCCAGCCTCTTGTCATCTCTCCTTCTTAAAGACACAGACCAAGGGCTGCTTCAGCCTTTGAATGCCACTTGTACAGGAGGTGTCGTCACTGATGAGTTTCCTTTATGTCTAAACTAAAAATAAAAACTAATTTGTTTATAATTTTCAGTGAAGCAGAATTTTAAGATCATTTCAGACATTTAAAAAAGCTTTTATTTCAGAAAAATACTGCTTCCAGTTTTGGAAATGTGTAAAATTTCAATATGTCTTCCTGCCTTTCTATGTTATATTTGCTATCCTTTTTACGCTAGTTCCAAGTGTGTCTCTAGCATGTGCTTATGGTGATGTGCAATGAAATAGTGGGGAAACAAGAAGAACATACAAATAAATGAAATGAAATAAGATGAAACAAACCAAATCAAATAGTATTTTTGAAACTCCAACACAATCTCTATAGCTGGAAAAAGTTCTAATATGAAGTATTTTTCTGTGGGAATTTTCACCAAAACCAATGCAATTTCATCACTTTCCTCCACAGTTATTGGAAAGTCTTTCAAACATCCAACCAAAAATCTTCTGAGATGAGCCTCAACAGAAGAGTCTTCATGGGAATTTAGATCAGGGTTGAACCTTAACTTGAAAGGGTCTAGTGCAGCCAGACCCTAAGATTCTCAAGATGGGGATTCTGTTTCTAAATCTGTATCAGTGACTATCCTTGAGCCGTGAAAGAGACCATGAGGCAAATAAAAAATACTAATATATTCACTGTATACAGTGACTATAGTGAGGTTTTCTCTGGCAAAGCCTCATGGAGGAGGTGTATTGGAGCAGGTCAACCCTGGGGAGGGCTGTGCTGCCCTGGCCTCTGGCTCTGTGCCGACTGCCCAGGCTGTCCCATGGGGGTAAAGCCAGTGACCGAGGCCTGACCCAGAGCCAGCAGATTTCGATGCTGAGTTTAAAAAGGAATTTGAAAAGCACATTAAGTATTACACTTTTTCCTCGGCAGTCCTGATCTCTGGAAGAAAAATGGGCCACATGTAATTACAGCCTGTTTCTCGACATCGTATCAATATTTATGACTCTTTAGTCAGATATTTGCAAAAAAGAAAAAGAAAAAAAAAGAAAGCCTTGCAGGGCTAAATAATAAAACAATGAGAGTGAAAATCAGAAATCAGGCAGTGTGAAATCATCTCTCTTTAGAGTGAGATGGAAAGTGAATAAGATATGGCAAGAGTGTTCTGGAGATCAGGATCCAGAGAGGACGCCTTTATTGCTGGTAACACATATCAAAGGGATTGTTATAAGATCATCTGCGATCAGGAAACCTCTGCAAGTCATTTTGAGGACTCACATGGGTATGGTTCGGAGGCAGTCTCTACTCTTGGTAGCGGAGGAGGTTCAGGTCACCATCTTTATCTGTCAGATTAATCAGCTGTCTTAACCAAAGTGTTCAGGAGGTTGCACTATACAACAGCAAATTCTTCTGCTGTGGCTTGTTTTGACTCTCTTGGGAAGATATTTCAAGGGTGGTGTGGCCCACTTATGCTTCTGCACCCAGATTCTCATGCAGGGTTTTGGAAGGTTCCCTTTTGTTCTCCCTCTTGTCTGTTGTACTTTTAAGGCTATCGGGAGGATTAGTAAAACAGTCGCTTAGTGGCTGTTGACGGCTGTTGATACTTAAACTAGCTAAATAACAAAAGAAAGGAAAAGTTGAAGGGATGTTGAGGACAGAGACCATGGCAAGGTCCATGAAGTCAGCAGACCTTGCAAGGATTCATAAAAGATTAGAGCACCTTCACTGTGTTTTTAATGGACTAGAGTAAATCTAGTGGCAAAATTATGTCAACAGCGTGGGTATGAGATTTTACAAATGATGTTCTGCAAAACAGCCAAATCAGCGATGATGGGCACAGCAGAAAATGAATTCATTCCCAGCCAAGAGTGTGCTATAGGAGCCAGATATGGAGAAAGGAAGAAGAGCCTCTTTTAAGATCACTTGGAAACCTGGAAGTGTCCTTCTTTCTTCCCCAGGAGATTAAACACTGACCAGACACCTGCTTTACCTCCTGGTAAGGAGGAGCTGGGAGCTCCTTGTGTGCCTCTTGCCATCTAGGGACCCGAGCCCTGGCCTAAGGGTCGGCCAGCCAGCATCTTGAACTGTGTGGATGGGAGTGTCCCACTTGGCAGCCACTGAGGACATTCTTTGGCTGATCTGCAAAGCTTAACACCAGAGGCATTCATGCCGTATGGGGAGGGGAAAGACTGCAGGACAAGGCAACTTGTCTGCCTCACTTCAGTCCCTCTGCACCCTCCAAACAGCCAAAACTTGCCTCATGTCCCAGTGCAAAGCTGTCACCACCGGGCACAGGGAGGGAACAGCTCACTCCTGTGCCGATCTGCTGGCACCCCTGAGAGACCAAGGGGAGGGACCCGAAGGGGAGAAAGTGGCCTGAGAAATTGTACTCTCACTCTGTGTCACTGGGAGGCCACCCCCAGAGGTCTGTCAGCAGCTGACATATTTAGGATAATCTTATGCTTCTGCAATCCAGTCCAGGGTTGAAAAGCAAAATACATAAGGTGTCATCAGCTCCCGGCTGGAGTCTCACCTTCTTCGCTGGGGACGATTGCAGGGAGGCAGGGACTCTGGCCCTAATTTGCAGGATGAAGCCGCCAGTCGCTTTGCAGAAAACAGCAGAGTTTCTGGGTGTCCTATGCCTTCACGGCGCTAGGCAATAGACCGTGAATCTCATTTATCTTCCAAGAATCTCAGAAAGCCTGGCAACCGCCCCAACACCATCTCGCTCCAACTGAGAACTAAGGAATTTTGCCGCAAGACCCATCCGAAACCCGCTTGAGCTTTCCAAGCCCGCTGCTCCCTTGGGGCGGGGGAGGCAGGGAGAGAGGCTTGTGTTGATTAATATTAGAAGAAACTCCCCTGAAAGAATGATAGATCATGGCTTGGTGACTCCAGAATCTTTTCTTGTTTCTTTCTTTGATGGGAGGAGGGGGAACTGGAAACAAAAGGCCTAGGAAGGGGGGAGTGGAGGGAGGGGGTGTGTTTTGAAATCTGCTTCCTTTTGGCCACGCTTGAACTTCCAAGAGCCTGGCTTTGACTGACATCCCTAGGAAATGGGAGAGCAAACTCCATGCTGAGCCAGCTCTCTGCCCAGCAGAGGAAGGAGGAGGCATCTGGCTCCAAGGAGCTGAAATAGATGCCTTTCATGTGTCCGTCATCCAGCATCACAGAGGTGCACTTGGGTTTTTCAGCTGGAGCGCTCTGTTCCTGCAGGCTTGCAGGGCCTCTTCATCCCCCTCCAGCGTCCAGTTATCTGGGCACTGCATCTACACTCACCTGGATGGCTCCAGGTGGAGCAACGGAGGAAGCCTGGACACAGGCCTGCTGCGTGTGTTCACTGCTAGTGAGAAGGGAATGGAGCCACCTTTGCAAAACCTGGCTCTGCTCATCCCTGCGATCCTCTCTGCTGGTGCAGGAGGGACTGCAGAGAACCATGACTGCCACCCAGAGCATTTCAGAGACATTCACTTTCGGGGCCCAGGGACGAAGTGTGTTAATAAGGGTAGCACCCATGCCACGCAGCTGCTGCCCTGCCTGCAGCCCCAGGGAGGCGAACTCTGGCACATATGTGGGGCATATGACAGAACAGAGCATCACAGGAAAAAATGGGAAAACAGCCCTGATAAGGGGATATCTGCTGCTTATGTTGCATGGAGCGGGGATGGGAAGGTGGGAAGGGAGTCAGAGAGAGGTCGGGGGAAAAGTAACTGTCAGCGTTATCTGGAGCTTGCAAATTGCTGGAGAGACTACAGAGGCATTTGCAGGATGGTTGTGCCAGGGTGGATGCTCAGAACAACGTCTGGGAGCATTGTAATTCTGGCTGTCTCCAGAGAAGCTGGGGTGATGCCTCCTGGGTGGGCACTCACAGAAAACCCACCTGATATTTGTGAGTGGGTCCACAACTTTTTGCTTTCTAGTGCCCCTTACATCCATCACCCTGGACACATCATTGACATTTTGTTTGCCCTTTTGGCCAAGCCAAGCGCTTATTGCTGTTCTCTGTGTTAGATCTCTTGTGTTGGATACAAGCTAAGGACATGAGCTGTCTCCCAACACCTAGGAGCTTCTAAAAGGCTCTTGCCTCCGGTCTCCAGTTTTCCATGTCCGAGCACATTAATTTCTCAGCAGAGGACTTCTGAGGTTCCTCCCAGCAGAACTCAAAGCCTGCTGCCTTTTACTGTGTGCTGAAATGTTTAGTTGTTTGCATTGGCTTTTGCTAACTAGCTGGTTTTTCTGAAAGGAGGAAGACAGGAGTTCCCATGTTTCTTTTACCACTGAGTTCTCGTTCCATTATTTAATACTCATCGCTAGGATATAGGAGGTCGGGCAATGGATCTGTCTACTGACAAGTTTGATGATGTGCCCATTCCTGCTGGTAGCTACTTTCCCAAGGCTCACCCTAAGCAGTAAGCTCTAGCAAGCCATTAACACAGAACATGGTCAAACCCTACTTAATAAAAAGTGAGGGAAAGTCAAGCAGACCAGATCTGCTAGGAGAACAAGGACAGCGTAAATGCTACTGCAATGCAGTTTGGGATCTTATTCACCTTTCTCAAGTCACAGAGGTGTTTTCTGGGCATCCTCCTGCCAATGTTGTTTTGCTGAGCTTGTATTCTATCATGGCAGTCGCATGACACATTGTCATGATCATGAGTGACATCAGAGTGGCTTAAGGAAGACTGTGGTCTTTGTCTGTCACTTGCAACTCAGGCTTTCTTTAGGTTAGGGAACTATTGGTGCCAAATGAAAGGAATGAAAGTGGTTAACGGCACAAGATGTTGATACTGACAGTCTCCCTTTGTGCAGATGGCCTGCTGAAGTCCATAATGTGTTGGACAAAGTCCTCTGTTATAGGATACATTTGCAAGTAGTAGACTGGCATTTGTCCAGCTGTTTTGGATTGATGCTGGTGTCCCTGAACTGATAATTTCTCTGTAAGTTCCTCTTTTCTCCTTGGGCTTGTCTTCCAGCACTGCATCTTCCCCAGCACCGCTAAGGGAAAGATTTCCCTTTCTGAGGAGATAAAAGGAGTGCAAGTTCAGCCAGCCTCTGGCCAAGAGCCACAGAGAGCAGGGCTGGCCCCACTGCACTCGCTCCTCTTGGGGAGCAGTGCACAGGCTGGCTGCAGAGCTTGTCCCTCTGCAGGCAAGAGCCTTCAGCGAGAGCTGACCGAGCTATATCCCACAGCCTGTCTCCAGTTTCGCACACCGCCTGTGATGAATAGCAAGCCTGGGGAAGCCCACAAGGCTTTAGCTCCCCATGTTTTAGCTCTCCCAGCACACTGAAATCCTGCCCTCACTGTTGAGAGACAGTAAGCTTGCACGCGTCCAGACGAGGACTCTACAATGATAGATAATACCAATAAACCCCCGAGCTGTTCTGGGGAGGAGAGGGTGATTTATCCCCAGCTGGACGGCTGGACTGAGCAGAGTGGAGAGCGGAAATCCTACGGGAGCTGCGGGGCACACATCAAAACTGCATGTCACAGTGTCCGCGACACCCGGGGCGCCAGTTCAAAGCCATCACATGCTGCGGCTGGAGACTTAAGGTGATGCCAAGCTAATGAGCAAACGAAACAATAAATAACCCCAGTGATCATTATGCGTTCCCCCTCCTTGGAGCTCGCCTGCTCTGGCCCTGGTGAGCAAGCGCTTCTCACACCCAATTACTCATGCTGAAGCCCCTCGAACGGAGCCCAGAGCAGGCTCAACAAACCATTCATCTTTGCAGAGTGGAGCCCTTTCAAGTTTCTCTGCGGCAGCCGCTCTGTTTATTGTTAAGATGAGCACACAGTTTACACGGACTGTTCTTATTTATCTTTGACTTTTACCTTTTAGGTCATTTCTTTGCACGTCCGGCACTTTCCAATGCTGTCTCGACCAAATTTTTATTTATGTCCTAGGCTTTGCTGTCTGAAACTCTACAGCTCCCAGTGATGGAAAGGCAAGTTGAGCTCCTGACCGGGGCCTTTTCTCCAGCAGAACTGGAGTCCCCAAGGCAAATCACTCCTCAGGACGGAGATTTAAGAAGCTGCTGAAGGGAGAGGACGGGTGGGGGTGTGTGTCAGAAGGGGGTGTTCGGGTAAGTGCTAGCAGCTGAGTTTTGCGTGACTTTGGGCTGAGGCCGGGCGTGCGGCCGTGTTGGGAGAGAGGATGGACGGGTACGTGGTTTAGGCACAGTGAAGGCACGTTGGGAATTGCTTGGCCATGGTGTTTGCTTTGCAGGCTGCTGAGATGCCAGAGGGGAGAACAGGTCCAGGTATCATCCCCAGTGGGCTTTGCATGTTGACCACTGCTGCATGCAGATATAATCTTTCCCAAATTCCAGGTCTTCCTCAACAGTCACCCCAGCCACTACTCCCCTGCCTGCCATGCCGGCCTGTGCCTCTCTGCACCCCTCTGCTCTCTGCCACCAGCCTCCCTCCTAGCGTAGAGCAAGGCACAAATTCTGCTGCTTTTCAGATCAACCGTGTAACAGTGACAAGGAGCGGGGAGTCTTTCCATGCCTTAGTAGTGATGTATCCAAACCGTGAAGAGCTGGATTTTGATTCTTCTCAGAGCCAGGAAATAGAAATATCTTTTACAATATCATTGTTTGTGGTCAAAGACCAACAGGCCAAAACCTCTGCTGGGGCAAGGTGTCACCAGACATGCCACAATTCACAAGAGCTCTCCAGCTCTGTGGTGTGTTTTCGCATGGAAAGAGGAGATACTAACACACAGGGTAAGGAAGGAGCACTGAGAGAAGAGAACCTCTCCAGTAAATTAATCACTTGGAAAGACAGGACAGAGTGTGAATTGCATTGCAGTTATGTCACAGACTTGGAAATCTCAAGGCAAGCAGCCAGAGTCCACATGGCAGAGCTGCCGGTACCACCGCCTTTCCAGAGGGCTCTGTTGCAGCCCAGGAGAGGTGGTGGCGAGGCAGCAGGAGCCAGAGGGACTGGCACTGGGCTGGCCGTGGGCTCTGTGTAGGACTCCTGGCCTCCACACAGGTCCTCTGGCTCCCTCGCCAGCAGCTGCGGGATGCTGGGGGCAAGCTGGGCAAGGGAGCCGGGGGAGCCATGGTCCCGCTGGTTGCAGCCACGTTGCGCAGTGGAGGAGGCAGTCCAGGAGGAGTCATTGCCCTTCACAGCCAGTTCGGTCTTTCTGTTTCAAAGGAACTTTGCCAAAGCAAAAATTCACACATTTAAATTTCCTTCCAGGGGTTAATAACTCCCGCAATGATTAAAATGGAAAGAATTTTTAAAATTACATATTCCTTTTCACTGTTTGTTGACTTCTCTGGCCTGGCCAGGAAAATACCTCAGAAAGTTTTGCTGCTTCTTCCTACTCATGCTCTCTGAATTTTCTTTCTAGCTCTGTCACCAATGTTATCATTTATGTTAGCTAGTGCCTCTTTTTACCTCGGCTCTTTGACCCGTGAAATAGCTGAAGAGCCTTTGCATCTCACGTGTCAAATTGTTACGTGCCAGTGGAGTACTGTGAGCACTTTCCGTGGGTGGTACCAAAGAAATGTGATGTCTTCACAACGTCAAGAATATTTGCTCACCCGTAAGGGTCAGCCTGCAGGTGTTTCAGTCCAGAGCTAGCCCATTACAAAACTGCTCAGAAATATGCGGGGCCAAATTCTGCTCTGAATTACACCCACCCAGGTCAGGGGGATCCCATGGGAGCCATGCAGGTTCTTCACAAGGCAGATCAAGAGGGAGCAGGAGCTGGGCCCACTGCTGGTATATGGAAAAGTATCCGAATTACTGGGGTCTGGTGGTGTAAGGGCAGTATCCCAAACCGAGCAGTTACAGCGAGCCCTTGAAGGAAAGGAGAGCAGTAGCAGGAGAGGCTGTAACTTTTGAGAGGTTTTGCTGAGCTGGAGAGTTATCAGACATAGCCAGGCTGCGTTCATGTCTTTCTTCCTTTCCCTTGGGGATCAGAAAGGGTTAAAAAACCCTGTGATATAGGTCTGTGTTCACATTGAATCTACACCCATCATATATATATCGGGTTTTGAGGAGGGGGGGGTGGTTTACACATGTCACTGGCCATAACTCAGACTTTTATTATAATCGTGACCATATGGTTAATGGGACTTAATAAACCACTGTTGACCTGGACTCTGTGTGCACAAATCTCTTGCTCCCTTTCCTTTTTTCCTCACTTGTCTGGACACGCTATGCCAAGCAGCTGCAATTTAGTGACTCTAAAACACCAGTTTCAGTGGCCAGCAGCTAGTTAGTTTACAAAGAATAAAACCCCAAGAAAGCCACATTGCACCACAACCCAACAGAGACAGGGACCGACTTTCCCAGGGTGACAGGGCAGCTGCTCTGTGCATTGGACAGACACGAGCAGCGTCTGTGTGAAGGCTGGAGCAGGGGACACGGTGGGGACAACAGGCAGGCTCCTGCCCTGAACACCAGAGGCCCTGGGTGAGCTCCAGTGATTGCTGTGGAATTAAATCCATGTTTCTCCTGGTGCAAGCGAGAGGAGTGTTTATCCAAGGATTTCAAAGAACCCTTGCCTTCTGGTTTTGGCAGGCACAAAGCCTTCCACTTAATGGAAATTAGAACTGGGGGAAAAAGCTATTAAATCCTATCTCAAGCTTTCCCCTGGGAACCCAGTGCAGGACTGATCCAGGCCATGTCTTCTTCAACTCCTTACCTAATCTAGTTTTAAAATGACCTAAATGATGGGCATATGACCCCAGCCTTGGAAGGACATTTATTTTTGGTCAGTGCCATGCTACCACCTCTCCCACTTTTAATAATACTGCATTGTCACCCGTCTGTCCTTGACCTGCTTGCTCAGCCACCTCCGCCCCCAAAGGGGTAATGCAAACCCTCAGCAGGCACAGCTGGACATCTGCTCACCAGTATCAGTTACCCGAGCTGCGCTGCTCCTTGGGCTTTTGCCTATAGCCCTTTACAAGACCTCACCATCCAGAAATTTCCCCTAGCTTGGTTTCATTGCATTACTCCAAGGAACGCTGCTGCCGACTGATTTTACAGGTGGGGGCCCAGGAGGAGAAGCTCCTCAGCTTTCCCAGAGAGTTGAACATATGTGCCTTGGAGGGATGAGTGATCTTGAAGCTATAGGTATTGAGGCATGTGGCTGACACATCAGGCTGAGCCAGGGTAGAGGTTTTGGTTCAATCTTTTGATCTTCCGTTGAAACTTAATGTTTTTATTATTTGATTGGTGTTTTTGTGATTACATGCACCTGCCAATAATGATATCCAGGCACACGTGTAGGTGGGGTGCTGTTGAAATTAAACTCTCTTCCTTCCCTAAAATGACTGTGTAAACACCAATTCCAGCTCCTTGTGTCATGTTTAGAAATGAGGGCTCCTGGTACTGTATTACCCTTTCTGAGCTGTACAGAACAGACATGGAAGAAGCCTGCGCTGTTCTGCTCTTCTGGCCATTTTTTTTTTTCTTTTTTCTTTTTTTTTTTTTTTTAAATCAGTTTGCCTTCTGTTTGGGAAATGTCGTATCTTTGCCACATCGTGCACTTAGGGCTGTGTTTATTCTGTCCACAGATAGTTCACATGGCTTCATTTAGGACCCGATCCAAGGGCTGGTGGTCACAGCTGGAGTCTTTATGCTGTCTTTGATGGATTTTGGAGCAGCCTGAGTAGATTTTGGTAAATCTTCAATCATGTTGGGTAGGTATCAACTGTTACTCTTCCCAGAGCTCTGTCTCTCCTGAAATTGGAGGGGTTTTTTTCCTAACCAGTGGCAGCCTTGGTACTTGGATAGCCATAGGAAGCATCAGAGATAGATGGACAGATAGACTGCACTGAAAGTCAGAATCCTAAAAGGATATGTTTAAAATGTAAAAGCCAAAGATCTGTGTGAAGGTTTGACCTTCAACAAGTGAGATATGAGAGGTGAAACCTTCCATGTCATGAAGAACCTGACCCCAGAATGGAGCCAACCCCAGGACATCTCACTTTCCACTCCATCCCACCCTTCACACACAAAACACCCCTCCCACGCTTCCCACAGCAGCCTCCTCCAGCACCACCCTGCCCATTTCTGCAACAACACAACAAGTACTACCTGGCTAACAACTGCCAGGTCGAGGGCTGATTGCCAGAGGTGGATGCAGCCTGTGTTACCTGGAGGGGGGAAGGTGTAAGTGGCAGCACAACCACCCATGGCACTGGCTGGAGATCACGGTGGGGGGTGGTGGCTCCCCCACAGTGTCCTCTCCAGCAAGTCCCCACGGGTCAGGCGCAGTGGCTGATATGAAAAAGCATCCTCCGAGAGTGTAGCACCGTCTTTGCCCGTGTTGGATCTCCCTTTCTCTCTATTCCTTAGCACAAGCAGCCCAGCACAGGGCTGCCCAGGGGTGCAGGCAGAAGCATCCACAACTCAAAAAGCCTCACCGCAAGAAGGAGCCTTGCAGGCAGTGTCAGCATGGGAGGCAAGGGCCAGACAATGACTGGGCAGCTTCGGGGCAGAGCTGGAGGGCCAGGTGCAGTACGGGCATCTTCACTGCCATTACCATACACTACATACAGATGGGAAGCATCCAGCTCTAGGTGCATCCATCCAGCAGCTCTCCCTTGCTTGAAAATCAGCCTGAATGGAGCAAACAGTGGAGCAGTGTGCACAGGGCCACTGCAGGATTTTACCAATAAAGCGTGGTCTGCCTAGTATTACTTCAGCCTGAGGTAGCATGTCACATTATACCCTCTAAACAGCATGAGTGTTGCTGCTCTGAGATAATTTCAGCCATGCTAGAGGTTGCCAGTCACATGGGAAAGAGCAACACATAACAGACAGGCAGCGTCCCAAACGTCCCTGCCCGCCGGAGAGGAAGCAGAAGGGCTCCCCCGTGCCCCACGGGAGGAGTGTGCCCAGAGGAGCAGGAGGCATGTGGTCTTCGCTCCGAAAATGCTGGCAATGTTTACAAAGTCAGACACGTCAGCGCAGTTACAGTCAGCGAAGTGAGTGTAAAACTGGCCTTGTTACTTCCCAGATCTGAGGGATACGAGTCAAACGCACACAGATGGTCGGCCACTTTCCATAATGAAACACGTCTTTATTGTCCCGAGGAAGCTGCGTTTCACAACCTAAGCATTGAGGCTTGCTTCTTTTTTTATATATTTTATTTTCTCTGCAAACTGTGGGCAGTTTTGCCCCTTTCCTTAAATCAAAAATTGTGGACGATAAAGACGTGTTTCATTACTGAGAGCTGGCCAAGCATCTGTGTGCAATGGACTTCATTTTCTTCTCTAGGTTGCTGGCACAAACATTCCCAGCCGAAGCCAGAGAGGAAACTGAAGTGAATGCAGGGATCTGAGTACTCCCAAACTTGGGGAGAGTTCAGACTTTGTGGCTGCTTCTTTCTGGTATGTGCCAAAATGCCACATCCCAAACTTTAAATGATGTGGTGAAGTTTAGGCACAGACTGGCTTTCCAGACATGAAATATCGGGGTACCTATGCTGCCACGATTCCCAGAAGCAGCACAAGCTCACAAGAAGTAGATACTGCTCTTCGAGGGATGACTAAATTGGTGCAAGGCTGCCTTGACCGACTTATCTAGAAAACACCTTATGCTAGTGATCCCCAGGCTTTTTTTCTTTTCTGCCCACACTAGTGGGATTGCAGCCCTCCTTACTTCTGTTTGCACGTCTGGATTCATGGCCCTGGCGCGGCACGTGAGCGCTAGTTTGGGAACATCTTCCCATGAGCTGGTCCTGAGCTCCTTCTCACCACCAAGGAGGGGATGTGGTGTGATGTTCGGTCCCCATGACTGCCATTCATGAGGCTCTAGGATCCTGCTAGGATCCTGCCTGCCCAGCAGAAATGACGCTGTCCTGTTCTGATTTACACTCCTGACAGAATACTTAACAAATACACTACTTTAAAGCATTACCGTATTCACCTTGGGACAAATCCATTCAGAGACACAGTACAAAGCATATGGTTGTGATGACAGCTCTGGGACCAGGATGTATTTGTCCCCAGTGCAATGGGGTTATGCCTGCAAGCATATATTTTGTGAAAAGTAGTTGGCTTTAATGATGTTTAAACAGCCAGTTCTCTTTCTCAGGAAAGACAGAAAGACTAAGAAATAAAAATAAAGGAAGGAGGAAGGGAGAGGGCCCCAAGAAAAAGACGAGTCATTTTTACCACAAGTAAAAGTGTGGGGGTTTTGACCAGGCACCTGAATAATTAGAAGCATGTTTTTAAAAGCTTCCCTATCTGCATAATTTGTTGCCTGCCTGCTGGGGGGTTCCCAAAGACAGTAAAGGACCAGTCTGGGAGGGGAGCAGCCAAACAGGATTCTTGAGAACCATGATTCTGCTCCTGACTTTGCTGTCGTCTTGCTGTGGGAGCCAGGACTGAGCCAGGATATGTGCTTTCCCTTCGTGCTGCAACACGGACGTGGGCTCAGGCTGCTTGCTTCGCGAGGCTGAGTTGATTCATGGCTGTGGGTACAGTCACACCATGTCTTACACTGGAGTTAGTCCCCAGGGCTAAAGCCTTAGCCTGGCTTAATTCCTCCTTGCTCATATCCCAAGTCTTGGTCCTGGCTTTCTCGGTCCTGGTTTCAAAATCTGCTCTGCCCCAGGATTAGGAGCCAGCCAGCACACCAGTGCCAATTCAGTTCCAACTCTTACTGCAAGAGGCAAGGGTGATGAGACACATTCCCACGTGGCGTGACAGCAGCATGACATCTCATGCAGTACCTCTGCATGAGATCTGTGTCTCTCAGGATGGTCAAAATACAACTTTTAATGGAAAATTCAGGCATACAGGTGTTTAACCTACACAATTAAAAACAAAGGTAATTGACTGACTGGAAGGAAGTAGGTATTAAGCACTCTTACTGTGCTGTTGGAAACCTCCCCTAAATATAGGAAATGCTCACAAAATACAGCACATGCATGTTCCAGACCTATATAGCTTGTCTTCTGCACTATTTGAATCCTATCTTTAGCTTCTTAAATTGCAAGGACAATCAAGGGACTTGATTTGCAAGTCCCTTGACTGTCCTTGCCTAAAGCACCCGGCTTCTAGGGGACCTGACCATCACAGTTTTTGGGATCTTCTCCTTAAGATTTGTTTGGGACAGAAAAAAACCTCAGCAAATTCACTGTCCTGTTGACAGTTTTGTTAAAAACCTAAGCGATTTCTGGTGACAGATTTGAAGAGCAGCTGGTGTCTTGGCTGGGTGCGATGCAGAGCTGAAACTTCACTGAAATGCTCTGGTTGCCCTTTGGCGGAGCCTGTCTCTATCGCTTGACTACATGAGGGACAAAGAGCCTGGTCTCCTGGCTTGGCTTGGCCAGGTGAGGTGCTTGGTGGTGGATGTTGTGATTGAGGAATGAAGTAGCAAGAAGCTATAATGCAGCTGAACATTGATCTATGTTAGAGGGCCAACCTATGATCTCAGCAAAGTGGTTATATTACTCGGGAAGTAAAACTAGAAAGAAAAGCTTGCTCCCAATTTAATTCTATGCTGTCCTGCTCTGTCCCACCTCTTGCTACATCATAAGATGTCTGTATGGCAGCGCATGGGGTGTGCTTGCAGCATATCTGCTACAGCTCTGGCGTAGCTTTCTACACCTATGGTTACCTCCCAGGTCTCAGGCTTCAGGGCGGGCTATCACCTGGTGAGGTAGGTGACCAGAGTCCTCCACGGTCTTGCATGGCAGGTGTATAAGGCTCTGCTGTTGATTATTCTCTGCCACTGGGGCTGGGGAAGCTACACTGAAGACAACAGCTGTATGTGTACACGATGGTCCTTGAATTGCAGTGTAGCCGCTGTAGGGGACAAAGACAAATCTTGTGAAGCACCAGTTTTTAAGCTGCAAGTCAGAGGCAAATCTAACCTGCAGCTAGAGCCAGGAAAACCACCTGGCCCTCACAGCAGACAAGTCTTCACACTCTTTTTCTTCTTAAAAACATGTACAGCAGTAGATAAAGCAGAGAACCCCAACAGTTCCCAAAGGCATTCAGTGTTTTCACAACACCACCATCAATGAATGAAAAGCCGGTTCTGGTAAAAGCAGCATGTCTTTTCTTTTTTTAGATTGCAAACCTTGGCTAGATATAATTGCATGAAGTCTTCTTTCATTGGATTCCTTGTGTTTGTAAGATCAAAGCCCCTCAGGATGTAACAGGAATCTCTGCAATAGCCCGTGGATACTCATTTTAATAAAAAGTTGCTTTTAAAATAACCCAAAAAGGAAAAAAAAGAAAAAGAAAAAAAGCAACCAAAATCCAGGTCCTGATGAGATAACATATTTATTCTCTCTCAATTATTTTCAGGTCTGCAAGACAAGTTTCAGAAATGCCTTTCCCACATCAAGTTTGCCTCATGTAGGGCTGTATTTCCCAGCTACTCAAGTGGAGGTGGCATGGAGCAAACAAGGGTTTTAGATGGATGTAGAAGTAGACCAGATGGAAGCAGAATTATGCCAGCAGCCCAATAAGTTCAAGAAGTGCTACACCACTCTGAGAGGGACACTCAGCAAGGGCTGTGCTTGCAACCTCAGTGGCATCAGAATGCTCCCTCAAAACCCTCAAGGGAAGTCTTGATGTCAGGCAGCCATTTGGTGGTCTGGCACTACTTTCTCAAACAGTTCAAAGCCATACACTCCTGTATGCCCTCAGCTCTTGCTCCTGCCACTCAGCCCTTCCTGAGATGCTGATGCAGATGACCCTCACATGCCATTAGCACCTCCCTCCGCTGCCCTAACACAGCGCTGCAGCCCAGTGAGTGTGAGAAGAGCAGCTCTGCTTGCCTTGACCAATAGCTTCCCGCCTGCCAGAGCTTGCTGGGGGAACTAGAGGAGTTCAAGAAACACCCTGTGTTTGGCAACATGGCATCATCTGTATCCACAGCTTGACATTCATCTTCTTGTCACAGCGTGGAGCTCGGGGTGTCATGGAGAGAGGTTGGGGTAGAAAAAGCTGTTGATAAATGGTGTCTCTCTGAAGTCCTAAGCAGACAGAGTGTGCCTGAGTGAAAACCATAAAGAAAGCCCTTCTTCCACCACTAAACTGACAGCGAAGCACGCTGAGGGTCAGGCCTGTGGTGGGTGATTCATGGCTCTGGGGTCACAGGGGTTAAAGATTCTCATCTGAAGGGGATTAGGTATTTCCAAGGAAGCACAGTCCTTCAGTGCCTCCAGCATTTCCTTGAAGCTTTTGGAGTCTCAGACCTGCTTAAGACCTACCTCATTATTCTGTCTCATCACATGAAAAGTCCATCACGGGTTTGGCAGAAGGTATGGAGGGTGTGTGGTGTGGGGGACACGAAAGGAAATCCTTTGAAGGCGCAAGTTCCTTCTACGAAATCCAAATACATCTGGGTGCAGGGGAGGCCAGGCCAGGCTCCTGGGAGTCTCCTTGGTGCCCAGATAATATGTCCATCCATCTGATAGCCTGTCAACAGAGCATGCTCCCCGCTTGGTCCCCCCTGTGCGCCCCATACTTTGCTGTGCAGCTGCACCTTCCACCCTGCTCATGGCAAACCAGTGCAAAAGTCTGTTCGGGTTGGGGAGAGCTGATTACGAGGCACAACCCATGTGGTGACAACTCCTCCGGAGGAGACAAACATCTCCTGTGGACACCGCACACAGGGCTGGCTGCTTCACTTGATGAGACCTGGCTTTCTTGAGACTGCCTGGGGACAGGGCTGGAGCAGGCTCTGTTGGCCCTTGTTTGCCTCCTTCTCAACTCTCTCCCTCTGCTCCTCTCTCCTTTTCGACATCAAACGCTTCTCTCCTAGCAAGGTGTTTTCTGATGCTTTGCATTAAGTTCACAGTGTAAAATTAGAATGTATTGGGCCACTACAAGATTCTGAGGTTGTTAAAGCTGTGTGTGTGCATGTGTGCATGTGCACATGCACATGTGTGTGTGTACGTGTGTGTTTAATGCAGGGCTTTACAAAACTATCAAGCACTCTTTAAAGTGCCATAAAATTTAATGCTCAATAGGGAAGCCTAAACAAATGAAGCTGCACTATAAAATGTTTAGTGTTTCTATCGCTTTCACTTTGAACATGAAGACTTACTGCAACTCACAAGAGGGATTTCTCTGTCTTTTTCTCTTCCTTATCCTTTCTCCCTTTGCCTTTTTTCTTCTGTATTTCCTATTCCCAGAGAATTTACCATGGATTTTGTATGGGAATATCTCCAAATTCCAAATGTGTGCTCGGTTCCAAAAAGTGCGGCTGTCTGCCACTGAAGGGAGCTGCCTGTTCTCTGATTGTTCCTTGGCAAATATATAGTTGAGATTAAAAAAAAGAGCACTACTCTTTCATCTACCCCAAAAGCCGCCATATTTAATTATTTTACTGTGTAAAGTGGCTGCCAGAAGTGCCTGGTGCAACTCTTATCCTTGCCCTGTTGTGATTTTGTCTGTTTTTGCTGTGACTTCAAACACAGATCTCAAAGCGTAATCGATGGAGAGCCAAAGTGTGCCCTCAGGTCTCCTAAGGCACAGGCAACGGGGACATTTTGTAACTGCCCAGTGAAGAGACCCGAGTTGCACATTCTTGTTATTGTCAATGAACTCAACCATCGTGTGACTTCCACCTTACTTGCACGTCTCTAAACACCCTCTCTCTAAAGTAAGGCAGGCCATGAGCAGGTGAGGTGCCCTTCTTGCTGCTGTGAGAGGACCTCTCAGCTAACCCACATGGAAAACGTAGTCAAGTACTGGTGAATAAAGCTAGGCAGTTAAGTAAATTGCCTACTTTCAAAGGCAATGGGGATTAGATATTACCTCCAACACCCTGACTGAACAGCACCAGACCATTCTTGGCTTCATGGTCCTCACCTGTACTCCAATGGTGGCAGTGTTCACCTTCTTCTGCTATAAAGCTTTCAACTCACTCAGTAAGGTTCGTGACATTTGACTTCTCAGGACTGAGTTGCAGGCCGAGATTGGCAGGAAAGGGCAGGACACACTTCTAGCTGGCATAGCTGTGTTTCCACCAACAGGCGATGGGGGATGAATAAGAGGCAGTAAAGGCTCTAAGCTGTCATCTCCATCTCTTCTGGACCATGCCACAATATTATGTAAATGCATGGTTTCATTTCTGTCCATACTATGATCCTTTTGGAGAAAAGATGTAGCCTTTGTCCAAATAATTTTTCCAAGTGAAAGGCTTCAGATTATCCAGGAAATTGAATGGCTCCTCTTTTTCTAGACCTCAGAGAAGCCACAGCTCATGGTCTTTCCTATTATGTCAGCTGTGTACTTCAGTCTCATCAAGGGAATATTGCAAGGTCACAGCCTTTCCTCCTGACTGGAACCCAGGAAAGTGGGGATTAAATCTTGCGCATACTCTAACACTCCTGTATTTGAACACAAGTGGAAGGAACTTGTCTGTTTTCTAGTTTGCCTTCCATCTGCCCCGGGGCCTGAACTTAGCTGCAGGTTTCGGCATGAGAAGAGGCATGAAGTTCCAATGTGCACATCTGGAATTAAGAGCCGAAAATTGGGCTCGGTGCTGATAACGCTTTATTGACAGGAGATGAAAGTCTTGATTCCAATAACTTTCCGAGCTCCAGTTCCCACTGCTTTACGAGGTGTTACACACTTTGGTACCTTTGAGAGAGAGTTTGCTTCCCCTCCTTCTCTCCCACATCTTTATTGCTTCTGTTCCACAGACTTGAGTCATTAAAGTCTGAAATGCTTCAGCCCAGGAGGGTATGGAAACCTCCTTTTCCTGAGCCCCAGTGAGAAAATGTCAGCAGCCAGGTTATCTGAGAAGGATGGGCATGACAGACCCCGAAGCCAGAGTGCTCCCAGGCTCCCAGCATCGGTCAGTGGCAGAGCTCGGCACTAATGGCTCGGGTCAAACTCTCCTTACAAAGAGGGCAGCCACCTATCAGTTCATCTTCCTTCCTCTGCCGGCTGAATGGCACCAGCACGGAAACTCCCACACTGCCCAAAGAGGGCTCACAGTGCAGGGGGGACAAAGCAAAAGCAGAGGAGGGAAAGGTAAATCAAGTACCGCAGGAGGCATGGAGCCACTGTCATTCCCCACTGCCATGTGTTCCTGCACTAGCAGCATAGTGGGTGAGACAGGACTCCCGTGATCATGACCTTACCCAGCATCAAGGAATAAATTGATCTCGGAAGGGTCCAAAGTCAGGGGGACACCAGTCACTTCCGTCAATCCTGTCTTATAAAGCCCAGGTCATCTGCATCCATTGGACTTTGGAACACCAAGACATTATCTGTGTTCTTGTTTCCCTTTGAGCTGACCTGAGTTACCATTCTCCTCTGTGCTCTAGCCATGGGTTGAGAGGTTTCCTCCTGCTTGTCTTGGGCTACCTGGTCATTTACCTTGCTCTCCTACTGCCGGAAACAAGACCTAATAGAAGTCAGCTGCTGTTAAGGAACCCAGTCCTTAAATCAGTTCTGCATTAACAGCAAAGGCTCCATGAAGGGAAAGTCAAAGGCTGCAGGCCATTATAATTACAACTGTCAAAATATAACATTGCTCAAATTGGGAAATATTTTATAAAGTGGGGGGTTTTTTGTGCAGAAAATTTGTGCTTGCCTGCAGAAGGGCTCCTGTGTTTGTAAGTATTCCTTTCTTCCTTATATTAATTTATTTCCTAACAGATACTAGCTGTCCTTAAAAATCTTGCCTGTGCTTTTCTGGACACTTTCAAATTTTCTTTGGAAAGGAAAATGTCTGAAAAAATGAAGTTTGGGGTTTTTCAGCCAAAAATAAGGTATTTTGTCTCAAAAAAAATTGCAATAGGAACTTTAGCCAGCTATCATCGTATCATAGAATCATAGAATCGTTTAGGTTGGAAAAGACCTTTAAGATCATCAAGTCCAACCATTAACCTGGCACTGCCAAGTCCACCACTAAACTGTGTGCCTAAGCACCACATCTACACATCTTTTAAATACCTCCGGGTCACTCTTCACTTTTAAGAGCCAATGTCTTCAGTTACTCATCATCGCATATTGCTATATGGGCATCATGGGATCTGTAGTCTTATCCCAGCATCTCATCTGTAGAGTTGAGCGTGGGCCTGAAGAACTCTCACTGCAGCTCCCATTGATTAAGGCAAAGACATATACATAAAACAGAAAAGGATAAACATTTTCAATGTTAAAAATAGTTCAGATGAAATTTTTACATTTTTAATGTTAAAAAAACCCCCGTGTTTTCAGATTGGCTGTAATTGCAGCTCTGTGATGGCACTATTAAGGCTCCTATTGTAACTGCAGGCAGTCTGTTCCCCCTGCAGGAAACTGCTTCAGTATTTATTACAACACTGGGGTTATCGCTAGTGTTAACAGCTATCCCTAAGGGTGGGTAAGTTGTGATCCAGAAACATTATCTCATTCATTTGCTGTCTCTTGCCCACCTCCTTTTCCGACTTTGACTCTGAATTGAGCCAAACTGTCTAGGAAGAAATTGCGACTGAAACCACAAGGCTCCTCTGGGCTTCCCCCTTACTGCTGAGCATCTCATCCTGTCGTGATACCCATCTGTAGCACTTCACGGTCCAGAGCTTCTGAAGCCCACAGAGAAGGAGACAATGAAAAGTTGCACAAAATTACCAGTTTCCTGGCTGGATTCAGAAATGTGCACCCTCCAGCAGGTCTCTGGGATGCTGCTTACCTGCAGGTCTCCCTTGTTTGATCTGAAGATCCTTTTTATCTTTGATGATTTCTTCTTTCTGTAGAAGAAAGGAAGCACTGAGCCTTTAGGAAGCTAACCATTTTCTCCGACTCTCACTGATGCTACAAGACCCCTTGGTAGCTGTCGGCTGCTCCTACCTCTCCCCGGAAGTTCAAGTCCAACAGTGCAAGACTGTCACAAAACCAGACTCTTAGAGGAGGTTTCCTCTTCTTAGAAGGCACAGGGTTGCTTTCCAGTTGACACAGTCCTGATGCATTTGGGAAATAAATGCCAGCTCTTTGGACTGCTTTTCCTAATGCTTTCTGAAAGAGTTGTGTGGCTTTAGTTTTACAGCAGATATCAAATAGCAGCTCAAAATCTGGAAAGGTCTTGAGTGCTAACTGGAAAAGATCCCCAGAGAGCCTGAGAGTGGAATCCTTTCCCTTCCTTCACAGATTTTATTTTAAGCTTTATAGTGAGCTTTTTGCTCTTTCTGGACCTGAATTGTCTCCGGTCTGTCAGCCACATGGTGCAGATGTCTGCCTCCCCTTCCCTGCCAGCATTCTCCCAGTCATTATTCCCCAAATCTGATCTCCTTGTCCGAGCCTCCATGTGTTAAGGATCCCTTTGGGACAACGTGATTATTTCCTTCTGCCTGCTGTGTATCCCCTGACAGATTGTCTGGTAAAAGCCAAGCTTTGACCGCAGGCAAATATCAGTCTTAGAACTGGTTCATCTTGAGGAGAGAAGTACCATTACATGGAGTTGCAGTCCTTTCACCAAACAGATCATATCACCAGCCTCCAAAAAAAAAAAAAAAAAAAAAAAAACACCAAAAAAAACCAACAGAGAAAGAGATGGTAACTTTTGAACTTCTTCATGTCATAGAAAATGCAATCATTTACTTTCTGTTCAAAATGACATTTAATTCAGAATGAGAAAACCAACAATGAGGAACAAAAGTAGAGTGCCTGTAGGCCAGTAAGGTGTGTATATGTACTAATTTCGGGTCCCCTGGCATCCCACCAGCTGAGTCAACTACAGTCCCAGCTGTGAAATGTTGTATCCTCCATTGCCTTTAAAGAGAAGCCTGAGGAAACATAGGACAAGGGCCTACACAATAATGGTTGGCCTGGGTTAGTCACCAAATCTTCTATTCCTAGAATGGAAGAGACTTAGACAAAACCAGCTAGTGACAGACTCAAAACACCAAGAGATACTACTTTATCCAGCCTAGAGTTAAGCCATGGAATTCCATGTGACAGGATGCTTGGATGTAAATGATGTACTTACTAGAAGGGTAAATTGAGGACAAAAATCATCTAGAGCTGTTAACCACAAGGATGTTAAATTGGTGGAGGTCTGGGAATATGTGCTTAAAATCTGCCTTGTTTGCCCTTTCCTAGGCATCCATTATGCAGGTATCAGAGTGGCAGAGTAGCTGAACCTTTGGTCAGCTACTGTGTTGAAGGACCACACAGTCCTTTGTATATTTAGATCATGTTGTGTTATAGCCTATATCGCTCTTTCAGAGGACCTTGCTTCTATCCCAAGCTTAATGCTTTTTCTCCTTTCTAATACGCAACCACAACTCAAGCGAGAGAGAAGTTGCAGTTTGTGTACTGGGGAGATTCTTAGGGTTACGGGATGCCCAAACATGTTTTCCTACTGAAAGCAGGAGGATCGTCTCTCCCAAGGCTGGGGCCTCTGCTGTAACCAGAAAGCAAAACTCTATCTCATGCTGCTTCTGTCTTACTTCGCATTGCACCCACGGTCATATAATAGTTAAATCTGGACAAGAGTTAGGAAAACTGCAGTCATGCTTATGAAAGTAATACCAACTAGTAAGCAAGGTATACTCTCTTATGAACTCTTCAGTCAGCTCCCAGATCTCCTCTCAGCCTGTCCTGTGGAAGAAGGGCTGGGTTATCCCAATTGTGTTGACGGCCAGGTTGTACCGGAGCTGCTCAGTAACCCATTGCTCGGAGCCACTCGGCATTTCTTCAGAATTTTCCCAGCATTAGTCTCTGTATGACATATTCCAGGTGCAGATATTTTATTAACATGGAATCGTGATTTCAGGTTGCACAAAAATAACTCCCTCAAAATACTGGCATGAATTTGCTGTTTTTGCAAATAAATGTCTCAGTAAAGGAGGCAAAATTAGGCATAGAATTGGTGGATCTTGAACAATTCTGTGTTGCATACCCTGGTTCTCCGAGATGCCACGAATGTGTCTCAGCTCTGGTGCGAAACATTTCCTTTCCTTCTGGCTCCAAGACCCATATACAAGCAATCCATTACACCACTTCTAATGAGCCTATTTCCTTCCCTTGCCAGTCCTGGCTTTCCACTGACTAATGAGGGAGCAACAGGTACCCGCGTCTGCCCTGATGGCCAACAAAAGATTTTAACCCTTTGTCGCCGGGATCCTCTGAGCTGAAAGCAAGGAGCACGAAGCCGAGCGTGCTGCACATCCACCGCGGCTGGCTGGGATCTCCAGCTCCCCTTTGACAGATGGGAAACACCCTGAAGCAAAATTAAGAGGAGCCCTGTTTATTTTGGGACTGCAGATTACTGTCAAACATGAAGAGAGACAATTATTTCCATTGTGGAAAATGTGGCATTAGCAAACGAGCAGTTCCCTCTGCCTCGGCTTTGTGTTTTGCTTTTCTCTAAGGAAGGTTTCCTTTTTTTTTTGCAGCACAGGCTTGAATTAAGTGGGCAGAGAAGCATTTAAATACAAATATTTGTAAACTAAGTGGTTTTCCTGAACAAAGTAGATCCAGATGACAGACAGTCTGTCGGCTGCAGCATCTTGGTGCCTGTCGCACGACGGCCCCTTTGTCAGGGGCTGGGTGCCTGCGGAGGTGTCCCAGGGGGGCACAGCAGGGCCGGCAGACAGCACCCAGTGCTGGGGGACGGCAGCGGGAGAGCCCAAGCAGGGTGTGCCCCAGCAACAGGACGGAGGAGGCAGGGCATTTTTGGCCACAAGTACCAAACTGCCAGGCCTGAAGGCAACGAGGACTGTGGCAAAGCTGATGACAGAGCCTGAAGGTGCAGAAGATGTTACGGAAGTGCAGAAGAAGACCTCACTGGTGTCTGATGGATTTGTCAGGGGGTAAATAGACCCTGGCAGCCTGGCAACAGTGCGGGAATGTGGAGGGCAGTGTGGATGAGCAGCTTCAGAAGCAGCATCAGCTCTAGACAGCTCTAGCAGTTCATCAGATCATGAGAGCGGGGCAGGAATTTTCTTGCATAATCTTTTCCTGCCAGGAAAAAATCTGTTCGTCATGTCCTAAATCTTCTGAAGGATTTGGTAAAAGAAGAGTTTCTCATGCCTCAGAAGGTAAAAATCAAGGTGAGTGCCCCTTCTGGAGGACAGCCAGCAGCTAAGGCCTTCTCTGGGGCCAGAGGTGACCCAGACTGAAAGCCCTTGCTTAGAGTAGGTCTAAGCAGTTCCCACCTTGCTCCAAACCTTATTGAATGGGTAGTTGTATTTGCATTGTTTTTCATTGATAAGCCTTGAACGTGCCCTAATCCATCCTCCAGAGAAACAGAAGAAAAATCTTGGAAGCACAGGATGGGAAATGCAGTTCTTGCCCATCAGTATGAATTATTATCCCAGACTTGTACTTGCTAACACAATCTCTGCCCCGTTTTGTTCACCTCCCGCAGCTCACCTCCACAGTGGTGGGCTCTGACCAGCCCTGGGGCCCCATGGAGGTCTGCAGGGCAGCGCCGCACCTCCAGCTCCTGCGGAGCTGCATATGCCAAATGCCAGGAGAGTGCCAGGTTCGGCTCTGCTAGCTGTTATTTTTAATTCTTAATAATGCCCTGAGGCTTCTGTAACTTTCCATTGTTCTTTTCTGAGGGGAACTGTACTGCCAAGGTCTGTTCACTTGTTCTGGTTTTTTCTGCAAAGGCCTGAAATGCCTTTTTTCTATTTGTTCTCAGAAATAAAGCTTCTCTGCAAATGGCACGTACCAACTTTCCACCCTCCCTGTGTATTAACCACAAATGGCTGCCTCCTGACAACTTCTCTCCTGCTAACCTGGTCTTTCTGCAGCGGCTGCTTGCACTCTCCTGGTCTATCTGTATGGCTGTGGCAGGACATGATACAGAGGAAGGAAAACTCCTGGTACAGAATATCTGCATGGAGCAGCCTTCCAGGTCATCAGGCATCCCCATCCGCGACGGGCTGGTCCTGGACCCTCTCTCTCCCCCAATCCCCGTGAAATATATCCCACATTAAATCGCCTGTCACATTACTGAAGGGGGCACTGATGTATTTGATTAGTAAGGAAGCTCTGAAGGAACCCATCTGTCTTAGCATTTGGATGGATATTTATCTCTTTCATGGGTTTCTTTTGTCCAAAGGAATCGTTTACTCTGATGTGAAATAATACAAGAACTGGTCTCTTTGGGGATTTCAGCAGGAAGCTATCCTCCCTGAGCCTTATTTTAATCTCCTATTGTCGTAAATCAGGAATAACCGCAAGAAAGTCAGTAAAATTAAGCTCATGAAAACTGATGTACAAGGCTCGGGGCCTCTGATCTCCACCAGCAATGGAGATGAACTCACTCCCTGAATCTCTTCTCCCTCTGTGTGGAAATGCTGCTGGTCTTTCGAGATGCTCAGATGTGGCTCTGAACCTTGTATGCTGGAATACAGCGTCCAGGCTCTGGAAAGTGGCTCCTCACATGATTTTACTGACCAGGTAGAAGAAGGAGATATTAGGGCTTATGGGGAAAAGTTCTGTTTCTGGGGGAGGCTCAACAGAAATAAGAAATTCTGGTTGTGCAGAAAAGCTTTGGAACCTACTGTCATCCCAACCAAGCTGCTGCAACACACTTCCTATTTGCATCAATTAAAATGATGGATATGGATCAGATTCAAAAAGGAAATCTAAAGGATATTTCTGTGGTATCAGAGCAGCCTGTTTCTAAAACTTGTGCACCCGTAAGAGCTCCAGGAAGCAACGTTTTGTCTTTTGTTCTGCCTACCCACCAGATATGGTCAGGAAAAATGTTTTTGTGTTTTCTTCTCTTTCAAAATAGCTAAAATCTGAGCTTAGTTTCTTTCCTGTTTCAGATAAATGGAACGGATTCTGATTAAAAGCTATGTTTAATTGGAACTGCCAAGATCAGAAAATATTTTAAGATTTTGCTATGTTGAAAATATGAATTTAAGAATAGATAGAATTTCAACAATCTGATTTGCAAGATGCCATTTTTTATTCATTTTCCTTCAATATTTTATTTGTCTCAGACAGTAAGAATGGTCTGCTCACTTTCATAGTTTGGGGAGATGCTGAGATTTCAGACCACGCAGGAAATACCTAATAATGCCATTCCTTCTTGCCATTCTCATGCTTTTGCATTAAGATTTGGCATGAGACCAGGTTTAAGAGTGAAACACTGCCTGTCTGTCAAAGTTTTATGGTTCTTCCAGTGATGTCTGGGCACCTTATTGTTTTTGTTAAAGCTTGAGAGATACACAGAGAAGTGACCTTTCTGCTTTCATAACTTGTATAAATAAAGGAGCTTGCAAACTCCTTCTGGCAGCCCTGGATGATGGAAAGCTAAAATTCCAATCTGTGAGAAATTTTCACTTTTAAAACTGAGAAGTCATTCTGGATGGAAGTAAAAAGACAGTCTTCATGAATTTCCCTTGGAATAAAACGCTGAAACATTTCAATTCATAGCTGTCAATGCATCATCTTCTGCTGGTGTGGAACTGCTCTGTTTTTATGGCATCAAATGTGACACCTGGTATATCCAGGAATATTTCATATACTTTGCAAATGACAATGAAATTAGCCAAAGCACTGAATATAATTTTGAAAAAAAAAGCAAGGGATGGGGAGCCATGGGAGCAGGAATCGCTGTGCTGGGGCTCAGCATGGCCACTCTGCCCTGGGTGGCGGGCTGACGGCAGGCAGGACAAGGATCCCTCAGCTGTGTCCTGATTCCTGCTTCAAATGCCAGCCAGTCACGGTAAAGTCTTGCTCTCTGCAGGAGACCTTGCTGCTCACTGAGCGTTACTAGCGTAACGGTAAGAGCCCAACCTTGCTCTAGCCCATGAAATTGGACACTGACTCTCTGCATCCTTTCTAAAAACCAACTCCCTTTGTTGAGCTTGCTCCTCTGTACAAGAGGGGCAGTCTCAACTAGGTTTCCTCGTGGAGTCTCGAGATGCTGAAAGGTTTAATTAACCCCATAATACTACCTGAATAAGGGCAAATTCTAACAACTAGCATAGCTATATTTGTTTTTAAAAACTCCTAGATTAAGAAGAAGAAAGTGGCCGCTGACACATCTGACAAGAACATCTACCGATACCCATCTTAGGGGTTTATAAACTACCTGGTTTGAAACCTTCCCTTTACATTCACTTAAAACATCCCGGCAAGCACACAAGAAGAGCAACTGTGTCTCCCAGCACATGCCACACGCTTCTCACTCAGGGGTGTGAAGCGCGAGCCACCCCCGTCCCCGGTGAGCCCTCGGCTTGTGGCCCTTCTCTGAGGGGACAGGCTCTGCAGCTCTCTGCCGGGTGCTGACAGGGACTCTGTCTCTTTTGCGATGGCTGTCATCAATTTGTTCCTCTCTAATTTCTTTTCCCTCCCCCCTCCCCAATCATCGCACAGACATCAAGAGGCTGTGATAGGCATGTTTGAATAAGACAAATGAACAAAGGCATTCCCCCTGCTTTTCCCACTGGATAAATTACAGATGGGCCCAAATCCACCCCCCTCTAGATCCAGTGTGTCGTTATGTATCTGCCACTACTGCTTTCCAAGAGGAAGGATGAATATAGCTTTAAATGATTAGCTGCCTTATGTACTACCATGTCTCAAAGCAATGGGGGGTAACATGGGCAAATAACTACACAGTCAAGGAAGTACATGAGGGCTGAGCATTCAGGACTCCCTAACAACTGTGGTTTCTTTATAAAGAGCAATAAAGATGGTTTTAATGTACTGTATATGATGCAACAGATGCAGGATGCCTCTGGCAAAACTCCTCTGGTCCAAAGCTGACTGAAGACAGTTTGATGATTTGCAGGGAGATACAGATCCCAGAAGGGGAATTGTACATACCTGTCAGCTGGTAATCAAAGCTCAAACTGGCCTTGAAAAAGCTTAATTAGTACTGACACCAACATAATTCTGTGAGCTCGGGAACAGGCGGCAATGGCGGAATTTGGTGCCTCTGTCCCGTTCTCCCCCCACCCCAATCTCAGCCCTGCTGAATTTCAGGGGCCAGCTCATTCTCGCGTGTGCCTGTGCCTCTGACACCACACACCACACCGGCCGTGTCTCCGGGCTTAGCAGGAGCAAACAGCAGTTCTGGTTCCTGTCTATACCTGCCGCCAAAGATGACTGTAGCAACTTCAAGGTTGCAATGATGTTGATAAATGCAGGGCAAGAGCATGCTCAAGGGATAACAAAACACGTTCTAGGAAGCCCTAAGAAGCACATGGAAAGCAAAGCAAGAGGCTGCAGCCTGTCATCTCCCAGAAATACAATGATGCTTCAACCTCAGAAGGTTTATATCAATTAGGAATAGATTTAGACTAAGCCTTCAAATCCAAACCGTGACATGGAGCTCCTGCTCCTTTCCTCTCTGTACTGAGAGTTGCAAACACCCCTTTCCTTTACAAGGACTTCAGAATTCAAACCTGTTTTACATATCATGATGACTGTGATGCTTGCCTTCATAAATAAAAACTCACTCATTTGATTTAATATCCCACTTGAAGTCCAATCTATAGGTTTTCTTGGCTTCTTTTTCTCCCTGCCTTCTGTGCCAATTTCTCCATATTATCTGGCTACAAAAGCCTTCCCAAGCTCCCATAACTGATTCTCTAGAGACAAATTTTGCACGGAAGCCCAGAGACAGAGCAGGCACTGTAGGGGGAAAGCAGGAGTTTCACTGCATGTGGCTCACAGGGAACTACAAACAATGGAAGCACCTATCTGGGACTGAGATGAGCCCATGTCTTGCACACTTTCGCCCAGAACTGGATCCAAAGCTGGATTTCCCCACAGATTTGCAGCTATGTCAATGTGATGGTCAGCACTTCAGAGAAAACTGGAATGTCCAGATGTGGGCCCAGCTCCAAAGTCTCTCAAAGTCCTGGGAGATGAAACTATCACTACCTCCAGTTTTCAGCACACAGCTTGTCCTCCGTACACCCAGCCTCTTTTAAGAAAGACTGAAGGCAGCAGAAACTTAGCCCTAAAACTTCCAGCAGCGTCAGAATGAAGGGAAAGGAAATATTTTCTGCTTGCTTTGTTAGAACTAGAGAATAACAAGATTCATGCCTGCAGATAGCTTGGCAGAAGATAGAGGGCCCATCAATACCATCAGGTGCCGATCACCAAACACATTTCAAGCTGATGCAGTGTGACCCAGTGCCAATCCTGAAGATGGCTGGATGTGTCTGGGCATTGCTGTCTCAGCACTGGTGGGTCTTTCAAGTGCACTTAGCAGGAACCTGGTGTGGCTTAAAAACTGGACTGGGTGAGATGGGGCAGAACCAGCAGCTGAATTTCTGGACTTGATTTCTAGACACAGTCAACAGGATGCTCATGGGAAGGAGTGAAGAAGGGAATTGTGCTTTGTGCAACAGGTGCTCTTCCAAACCCCCTATTATGTGAAGACCGAAGTCTAATCTATTTTTAGAAATTTCCCCAAAAAATACCAACAACAACTCAAAACCAAATGGAAACCTGTGCATGTCTTGAACGAAGATGTAACCAGAATTTATTTTCCTTCTGGAGAGAGAGGTAAATAAGTGGGGTAATCTCAATGGTCATCTGGCCAGGAGTGTCCAAACTTCTACAAGCCCCATATGAAAATTTCCATTTGTCTGGAAACCACAACAGCCCTGGTAGTGCCAAGGGGGAAGATCTCCAGGAGCAGCTTCCAGACAGGAGATGACATTGTCCCCAGGGCTCCCATTGTTCCACGAAGATGGCAGCTGGCCTGGGCTGGGAGTGACACGGGATCCAGGACAATGCAGTGGGGTTGGTCCCAGCATCCCATGCTGGTTTTCTTTCTCCTGCTTCTGCAATTCGGACTCCCCAGCAGCCCTCCTGTCAGCGCAGCACCACTGGCAGTCACAGGGCATAGCCCCACACATTAATGGCTCCTAGTGTGTGGTGGGTTACACCCACAGTAGCCTGGGAACCTGTCTCACAGAGGTCTTTCTGTTTTAAGGGAAGCATATCCAACCAGTCCAGAAATTACAACCGTCAGATGTCATCCCTGAAACTGCCAAGGGTACGTACAGTCTTAGAGGACCTTACTTCTCTCCTCTCTGTTTGAATCTAAAACTAATGGCAAAGCATCTTTTACCTAATACTCCTAAATTCAGTAATGACCAGGACTGGGTTCTGGACTGATTATGCCAGCAGGTGATGATGCATTTACTGGTGCTCTGTGGAGGATAAGTTGGTCACTTCATTGGCCAGATCTCTGACGAGATCTACATACTAGCTTGCATGAAAAACCGCCATAAAGACAGTAAACGTTTTCCTCATGTTGGCTTGCCAGGGGAACGACTTCAGGATGGCTGGAGGAGAACGAGAGAGAAGGAAGATAGTCTGTGCACTGAAGGAGTGCAGTCAGGAATGGAAAGAAGCATGAGGTGCTATATTGAGATCTGATGCAAATGAGGGAACTGCTTGTAAACTCCTGAATTAGACCAATCATACTAAATTTACGGGAATGCAAAAAAATAGTTGCATCCGTTGCTGTCTCTTGCCAACTGTAAGCTTGCCAGTGCAATTTTTAGACTAGAGGGAGAAAGATACATATATGCTCAATTTTTTCTCTTCCCTTTCACTCGGTGTCAGGTTTCAGACAAAAATGCCTTTTGGTAGTGGAGGTTCATTTTCTACATGCAAATCAGCTCAACAAACACTCTCAAGCTTGATCCAAAAGGACTTGAGCACAGGCAGTTCTTCATCCAAAATACACTTAAACATGCATGGTCCTATTGCCTATGCTTGTCCAGCCTTTGACGGACTGTGAAGGAAGCAGTGGTGAGCAGGGCATGTGATCTACCCACCTCCAGTCCAGAGGGGCAACCTATGCATCTCCTGGCATGACTGAGGCTGGATCACACCTCATAATGCCACGCTTTGGTCTGCCTGGGCAAGCACAGGCACACCGAACTGCGTGCGCTCTGGCTACACCCAAAGTCATGCACTTTCAGGTTCCCTTCCTTACTGTAGAGGCATCCCTCAGAGGACAGCCTAGCAATAACCACGGACTTCAGAAAGAGTATTTATGTCTTTAGCGTTCAGGATGCTGGAGTGCTGCCAGATCAGGTCTAAAATGCTGTAAGATCAGAGCAAACAGCACTGAAATGACTAACCAGTACACACATGATACATCTGTGCTTGTTCCTGAAACGAGAATTCTCCATTTTCTCAAAGCTCCTCAACTTCCTAAAACTCCTGCTCTTCCCTTGCAAGAGAAACCCTGCCAGGGTCCCCATGTAACTTGGTACAGTTGGCATCTGGAATCCCACCTGCAGGAACACACACCGTGCAGTGCCACAGCTGCTCAGAATGGGGGTACTGCAGCTGCCCTGTGCAGGGGCTCAAGTGGGTGTCTGGGTTAACACCTGGGAGTTTTTACTCACTCTGCAGGCATTCCTCCAAGAGGTAAACATCTAGCTGATAAAAGAAATTTCATTCAGTTTGAGTACTCAAATATTGCCCAATAATCCATAAATGTATGAAACGAAATTTGACAAAGGCAATAAAAGTTTCTGCCTTGTACCTAATTTCTAGCATCCAAATGCTTTGCTGATAGCACTGATATCCACAGGTGAAGAAATGAGAGTTACAGGGTATCTGGAAACATGCAATTTAAGCAGCCAAAATGAACAGCAACTGAATTCAGGGTATCCATGTCAATTGTCCCTGCTCTAAAACCACTTCTGTGGCAGAAAACTGCCCCACTTGCCACAGAAATGCCCAGTAATGTCACATACTTCACACCTGAGTGGAACTGAGGAAAAGCAAACCTTCAGAGAGAGGAGATGCCGGAGGGTTCTCTGGCAGTCGAGGGAGCTGTCATTTCCCTGCTCTGGTGAAAACTGGCACAGCCCTGCAGCCATCGGAGCCAGCCACCAAGGACTTGCAGATTGGTCCATATTTTTGTACAATGGCATGCCCAAGCTCTGGCTGGGCATAGAAAGCAGAAGAAAATGGTTTCTCTGCTCAGAGGCACAAATTTTGCTGCCTGCACCTATGTGAGGAGGAATCCCTTTTCTAGACAGCTATTAAAAACCACAATGTTATTTAGCCTTCACTGTAGCAAATCAGAGCATTATCTCAGGCTCTTTTGGAACCAATAAAAGGAACATTAAACCGTCACCATTCTGTATGGTTATTCCATTATTCTCCTATTTCCCTCGCTTTTAACCCAGCTGCTTACCTACGACTACGATGCAAAAGATCCCCTGCTAGAGCCCTATTTGCCAGGCAGCTGTCACTGTGCCAGGAACAGCTCGTGCAGGAGACCAGGGCATGGCCCAGCCAAGTGCAGGAGGTGAAACACCGAGGGTGGATTCCCCTGCCTGTCTTTAGACCCTTGCAATGTTGATGCTTAAGCTGGCACTACCTGCCTGTCTTCCCTAAGGTGTCCTTAATTGGAGAGAACCAGATGTTTCCAGGATGTAATGCACCTCATGCAGAGACAGACATCTAAAATCGGTGAAATAGATTGTGCTCTGGAAGTGCTTCTTTTCCCCCATTGATTACAAGAAGAGTTTCAGATGCCTCCAGTGTAGGTGTGTAAAGTTAGGGCAGAAAAGTCCAGTTACTACTGGCAAAGGCCGCTCTTCCCTGGTCTGTTAGTTGCTGCTCTCTCACTCAGAATAAAATATATAGCCTCAAATTATGAACCGCTTCTCAGAGTGGATGTTGGATTGGAGACAAAGTGTATCACAGCAGCAGTTTTCTCCCTCTTGGCCAGACCTCCCTTATTCTAGTGATACACTGAGTCACCAGGCTCAGCCCAGGGTTTTCTGCAGTGGAGGAGGGTAGGACCTACCCTTCTCCTAGATAAAACTACCTTCAAACAAAATCCATATGATATAAGAAGAGGTGCTGTGCCTTCAGTAGCTGACATTGAGACTGGACCAACACCTCCTGGGCTATTTGAAACGCCACTCCACAGCTGCCATGCCAACTGTGCACAGTTGTAAAGGGTTGCCATAAGATCTGAGATGATCCAGCTCAAACAACTCCAGTCTGTTTTCCTAGACTCCCACACAGTTTCAACTCAGTGCAAGAAATTGTGCTCCTCCCCTTACAAAGAGGTGTTTACAGTGCACAGGAGCACGGTAGGTTACCCATGGCAAACGTTTGTACTGTGACCTTCTATGAGGCTGCATTGTATGATCAGAAACTGGGAACCCTGCCACCTCTCCAAACAGGGCCTCTGGGCCAAACTGCCCCACTGCACTTCTCTCCCTGCTCCCCCCGCCTGGCACCCCAGCAAGCAGCGCGGCTGCCAAGGGCTGCAGGTGCTGGGATAGCCCTGCGATGCCTGAGAACAGTCCCTGCAGTCCAGAAAGCGATCTGGTTGGAAAAGCACCAGAGGCACTATTAAAACTAGCGAAGAGGGAAGATAGTGTGCCTCAGCACTTCCAGCATACGAGATGTGCCTCCTCCTACTGCGTTGCAACTGGTCCTGCAAGCCCACAGATTTTTATTGTCCAGGAGCAATCGTGCCCAGTAGCTGAGCCTGAAGCAATTCGACGGGAAGTAGGGACCTAATGTGTGCCTTCAGCCGCCAGGTAGCCATAGGCCAGAACTGGACAGTCAGCCAAAGAGAGCAAAAATCCCAATCTTCATCCAAAGCCAAGTCTGCTCTTCAGGCACATCTTAACTTCCAGCAACAGCCTTTATGAATTCATCTAGATGATTCCTCACCCAAACACACCCACCCACCAGTCTTTAGGAGACTGTCTCGAGCCTCCTGAGCACGTGACATCAAAACCAATTCAGCCTCGAAGTGTGATGTGCTCAGCTCTCTGCACCATTCTGGATATTTGTATAACAAGATGGATACTTCTGAGGAGCTCATCTGCTCCAGCTTCCGGTTACGCATGCAGAAGTCCCTAACTCCTCATCAGCTACTTTTCACATGCCTTTGCAGCTATTAGAAGATCTCTCTGGGGTGGGAGACAGCCAAAATGGTTTCTCCAGGTCCCAAAGCAGTAAAAACCCTCAAAGCATTGCCATGAGTTGCCTTCTTGCTTGTTTCTAATCTGCAACCTCTACCACCCAACCATTTTTGTGCACCATGTATTGAGTAGATGGGTATTAAAGGGTGATTACTAGGCAAGTACAGTAATCACAGATCTTTTGTTTCCTCCAAGGTTGCAAACTACTTTCTGCTTCCCTGATTACCACACTGTCCCAAAAGGAACAGCTGAGTGTAAAAGTCTCATTCCGAAACAAGGCGACTAGTGTGAGCTTTGTTTCCTGCTGTATTTCGTTCCATTCTCCAAGTCCTGATCGGAACCGGAATAAAACCATAGTTACAGAGAGGATCTCGCCTGTGTTCGAGAGCCCCATCCAGCTGACAGCGTGAGCACAGTGCAGAGCACAGGGAGGCCTTCTCCATAGCCATGACCCTTAAGCATTGCTGTGCTGATCTCAGGAATGCTAAAACCAAAATTGTCCATTTTTCCAGGGTTTTCATCAGAAAAGAACTAGTTGTGTGCCAAAGTCTGCCTTTCACTACATTTGGCATGGGATGCATTTGGCATCACCCTTTTTGACTTTGGATACAGCATTCCCCCTCCCTGGCTCCTCCGTGAGGGGTGTTGCCAAGCCGCACGCAACCGCTCTCCTGTCCCACACTGGCGTTTGAGGAGCTCCTGCTTCCCCACTTGGTGAGCACAGCTCTCCAACGCCGGTGTTTCTGCTTTGTGATTTCTGGTGCTCATGGATCCAGAATTCACTTTCTGTCAATGTGATGAGTGGATTTATGCAGAGACCGGGGGACTGGTCTCCAGCCCTGCTCTCTGCTCCATATACACCACCCAAGTGGTTTGAGGCATATGACACATGGCTACACAGCCTCTCCTCCCCTAGCCTGGCACCTCCCCAGTTCACAACACAGCTGGGTCCACCCCTGGATGTTCTCTAAATGCTGCTGATCCTGCCAACATTCCTGCAAGCAAATGCATTTGCTAGAACACTTGTGAAAAGCCAGCAGGAAAGCACACAGACAAAGCCAAAGAGAAATCGCTTGTGTTTTCAGGCGGACCTTGTGTTTTCTCAGCCCCCGTCACCATCCTTGCCCACAGGGCTCTCGCTCACCCGAACGGGCAAGAGTCACCTGTAGCAGGGAGCAGGCTGCAAGCAGAGGCCCATGAGGGGGGAGGATGCCCGGCACGGTGCTTTGGGCTGCTCCCTCAAGGTGGTCCCCTCGCCGATGCTCCCAGCGTGGACCACATCGCGAAGGGAAGCGCAGCATCCGAGCGACGGGTGGGCGGGGGGCTCCTGCCAGGCGGGCCCGGGGCGGGCGCTCCCCGCNGACACGGCTCCGCCGCCGCGCTCCTCCCGCCCCACAGCCCCCCGGGGCGAAGGAGAGGAGGAGAACCCGCCCTCTCTCAGGGTGGGTTTTTGCGCTGCAAATTCTTAATGTTACGCGATAGTTGCTCAGCACGACGGAGGGAGGGTGCTGCGCCGACCGTGAAATGCCCGCTCCCGCTTTTGGTGAACTTTTCGCCAAATCACCGGTTTTTCCCTTCAGTTTTTTATTGCGATCATTACTCCAAATACCACGTAGAAAACCAGTAGTAAAGATAAAAACCTGTTCCCTGGTCCTCAGTTTTCCCCTCCGGGACACTCAGACTTTGATAAATGAAAAATGCTGCAGTGATAACGTACTGACAAAATCGACAGCATAAACAAAATATTGTAACTGTAATTCAGGTATGCATGCTTTGAAAGGAGACGAGCCCACCTCTCTTTTTAGTCCTGTGGAGTGGGAGTAGCCTCAAGAAGGGCAGGCTTCCCTGCAGATGACCCCTTTGCAATACTGCAGCTGCCCCGCGGTGTAACCTCGAGGAGGCAGTGGCCTTTCCGCCCCCGCTGCGTCCTAGCTGTGCTTTCCCAGGGGGACAGTCTCCCCTGGGAACCCACTAGTATAGATGAGCCTTCTGGGGCCAGCGCAGGTATTTCTCTGTCTCGTCTGTTCAGCTCCTGCTCCTGTCCTGTGGGGCTTCTTGGGTGTTTATCCCACAACACGCCTGTCAAGGGAGGCGATGTTATTCAGCCTCTTCCTAAAATGGGGATAACCGATGGCTTGAACAAGATCACCCAGGAAATGTGTAGCTGGGCAAGGAACTAAAACCAGAACGGCAACCTGACCTGCAAGCCATCTTGCCTCTGAAATGTGGGGTACACCACAGAGAATTACTGCACTGTTTAGGTTCAAAAAAGGACAGCATCTTAACCCAGGGTTCATCTGAAAACGAAACCGAGCCATCTCTGAGGCTCAATGAGCGTGGGTAACTGTTGCATTTCCCTGCCCTCCTGCGTTATTTGCTCATTTGTTTTCTTCTTTTTTATGTTTTGCTACCTCAGGAATAGTGGGATCCAGACGGGTTAGGAAACAGCATTGCCAGAATATCCTGAGAAAAGAAGATTGTGAGTTATTTCTGGCCCAAGCAGGAGCTGGAAGTATCTGACATCTCCCAGTGCCCGGAAAGCTTGTTCTCATGAGAACTGAGCTTCACACCGCACGCTCAGGAGGGCCAGAGTTCAGGGATTTGCAGAAGCCCCCGGTGGCCAAACGCAATAGGAACTACCAGGTGGTAGTACTGGGGTTACCATATCTGGGGTCACCCTGGAGAAGGTCCCAGCTAACCACGACTCCTGTGGTAGCATGGCTCCTGGATACTGCCACGGCTTTGCAGTGGCTCTCGGGTGCCTGCTCCTTCTGGGAGCCTCCCCCTCTTTCTCCCGCTCCCCCATTCAGGCACTGCTCTTGGGATTATTTTTTTTCCCCTCTGAAAAAACACATACAGATGGTGTGTTGTCTGCCACAATCAAGGGGCTCAGGTGGGTAATGGAAAATGGCAGAACTTGGCATGTACTTGTTTGCCTTAGTGCAATTTTCCCATAATTGCACTTCCTAGCTTTTCAGCATCTGCGAAAGATCAGCTTGTGACACAGCAAAATCGGCCTCGCACTTTTCTGGAGTTTGCATCAGGTTAGGAATTAGGCATCCTGATTTTGGCTTAAACCATTTTGGAAGGGTGGGGAGAGAACCACCCCATTTTTGTGCATAGTCAGTACCGGCTGGACTTTAAAGCCCAGCAGGAAAAGCACAGCCTGTCAAACTTATTTAGCTCAACCCTCTGGTGTTGCTTTTTTTGGTTTTGGTTTTAGAAAGGTATTGATGAATCTGGCATGAGTTCCTTTAATTTGCCCAGGTCTTGAGGTGAATTCACTGAAGATTGAACAAGGGGGGATCCTGGAACAGAACAAAGCCAAAGCTTGGAACTCAAAATAGTTCAGAGATGCAAAGAACAGGCAGAGGTTGTGCAGATGGACAGCTTTACTGTGACAGGCAACTCTTTCTTACCTCTCCTTATAACCTCTGTTTCTTTCCTTTAGACATATATAGATGCCAATAATGCAATAGAGAAATAGTGAGGAATAGAAATAACTTTAGAACTGAAATGACTGACCTCCCTCGTCACCTGGGAGAGGGCAGAACCAGACCGTGGCACATCAAGGCGCTAAGGATGACAAAGAGCAGTCCCTGCCTCAAGGAGCCTGCAGTCGCAATGATTGGAAACAGAAAATAAACCTTGAAGGTTTGTGGGGAAATACTTTCTGCTCAGACAATCTAGGAGACAGCTTGGGATCATGCTCTGTTATTTATCAAGAGTTGCAGGTTTTTGTACTGGAACAAGCGTCTGTTCTTGTATCTTCACCAGTATATTTCAGATTTCTTCAAGCTGCAGCATTAAATTGAGTTGCTGGAACAAATACTACGCTGAAATTAAACTTAGTTCTAAACAAATGGGAGAGCAAGGTTTACTTTTCTGGAAAATCTCAACTTTAGTGATCCTCTTGCACATGTTTGCAGCAATAGCACCTATTCAGCCAGGCAGCATTGTATTTTTTCAAAGTTTCTGCAGCATTTTGTTCTTTAGTGACCTCTCTTTCTGGCCCCTGAGTACTCTTGGGCAGTAGTTTAGGTTCCCTCTTGTTTTGAGATAACTAAATCCCCTATTTTGTCAGTGGGGCTTTCCAGGTTAGACAAGTCACCCATTCCCCTCCTTTGCTTTAATGAATAGATTTTTGTCCATTTGGAATAAAATTTTAAAGAACGTCATCAGCTTGGTTTAGGCTTAGAATAAAGTTTTATCATAAAAGGGAGAATAGAAGCACTAAACAAAGCTATTTTTTTCCGCTTTTTATTCTGTTGATGTTGCTTTTGCTCTCAACATAGATGAAACCAGGGCTGGATCCAAACAACTTTAGCAGTGTTGGAGACCCAAACAAAACAATACCTGCCTATGGCATGAGAACTGCATTAAACTGCCAGGAGAGGAGTTCAGTTTCACCAGCCAGCCAGAGCAAAGGGAATAAAATAAGCTAACAGAAAAACACTGAAAAGAACGAAGGTTTGTGGGTTGTTTTTTTTAATTAGCCTCAGCTCAGAACGAGTTTTATTTATTTCCAATTTGGTCTTTTTTTTTTTTTTTCTCTTTCATTAGAGACTGTAGCTAACTACACACCTTTAAGTCATATGTCAGTGCCTGCTCTGATGCTCAAGATGGTCAGATTGAGGTTTTGGGCTCACACACATACATACATACACTCACAAAAAAGCATGGGAGTGCAGCTTGCTGTGGCTTTTGCCAGTGAAGTAAAAGCTAACCAAAAACTAACTACTGTCTTAGCAACAGAGGGCTCTTCTGTATTCTGAATTACATCAAGTAATTGGAGCTAAATCTCTTTCCACTTGAGTTATACTCCAGACCTGCAAAGTGATACCCAAACCACTACTTCATCCTAATATTCTTCCCGTCCAATGAGTAGCAGGAAACAATCTTCACAGAGCTGCCTACATTAATACTGAGCATCTGGGTATGCCTAAGGAATGATGCTGCAATCCCTTCTAAATCCTCCTCTTGCAGGAGAGTCGGGGAGGGAGTTAACTCTTTGTCTGCAGAGGATGAGATAAAGTTCCTACAGTACAAAACCTGGCACAGCACTTTCAGCCTCAGCCGTGCAGGCAGACACGGTGCAGAGGCAAGCAGCAAAAGGTGAAAGTAGACAATGCTGAATTCTTCTCCCATGCCAACCTAGCAGCAATACTGATTCAACAGCCAGGCACAACCAGTGCTTTTTGGCCCTGTGTATAGTGCCAAATAAATACAGCAATTTACTGATCCCAGGTGGCAGGGACCCTGTCTGAATGAGCTTATGCACTCACTTTAACAGCTGATGTACAGGACAGTGAAGGGAAGTGCTCCTGCAACAGGAGGAGCCAAAAGCATCAGCAGGAAACAAAAAAGGGAAGTTAAGATAAACAACTGAGTATTGGAGGCATTAGAAATAAAAGGGCCACTTGACACTCGGTATTGGCACGAATTGCAAAATAATATAATGCCAGAAAACAACCAGAACAGCAAGAGAAGAGGGGTTTTCACCTAACAAGATCACTGTGGGAGCAGGAGGTGTCTGCAAAGGATAATATAGTCCTCCCCATGGAGCAGGAGACACTCTCAAAGGCACTGAGGTCCAGGGCTATGTTCTGAATCTCAGCCCAAGAAAAGTTAGTGGGAACGCTCCTACTGATTTCCAAGAGGACAGAATCTTACCTCTTAAATTTAGGAACACAGTGAAAAGGGCTTTTCTCAGGATGGGTTTATTTTGTTAAGAGATGCCAAATAACAAATGTGGAGGGGAAGCCGTTATGATGTGACAACACTGTAGCCCAGAGAGTGACGCAGGAGCAGATGCTGAGCTGGCCTCAGCATCATCTGTTGGGACAAAAATGTTATTTCATCCTCTTTTCCTGTCCTTTGGGTCTTCCTCACACAGAAAACAGAAGGCTTCCATGCCCATGGGGTCTGATGAAGCAGGTAGAAGATGCACTGTCTTGCCACTGCCAGTAATTAGCAGGTTCCTTATCACCCAGGTAGTTCTAAGTACCAGGACGGGGAAACCTGGGTGTTGCATCCTGCCCGCTGTGCTCTCACATGCCCTGTATTGTAGATCAGTATGTTCTGCTGTCTGCTTTAAAGCAGCCAATCTAAAAACCAAGTCCAGGTTTCAGATAAAAGCAGCAGTTAATCATTATTCCTAGAAATAGCTGAAAATTTTTAGAGGTTTCTTCCATTAAAAAAGGGTCTCTCATTTTGAGGGGTTTTTTGGTTTGTTGTGGGTTTTTTTTTTCTTTTTGGTGAAAAAGTTGTAGTTTAGGGCCTTCTTTTATTGGAAAGCTAAGGATTACTCCTAGTAATAACAGGCTATTGTTTTGCGTTTTATTTGAACAAAACTGAGAAATCACAAGGTATGGGCTTGGAGGGATATTGTAGTTTTTCCTTTTTGGCTGTCAATTCTGCACTTTTTTTGGCTCTGAAAACTACCTTATCCTTCTCCTTTCCCTATACAGAAAGAAGAGATTTGAGGGAGGTGAAAAAAGAAGGGAAAGAAAGGATGGAATGGAAAATAAGAAAATGAAAATGTTTATATAAAAATGAAAAAGCCCACGAAACTTTTCGAACTTGCAGAACAAGCATGACCTCAAAATTGCCTCTCTTTCTCGAAGTGCTTTTTTGATGAGCACTGATGCTCCTTGCCACCGTGCCTTCATTAGAGCTCAGTTGTCTCAGAGAGAGGGAGAGAGGAACCCTGTGAGCCCCTGCTCCTCTGCAGCATCCAGCCTTGCATGCATTGATCCATGTGTCACAATAATGGAGCGACATCTGGGTTGCTTCCCTTCCAGCCCCCATCTCTCGCTAACATCAGCCCTGAGTATGTACACTGGATCCCAGCCATTTCAGCCCAGCCACTGATACTGTGCTGGGGTGGGTCTTCCAGCAGAAGCTCCCACGTTTCACAGTGTGGTTATCAGAGAAGCCCTGTTAGCACTGGTGGCTTGGCAGGATATCACAGAAATGGCAATCGCATTCTGCTGTCTTACAGTAATGTAGGGGAATTGCAGCGTGGTCTGCTGCTCTGGGCGGATTTTTGATTTGAGCATATGTATGTGTGCATGTCTGATGAACTTGGTTACCAGAAGAGGTGGGAAAGGGAAGGCGTTTGCATCTTGCCCTGGGTCTGAATGTCAGAAAAGTCTTTCAAATGGCCTGGCTGCAAATCCCAGAACAAAATAGCCTTTAATTTTGGAGAGAATCCAGTCAAGATCTGTCTCACTTCAGACCATGTCCATCTCTAGCTAAAACTGAATTCTTGCCCAACAGCTTCATAGTCACATCACAATTAAAAACACTGTTTACTTTCAGACGCAGCTTGCAGCGATTTTGTCCTCTCGCAGTCAGCTATGACTTGGGAGGAGGTGAAGAGTATTATGTGGCTGCCACATCCTGCATGCTTTCCTACCTAGATATTGTAAATTATGTGTGCAATGGGCCCTGTTACTGTGCAACAACAAGGAGGAAATCCCTGCAATGTACATCTTAATGCATCATCTTCTACAGCCCAGTTCCACAGGCAGATATGGTTCTGCTTTCCTTTCTGACTTGCTGTCAACAGCCCTTCTCCATATACATGCATAATATATTTTTTATAAGCGGGGAGGTAATCGCTTCAAATCACCCATGAGATTCTCACCAAGCTGCTCCGTCTGAGCACCAGCGCTTGCCCAGGACAAGGGGAAAGTGGGCTGTTGCTTTCATCTGATTGCCTCAAGCCCCCTCTACAGACTGACTTGCTCTGTGTCAGGTGAACCCTTGCGCCAGCCAAGAGTCACCTGGAAACAATCTCTCATAAAACCAGCTCTGTAAAAGCCATAGCTACTCACTTTGATAGTTCCCAAATTGCTTTTCTCTCTCTCTTTTATTTTTCATAGGACCAGTAAATGGTAAATTGGTCCCCATTAATCTACTGGAAGGAGCCAAGAGGCGCTCAGGAATATTGTCCTATTCCAGAAGCTCACCTATCTGCTACTGAGCACAAACAGGGGCCTGCAGAGTTACCACCCCACTATAACTCAAAAAGATGAACAAGAATGGCTTTTCTCACACTCCTTGAGAGATGGTGGATCTTCTAGCCTGCTCTGATCACTGCTGGGTACCCATGACTTCAGCCTTCGGAAGAGCAAACCACTGAGGAACTCCTTCTCCTGGGGACAGGCCACTTCCAAAGAGAGATGATGTTGATGGCACCAGGCAGCTGACGTCTCTGTTACATCTCCTTTGGGGAGCAGGAGAAATGAGATCTCTTCTGCTCACACCCAGGTTTTGTACTTCTTTCTTGCTCAGGATTAGCGCCAGGCAAGGCTGATGGTCTGCACGAGAGAAGCAAGACCCTAGAGAGGGCTGTGATCCTCTAGGTAGGTGGGAACCCTGAGGAACCCAAGCCGGCCAGGGCACCTAGAGCTCAGGCTTTAGCTACTTTCTGTAAAACATAGAAAGCAAAGCAAAAGTCCTGCAGGCTGTGAAGGACAGAGCCCATCCTGCAGGGATGCATAGGTGGGTTAGGAGAAAATGCATGAAAGGAGGTAATACCTACTGGAGATGAGACCTGTCCGTCCTTGGAAGAAAAAGACACAGAAGATGTGTCTGAAATGAGAACTGAACAAAGGGCCGTGAAGCAAGCCAGGGACAGCAACGAAAGCAGGAGTCTGGGTTTGTGCATACACAGACCTGAAGGAGGCAAGCATATTGCCCAAGGCCTCTCTCTTGGCCAGGAATACCCAGAAAACTGGCTATCCTGGCCTTTTTCCATCCTTTCCCAGGCTGGGTTTTTGAGATCTGTTTCCTTGGCCACTGGAAATTTACTATAAATACCAGGTACTGAGCAGCCGTTGTATACGAATATCTTCTAACCACCCTTTCAAGCTGCCCAAGGCTGCAAATGATGTGAAAATTGCATATCCCAGTCCCGGGCCTTAGTAGCTATTCAGGGTTTTGGCCACATGTCATTTGTTATTCTTGACTTATGCATACATTCTTCTTATTTATTTTTTGTAAACATTTGTGTATAATTATTCACTCCAGAGTTTCCAGTGATTTTCCCTGGCTCACAGATGTGGCAAAGCTTGTTGCCTGCATCCAGGAAAGAAGGGTTTTTTCGACTACTGCAAAATGGGATCCTGACAGATTTCAATCTGCTGCTTCCATGTCCGTTCTTGTGATACTTAGCTACCCATGGCAAGAGACAATTAGCTTTTTAAATATAAACCAGAAATGGTCCCAAGCCACAGATTTCACATCCAGATCCAAATTTGGGGCAGTTCAGATTTGGCCTGACATTTTGGGTTTGGGCCCAGGCCTGACTCTCCTTAGGAAGTAGTTTGACATTTCCAGTTCTGGGAAGCTCCCCTCCCCGGGCGCGCAGCTGCTCCCTGGTGCAGAGCCACCCCCGGGGTCCAGCCCTTTGCTGCCGAAAGCTCTCCTGCTGGTACGGGTTTTTCAAAAGCCCCCGGCTGTCATTACTGCAGCTAATTCAATTGCTGCAGTGACGGGCGCACGCCTTCCATGATGCTGCTGTGGCATTTTGGTTCCTGCGAGCGCTAAAACCTAGACGAATTGTGCTCTCTGCAGCTATGTGTTGCCCACGGGGAAACATAGGCGATCAACTAGTAAGAGGTTCTTCGGAATTCAGGTTAAATCTTCGGCCATCTGTCTGCAGCTCAGAACTCCACAACCATCCTTACATGCAGTGATAACGTTATGTTCACAGTACAGGACACAGAAGCAGGATCCCGGGGTTCAAAGCTCCTGCCTTTACTAAAAATTTAGTATATGGCCTTAAGCACATTACTCAACAGCCATGCATCTCCAAGGTTGGGAAAACTACACCATATACTACGTATCGGCCACCTCTCCAGGGCAGGCAATGTCTCCTGCTGTGTTAATACAATGCAGCACTGATCTCCACTGCTACAACAAACTCTAAAGTTCAGTATAATTAACTTTCACTAGCTGCTGAAAATAATGACCCGCACTGTAGTTCACATTCTGATGAACTGAAGCGTGTTTCCCTGGAGAATATTGCGCTTCTGACCCACCTTTCCCCTGGGTGAGCAAGCTGTCACTCGATTCCTGACATTTGTTTTGTGGAGTGCATTTTGGATGTGAATTTTCAGTTCAGGTTTTATTCCATTTTGCTTTTTTTCTCAAACAACTCAAGGTCTCTTCTTCAGTCATTTTATAAGCAGGTCATCAACAGAACGGGATCCTTCCGTATGAGGGCTGAATTTGGCTTTTAATTTATGTTTCATCCAAATATATCATACAAACACACTATCCCTGAAGTTTAATCAGTTGTTTTACAGATAATTTTAGATGGATATCCCATCACACTCAGCTTATAGCTCATCTCCTTTCATCAAGAATGAGGTGCTATAAGGAGCTCAAGTAAGCAGAGTTTGCCAAGCTCAAAATTAAGCTATCAAAGCAAGAGATCTCTTAAACATTGAAGTTAAATGCTTCTCTTCATGACTATTACCCAAGAATCACTTTGCAATTACAATACGTTTATCTCCATAACCTCACCGAGAGGTGATTACTGCAACCTCTGAAGGGAGAAAACTGAAGCACAGAGAGATGAGGTGATATACTCAAAATTACACAGGACTTTTTATGGCGAAGCTCAGAGCACAGTTGAGAGCTCCTCAATCCTCTTGGTCTTTGCCCATGAAATCGTCCTTCCTTTCATATGCACACCATTCATAGGCGCTGAAGTTGTATTAGAGAGATCACAGAATGATCCCTGCAAGTATTTAGCCTAATTTTAGCCCCAACATCAACTTTTAGAACATCCTTTTAAGAGAAAATGCCTGGCAGCAGTGACACTGCAGTGAGGTTGATGGAATGGTGCTGGCTTTACAACAGGCTCCGAATGGGCTCATAATGTCTGAAAGCATTCATTAAACAAGGCTCACAGATAAAATGCACATATGACACAGTTCTTTATAAAGAGAGGCTTTTATAGGCCAAACGCCGAGGAGCCTCATGAGATTACTAAATAATCCAAAGGGAAGTGCTTGGAAGCCTGTTTCTTGGGACACAGAGAACCAGTCTGGAAAAATCCCATGGAGACAAGACTCTGGGGGTGGATCAACCCTCCCTCAGGTCCTGGTTATGGATCAAGCTGGTTTTTCCATCCATATTTTCTTCCATGAAATACAGCCCCTCTGGACCCAGTGCAAGGAGTGCCAAGGAGCAGGAGGAGAGGAGAGGCGCCACCTGTACTCAATTCCAGTTGTTTCATCAGTTCCTCACAGCCCACTTGCAAACCAAGGTGACATAAATGAGTTAATTTCCATGGTATACTGAGGCTAATTGGAAACAGCTCTCGGGCCCTGTAAAGCATTAAGCTAGACTGCAAGTGATAATTGCTTACCTGCTGCATGGGCCTATAAGAGGCAGTACATTAACTAGCACATGGGGTTTTATCACTTGCCTGGGACAGGAGAGGTTGGACTCTTTCCAGCACCCATAGCACTGAAAGCAAGATGCTGGATTAGGCCTGCAGTTTATGGGCACTCAGGCAGGGAGAGCTCGTGATACAGGGCCAGATTCCAGCTTTCATTACATGTGCTCTTGGGTCAGGGAAGCTTTTTTTTCTCTAGCACTGTTGTTGTATCAAGTTGGCATAAATGGCTTTCTTCCTTCTTGAAAGGCTGGAAGAGAGGTTTAGTACTGTGTTGCAGGGTAAAAGTACAGATATTTGAAAGTATAAGGAGTGTAAGTACGTCTTAAGGGTCTAGACCTCTCTACTGCAGGAGTCTGGGCTGCAGAAGTGTTAGAAAGAGTCTCAGCCTGTTTATTATAAATTCCAGCAACTCTTATTTTATAGCTACTCATAATTCTCCTCTATCTCCTTTTCTTTTTCTCCACTTTTTCTTCTTTACTAGAAAAGCCAGACATTTCTCAGAAGATATAAGCAGTACTTTGCCTGAGAATGGGAGATAAGATTGTTGTTGTTTTGGTAGATTGAAATGAGATTTCATTAAGGAAAGCCTCTATTTTTTGAAATGCTGACCACTCCCCTTCTGTAGCCTAACATTGACTTGCCAGCTGAGGGCACACTGGTGGTGAAGGTCCTGGACAAGAATCCACCATGTCCTTGTAGTGGGAACTGGATAGGAAAGATATTGGGACTGACTGAACATCTAAAGAGAGCGCATGAAAAGAGAAGATCTTGTTTCATTGTGCCCATTGTGGGAAAAGGAATGTCAAACTTGATAGTATTGCCTGTCATTTTCCAAAGTGCAAGGGGGCCTTGGAACCTGCCCCAGCAAAGGGCTTGATCTGTGGGGAATGTGGAAGAGTATTCAAATCAAAACTTGGCCTGGGACAGCATAAACACTTGGCCCGTTCAGCTATCAGGAATATTGAGTGGATCATTGCCTCCAGCCCAAAAGAGAGTACTGAAGGAGGGGTACATCGGCAGTGCTGGACAGAGGAGGAGGTGGAGTTGCAGAAGCTGGATAAGCAGTATGAGGGGAGTAAGAACATCAACAAGTTTATTGCAGAATATATTCTTTCAAAAACAACTAAATAGATAAGTGACAAGAGAAGAGGACTTCATAAGAGTCCTGTGAAAAGAAAGGAAAAAGGTCAGGAATGGAGAAAACATCTAGAAAAAGGAGGAGAACATCCTGTGGACACTGGGTCACATGTAGAAGGAGGACTGAGGTCCCATTATTGAAGAATGATTTCTGACTGGCTGACATCTGAAAAACTGCCCATTCTTTGGGGAATTTTTGAAAAGGTAATTGAAGGGAAGGAAGACCCATCAATATTGATTGATGAAGCAGTGGAGGACTGGTATTCATGCCTGTTTATGAAGTGCACTGAGTTGAAGGCAAGCTAGGGTTGGAAACACCAAACGGCCTGCAGGGCTGCTCCTTCTGAACAGCCAAAGGAGTGGATGAAGAATAGGGCCAAGAAGCAGGGGCAATTCCTATGATTCCAGCAGCTGTTTTACCTGGATAGAGGGAAACTTGCCAGTATCACCCTGGATGATATGGAATCCATGAGCTGCAGTATCCCACTGGACAAGGTGTCCAAGTTGAGATTGGAATCGCCGGGAACATTCAAGGGCCTAGGTGCTTTCAGAACTATTGGCTAGGTGGACAACTTGGCATTCGAAACCATGATCATGGCAAAAGAGATCTCTAAAAACATCAAGGAGATGAGTAAGAACACAGTGCCAGGACCAGACTGGCTTAGTTTGAGAGATCTCATTAAGATTGATCCTCACTATACCCAACTAATGGAACTTTGCAGTCTATAGTTGGTATCTGGTACTATACCGGACATGGTGAGACAATGTCAGACTGCGTTAATATCAAAATCTGCTTTACCAGAGCACCAGAATGACATCAACAATCGGCAGCCAATTACCGTCGGATCAATCATTTTAAGGTTGTTCTGAAGAACTTTAACAGCAAGGTTCACTAAGACATGTCCCATTAATCCACGACAAAGAGGGTTTATAAAGTCATCAGGATGTGCGGAAAATCTGAAACTACTACAACTCTTAATTCCTAGTGCCAAAAATAAACATTGACCCCTGGGGGTAGTCTTTGTTGATTTAGCAAAAGCCTTTGACACAGTGAGCCATTCTCACATCATTTTGGCTCTTAAACAGAAGGACGTGGACAATCATATTATTGCCCTGATTACAAACTTGTATCGTAACATCAGTGCCCGTATTGACCTGAAGAATGAACAGTTGGATTCCATTGGAATTCAGATTGGTGTAAAACAGGGTGATCCAATGCCCCCAATATTATTTAACTTATCTGTAGACCCTCTGCTGTGCAAGTTGGAGGAGGAAGGAAGTGGTTTCCAACAGTTAGAAAAATATAACAACGATAGCTTTCACAGATGACTTGGTATTGTTGAGCAGATCATGGGAGGGAATGCAGAAAAACATTGGAATTTTGGAGGTCTTTTGCGAATTAACTGGCCTCAGGATGCAAAGGGAGAAGTGTCATGGCTTTTATAGCTGGCCAACGAAAGATTCATACATGATTAATGACTGTCACTCATGGATGATTAACAGCACCCCCCTCAATATGATTGAACCTGATAGCTCTGAAAAGTACCTGGGCTTATATATCGACCTATGGACTGGAATATCAAAACCAGAACTACTGGAGAAAGTGAAGGGATGGTTACAATGAATTGGGAACACCGCATTAAAGCCATTTCAGAAGGTTGACATCTTGAAAGGATACACTATTCCATGACTGATCTATTTAGCAGACCGAGCCAACGAGAAAGCTATGTACCTAGAAACCCTTGACTTGGCAATTTGAGCAGCCGTCAAGGAGTGGTTACATCTTCCAGCAAGTACTTGTGATGCCACGCTGTATTCCAGCACTCGGGATGGAGGTTTACGTATTACCAGGCTCTCGGGTTTGATTCCCAGTGTACAGGCTTGAAGACTACACAGAATTGCAGAGTCTTCGGATGAAACGATAAGAGCAGTCATTTGGCAGAAGAAAGAATTTGAAAGATTGTGGATTGCAGCAGGAGGAGATAATGAAAAAATTCCATCTATTTGGGATCTGAGAGCGGTTATGGTGATATCAGAGGAGTTTGGTGGTAAGGAACCAGCCTTGGAATGGGAGATACCCATTCCAAAAGTCATTTTTCTGAGACCCTGTAACTGGTGAAAACAGGAATTTGAATTGGACCAAGTTGGTTTCCCAGGGCTGTGGAATTTCCAGCTTTGAGAAGGATAAGATCAGTAACAGCTGGTTAGAATTTTATAGGGGCATTCCCCACAAAAAGCTCATCATGGTGTTACAGCTAAGAGCCAATGTCTACCCCAAAAGAGAATTTTTAGCAAGGGGCAGACAAGAGACTCAAATTAAGTCCTGCTGACATTGTCAGGTAGAGAATGAGACCTGTTCGCATATTATTGGATACCGCCCAGCAGTGCAAGACGCCAGGATTAAAAGACATAACCAGCCATGTGAATTATTGGTGGATGAGGCCAAGAAGAAGGAATGGGTAGTATTCCAGGAGCCACTGCCGAAAGATGAACAAAATGAACTATATAAGCTGGACCTGGTATTCATTAAAGGAGATCAGGCCCTAGTAACATCAGTTAGGTACGAGAGTAAATCAACATCTTTGGTGGATGCAGCAGCAGAAAAAGTTAAGAAATATCAATACCTAAAACATCAAACTCAAGAACTGATGAATACTAATACTATTAAATTTATAGGATTTCCTTTGGGACCGCATGGAAAATGGTATCAAGGCAATTATGAGTTATTAAAAGAACTAGGACTCTAGTTCCTGACAGGAAAAAGTCGCTCATCACTTATCAAAACAGGTGTTATTTTCTTCAGTGGACATTGTACATATGTTTGCCAGTCAAGCATGGACTGTTGTAAGATCTTAATGAATTGTAAGTGTATTACTTAATGATTTGTAAATAGACTGATTCTTTCTAGCTATCTAAGGTGGGAGCTGGACCCCTCAGGAGAGAGAGTGCAGAGGGCAACAAAATCTTAGGCAAAAGGGTGAGCGTGACACAATAGGGTTGCAATAGTATGTAGAGATGATAATGGGCTTGGAGTCATGGTGCATCATCTCTCTTGCCAAAAGACATTAATTACTGGTCTTTACCCAGGTGGACAGGCCACCTCTACTTAACCTGGAAAAGGAACATGTATAATTTTATGTTTGGTAAGTAGCCTGACTAGGAACAGAATTGGTCATTTCCAGAGCTTGAAATGGTAGCTTTTCTCAGGAAAGAAAGTCTAGAAATATCTGACAATTGCAGGTGGACTTCACTAGGGGCTGAAAATGACAGAATAGAAGAAAATTATTAGAGATATCCATTGGGGGGATCCTGGTACCATCATTAATTACTTGTGTTGTTCAGCAGCAGCTGAAAATCACACAAGAAGCAATGGGGATTGGTATGCTGTATGACCCATATATCCCAAAGCTTGACATGAGGCTTCACTTTTTACAGAAGCAATCATGAGACCTTCAGTACTTTGTACTGCTTGAGACCCTGGGAGCTTCTGTTATGGACTGAGACCTGAGACCAACTCTCCCAGCCATGTTCTTGGATGACCATAATGTGTTAGCACTAATTTTGGCTTTTACTGAACAGGTGAATGGGTGGCTCAGGCATCAAATAGAGTTATCATGGCTTAGTGGCATCAGCTGAACTGTGATATCCGAGTACTTCCTGAAGAAGTCATCTTAATGCCCTCAGAGAGGCAAGTGGTGTGGCTTTTCAGAATGACCAAGTATCCACACCTTCAAATCAATGAAAATGATGCCAGGGAAAGAATTTAAACACCTACATGTAACTAACTCTGTAAAAAACACCAGGAAACCAGGATTTTTCCATGAGGTTCTTACCACGTCTATTTCTGATCCTGGTCTTGAAACATAAAGACAAAAACAGGCTAACTTCCAGCCTTTTCCACTGGTTTGTTGACACTCTGGGGCTGAGCCAAGATCCAGAAGCTCAGAGGCCAGCAAAAAGGTAGCGATAAGTATGTGCCAGAGGCTTGAGACCATATTAGATTAGCTTGAGCATGAGGAAAGGGGAAAAAGTCCTGAGCTGTTCTGTCAAAGTGAAATGGAGCATCCTTTTCCCTGGGATCTGTCACGTCCTGGCAGTCCCTCATTAATGGTGTGTTCCCATCAGGGAGTCACCGCAGGAATGTGGCTCTTGGAAAAACCCAGATACCAGTTTCTAGCTGGTGGGAGCTGAGAAGATGCTTTTATCTGGGCAGACTGGTACAAAGTGGAAACTGTTTCCTTCTAATGAAGATGCTTACACAGTTCCTAATGAAAGCATTGCTGCAAGGAGAAAAAGGGGTTGTGATTATTCACAAGTAGGAAACATTTTATGGCCCATGAACTTCTTGGGAACGACACATTTTTCAGGTGGTCTGACTGTCAGATGCCTGATTTTGATGCATGATGCTAAGCATGGACATAATCACCATCTTGGTCTCAGAACCAGTCAGTAAGACATGCTAAGATTTTCCAAATGTTTCTCCAACAATAAAAGGAAATGTAAAGTTAATCAAATTGTCATGAGAGATCAGAGCCCAGCAAGGAGGGACTAAGACTGACATTTGAAGTAGAAGCACTAATAAAACAGACGGCTGCTTGCTGATCCTGTCCGTGCTTGTGTTTAATTTAAACAAGTTAACGATGAATGGGGTTTGCAGAGGAGGGGCAGGGGTGCTGTCGAAATCGATGTATGTACCAGCCATTTAAAGAAAGCAGAGAAGTGGTAAATCTCTAGCTGCATGCAAATATCGTGCCTCAGCAGAGATGTTCTGCAAACATCTCTGTTGGCATGTTTGGAGCAAGAGGCCATTCTGCTCCCTGTTCTGCCTTACCTATGGTTGCCTGCTGCCCAGACAGAAGCTGGATAAAGTTGATCCCTGGTGCCTTTATATTGATTTACTGCATTGTCCTCAGCCAAATTAATTCCAGCACCTAAACACCACCAAGATAATTTCAAAAAATAAGTAAGGGGAGCTCACCTCATTTCCTAGCTTTCCAGTTATCAGTCTCTGATATTCCATGCATGCATGGGTATGGCTTGAGCAGCCATTTCTCTCAAGATCTCCACTGTAAGTCTGCTGGACACAAGGATCCTGGGATGCTCTTTGGTGAAGGTAGCTGCCACCTATTGAACAATGAAGTTGAATGTCGTGGCCCTGCCTGCTTTGAGTGGTAGAGACACAACACGTTGTCAGGTGTCTTTCACAGTTAGCTGGATTGTTGCGCACCAGTGTGCTTTTTCCACCCAGTGATGTTGCCAGGGGAGTTGGAATGAAGTAGCTCAGTGCACGGCAAAGCCGTGAACTGCAGTTTTGCTCTCTTTGGGATACTAATCACCACACACTGCTCCCGCTCTCTGCTCCCTTACCCCAGGAACCATTTTATCCACAGAAGGACCATTTTATCCTGAAATCCAAGTATTCATTTCCTACAGAGACCCTTCAACCACCATCGGGTGGCAATGAATTTCAATCAGTGCTGCCCTGCAGGCACCGGTTGGACTAGGGGCCTGGAGATGGGAAGCTGCTCTGTTATCCATTACTCATCCCCCAAGCCAGCCTACATCGTGTTTTGTTCTGGATAAATACGATCAGGAGGCAGAAGCACTCCTTCTGTTCCCTGATGCCTTTCATTAGATCCCACCTTGCAAGTGTTGGTTCTGCTGCAGGGCAGCGGGGAGGTCAGGACGGGCAGCCAGGGTGGCCAGCGGTTCAGCCCCAGCCCATGGGCCAAACAGATGAAGCAGCTCAACCTACCGCTTCCCTTCATGCCCTGCAGCAGCATGGCTCCCCAGCCACAAAGCCCTCTCTCTGTGGTGTGCTGGGTGACCCTTGCTTGCCTGCCTTTTTGCTCTTACTCTTCTCCGCAGTTCCTTCCTTTATCAGATTAACTTTAATTAGTGAAATCAGAATCACATGGAGTAGGGAGGAAATGCTCCAAATGCAGCGGATTTATTTTCAGATGAGGAAAAACTGAGGTGCATGCAGGCTTTTGNACTGTCTGTGGGTGTGAAAGCACTGCGGGACTGGGAGTGTGTGGCAGGGTGAGAGAAAGCCAATGTGTCTTTTGTGAGGTGTGTGTACAAAGGAGCTGTACCCACACATGAAGCATATACAGCTACAAGCATGTGCTAACTAATACTTAAATGAGGGAGGCTAGAAATGTCCATGCAAGTCCCTTGTAGGCAGCATGAACCAAAGGCTCGAGGTGCTCTGCAGCTTGTGCCCCACAAAACCCCAGGAATTAGTCTATGAAATGACTGCCAAACACCTATGTGTATGTACGCATGAAGCACAAGGAAAAATGAAAGCAATAAACCATTTTTATTTGATAGTGTGGCAACATGGTAGAGGTTAATCTGTACAGGGAGATTTTTCAGAAAATCAAAACAAATTTGACAAACAGCAGGCCAGAGCAGAGGGCTGGGATGAAGAGAACCTGAGCTCTGCTCCTGGTTCTGCCCCAACCCTGTCTCCCTGGAGCATTTACCTGGGGGCCAGGGGACATGATCATTGCTGTTAGTGCCTCTCAACACTGTGCTTGTGTCCCACTAAGGCAGCACAGGGACCACCACAATAGCATCACAATCTTTACTCATTCACATTACTGCTGTGTCTGCCCCAGTATGAAATCTCTGAGGTTTTTTTGTCTCTCTCATCTTTGGGTCGGGGCTCTTGCTCACTGCGTGTATTTTCAGTCTGGTGTAGCATGAAGAGATATGTGGCTTCTGGTTGCTGCAATGACAGACATTTTTGAATGCGTAGTCTTGGGAATCTCCCTGACTAATGAAATTCTCCATTGCTGTTGGCCAAACTCTGCTTCTGACTGAAATCTGTGCATATGACACCTTCATAACACCTCCACATTAGGCCAGGTGGCCAGACCTGGTTTCTGAGCTCAGCTCTCCCTGCGTATTTCCTGGACTGAGTGGCTGCCCTGGAATGAATGGTGAAGGGCCTCTGGTTACAAGTCACAGCACCATTTTGTTGTCACCAAAGATGGGCGCATCTTCCAGGGAATCCACATTGCTGAGTGCTGACCCTCTGCTCTTGGGCACTGGAGCAACAACTCAGCTGCAGCCACACTGGCTTCCAGCAAGTGCTGTGAGGTGCTCAGCGAGGCAAATTTCATCCAAAAAACTCTCTGGAGAGTTCCTGGAACTGGGCCTCCTAGCTGCACTGCTTGCTTCCCGAGCTAGCAGTCCTGAATGGGACCCATTCAATGAGAGCATATTAGGACAAGGGGAAGCATAGGGAAATGAGTACCATTTTACGGTAAAGATCAGAAGGGATGTGGAAGTGAAGTCTCCCTGTATCTGTTCAAGATATGTAGCGTCTTCTGAGAGGAACTGAAATGGATGAAAATATCCTTCAGTGATAATGTACAGTGGCAAACAAAGCCAGTGAGAAAATTAGTCTCCCTGCATCTTTTTCAGTTCATTCTCATGTCTCTGCATAGATATCTGATATTTCATCTGCCTACTATTCACCTGCTAGCAACACTGTCCGGCTAATGCACTGAAGAAAAAGAAGTGGCTTAATCTCCCCCTCCTTCTCATTCCTTTCTCAATCTATTTTGCTAATTGCTTGTTCCCCTTTGCAGTTCTGCAGCGCAAGCTTTGGGGCACACACTGCTCGCCATTCCCCCTCTCCAAGCTCTTGTCCTGGGCCACTCCTCTGTAGCTACTCGGCATCCTCCCCACCTCAAGCACTCATCTGCTGGGCTGCAGCCGTGGCACAGGGCAGGAAGGGAAATACCTAAATAAAAACATTGAGAAGCTTGGAAGGAAGGTGACTTTGGTGGCATGAACAAGACCAGACAGTAAGGGTGAAGCAAATCAGAGCCTGATTCAAAATCCAGTAAATGAAGGACACTGTGAACGCATGTTAGCTGCAGCTGTCCTTCACAAGGCTTAAAATAATTCGTGAGACCTCTAGTGGCTCTGGCTGCCATTCCCAACTCAGCACTCATCTGGACTCATGGAGGGTCAACATGAGGCATCCAAACTCCCCCTGCCTGCAAGGTCTCTCTCTCTCTCTCCATCTTTATAGGGTGCAGAAGAAGGCAGTGGCCCATAACACTAAACAAGCTTTGCTGCTGATGAATAGTTGTGGCTTCTCTTGCCCACATAGCACCACCAAAATCCTCTCAGGCAGAGTCACAGGGCTCAGGCACACAATCGAGCAACTTGCTGCACACCAGCCAAGCTGTCTGGCTGCCCTGAACCTGCAGAACACCTGGGAAGGTCCCTAGGGCTCGAGCACCAGGCAGGGAGCGTAAGCAAGCACATACTGCCTCATTTGAGTGGTGTCTGAGGGCACATGCTGGACCAGGAGGGCTCAGCTGATGTATGGTAATACCAGCATGCATCTGAGCCCTCCACATGGGTTCCCCACTGCATAAGCCCATGACCCTTTTTATGCTTGCCTTTATTAACGTGGTTTGTGGGCCTCTCACAGGTGCATCTCATATAGGAGTGCAGCAAACTGCCTCTGGCTTCTCCTAGAAATCAGTTCCAGATGTACTGGAGCAGAGCTTCCCTTCAGAGGAAATACGTGTTTTCAGGTAGGGCCCAGTCCATGAAAACTCAGAATACTTCCTACACTGATGAACAAAAACCTTTACTGCAACTACTCTTCTTTTTGACCTTTCTGTTTCCCTCCAATCTTTGTACAACATGCTAATATGAATAGTCTAAATTTCTTCTTACCATCCCTGTTCACGTAAGGTTCAAAATTTCCTTTGTTGCTGAGAGCAGCTTCCCTCAATGTCTCTCTGTCCACGTACTTTGAGGCCTTTCTTCTTTCCACCTCTGCTGAGACACCCCTCCATACGCATCTTCTGCCATGTGTACCTGATGATTGAAACCATCCTTTGCTTCTTGTGCAAATAAAATTATTCTCTTCCTCGGTTCAGAGCTCTCCTTGACACATTTCTCACAATAATATCAAATAGCATAGATCTTAGATTATTTTTATGATCTGCATGAATCTGATATTGAAACTTGATCATGTATCATAAGCAATTCCCAAGGCCCCCATCACTCTGAGTTTTGAGCATGGTCCACCACCTCTGTTAATGCCATGCTAAAGCTATAGGAAAGGCTTTAAAATCCACTCCTGGCTTTGAAACTCAGACATAAAATCTGTGCTTTTCACTTCATAGCAGAAGGTGTTCCTGCCATTTGAGCTTGACTTGGCTATCCTGTGGAGGGCTCCCCAGGAGAGCACGGACTTCTTGGTGGGAGACCAGAGCTGAGGGGTGCAGCTTGCCCTGTTCATCCCGGTGACAAAGGGGCATTAACACTTTTGTCTGTAAGCTTCCAGTTATCATTAATTGACATGATGCCATCATTTTACTAGAAAAAGCCAAGCAATCTGTTTATCAGTGTCCCACACTGCATTCCACATGTCACCAAATATCAAATGCTCTGGTTTCTTGTAGCCATATGCCTTATCTTTTCCATTTTTCACCCTAACCACTTCCACAATACCATTGCAATGTTAATGCAAGAATCTGTAAGTGTAAGGGCAAAGTAAAAGGAATGTAGCTTAATATCCAAGCAATTAGCACAAGGGTTATTGTGCTGAAGGCATTATTCATTTTTAATTATCTGAAGCTGCTGAAAATTCCTAGGACTGCCTCCAATGGGGTGCATGAATCAAAGCCCACACACAGAATGGTAGCATGTTGCAAAGGCAAGAAGGGAAGCAGTTGGCCCACTTTCACACAAAGTTTCTCAGCCCTGGCCTGCGACTTCTTGCAGCAGTAGAGAGCCAGCTGCTTGCAGCTGAGACCTGTTTATTTCTGGTGGGCATATTCCTGAGCTCACAAAAGTAAGATAATGAGGAGGAAGGAAACAGGAAACATATCTGTATGTGCAGTCGCATTGATTAATTTGGGCCATGTTTCCTCTGATTAAAAAAAAGATAGTAACAATAATAACTTCTGGGTCATATTTGGGGAGGGAAGGAGAGTAGGAATGGAGTTAGATTTTTCAAATAGAAGTGCCACCCCCAGGTTAAATATACTTAATAGGCATATTTTCAGGGTGTTTACTTGAATGTGTATATTGATTCACCACACTTGAAAGAACAATATACATTGGGCATGTCAGCTTCCTGCAGAGAACAAAATAAATTCTATATAATTCAATAAATTGTAATCAAAAGATGAATTACAAATCTACTTTCTTCTCTCAAGGGCAAGGCAAAGATGGCAATGTACAGAAACAAGGAAATAATGTTTGGGGTTTACTTTTCTAAGTTTATTGAAATTTAGTTTTATACTTCCCCAGGATTTTTCTCTTTCAGCCAAAGAGAGGAAAGACTCCAGCTCTTTTGCAGCAGATTCTTTTAGGGCCTGCCTTTGTGCAACAGATGGGCAGGACTGCGGGCTTGATGCTTACAGCCAGATCAAGCATCACACCCCCAATTTGTATACACTCCCTTGAACAGGAACTAATTATGGGTCTGCTTGACATGGTGCTGAGGAGCTGCTTAAGAAAATCAGCCTCTCTAGCCCTAAACATTGCTCCTTAGAACAAGATTTGCTGGAATTTCATTGGGATCTGATTCCCAGCTGTCTCTTGCACCACACAATTTTCTGTGCAGGAGGAGAACTGTCTTTGCTAGCTGAGATGTTCATGTATTTTCTGCTTGGAAGATGGGCTCTTTCACATTACAGGGCTGGCTTGTCCTAGGAAGGTCTCTGAAATTGGGTGTCATTAACAGCCCCTTCCCTGTCCCGTGATGAGGCAGAGGCAGACTGTGTTCTGATACAGTCCTGATGCTGAGCGTCAGCTGGGAACATTTGCCCACTGCGGTTTTCAGAGAGCAATACATAAATAAATGCAATACGTTTTGTTTGTTTTGGGAATGAAAGACTTTTCCTCGAGCCTGACTGCAACAAATTCCCATCCTCCTTTGTTCCTTGGAGTTAAAATGGACACATATAATTAACCAACTCTCTCCACTGCTCCAAGGTAACAGCCTTGCCATGTTCCCTAACCAGCACATTCCTTCTGATTTACATGCCTCTTGCTGTCCCCTCTGCCTCCAAGATCATGTCAAGGCATCAGAAACTGTGTATAAAAACCAAGCAATTTTCATTTTGGCCACCCGTCCAAGTCTTGTTGCTAGATGGTGTAGTAAGGATGAGACAAAATTTTTCAACATAACAGAAAGTGGACTTCAGAAAGGGATGCCAGTTTTGTACCTAACTGGGAATGTCAGGGGTTCTGATGTTTGTCATGCATATCTTGGGCAGAAAGGAGAAAATTTTAAGGTGTGATTTAAGCAGATCAGAAAAAGTGTAACTAACTCTCATCCTGCTTTAAATCAGTGTTATTTTGATTTAACTGGAGTCAGTTAGGAATCTGAAGAAGCTAACCAAAAATGTACATTCACTGAGCAATTTTCTCTGGGTTAGCAAAATTAGTGTCATAATGTGTATGAGTAAAAAGGATGCACAGGACCCCACTAAACAACTCCTGACTATTGTGAATACAGCGTAACAGAGTGTCAGGACCAATTTCTGAGACAGCTGGTGCCAGGGCCCTGCTTGCACCCAGCAAGCACAGGACTGGGGGTGACAGCATGCAGGGAACAGTGGGACTGGAGGCTGCTCCAGCAGCCCCACTACCATGTGTGTCATCCTCTCAGGAATTATTGTGAAATACAAATAGTACTGGGTTTGGGAAGCAGGTGGCAGCTCTTACTCCATTTAACAGTGGAAAATGACTGGTTAGGTTTTACATTTTTTCTAAACAGAAGTTTGAACAGAGTGCTGTTGTTCCAAATGCTCTACTTACAGGAACTCTCTTAACCTCTGTTTACAAGACAAAATGTGTCCTAGTACTGAATTTTAGAATATGTCATCTTTTTTAATGGAACAATTTTTGGGTTCCTTTTTCAGCAAAAAGAAGAAGTTATTATGGGAAAAAATGTTGGCATTAGGAGGGAGAGGGAGGAAGGCAATATTTCCTTAAGTTACAGGTTTTAACCAGCTTTTTAAAAAAAGATTTGCTTTTCTGAACTGTTGAATGGGGTACATCTCTCTAGCATTGCAAGCCAAAAAATAGAGAGAGAAAAGGCACTTTTTCTAAGAAAGAAAAAAACCTTCTCTTCACCATTCCAGAGGAAATTGTTAGTGACAATGAGCCACAGTCTGTGAACCTAAAATTCCTTGCATTTGAAATGGTTTGATTTTTTTTTTTAATGTTTTACTTCCAGCTCTGACCACCCACAAGGGAAAGGAAAAATGGAGAAGAGTGTACAGCTTATACAAAAAGATTCCTGCAACAAAAGGACTCTTTATTAGCTGTACTGATTATAAGGTATCTCTTATGACAGTTTCCAGGGTATGTCCGGCACTGTAGCTTGGAGGTAGGAATAACAGATCAACACTACCAATTCTGCGAGTAAATCTTCAACATCACTGACTGGAAATGAAGAGTCAAAACTGAAAAATACCAAATCTAAAAGGCTAAGATTTTTTTTTCCTTCTAACATTGAAACAGGAAATACAGACTATTAAAGTTTTTAACATAGAAAAATATTGCATTCTGGTGTCACCATGCTGATAAATTTGAATTCCTAAATCACACTCCATTGCAATTCATCTGAATGCCCTGTACAGAAGAAATGTCATTTTCACTTGAGAAACAAGTAGATTTGCAGAAATCTAATAGGATTGTCCTCTGATCTTTACAAAAATAGCATTCTCTCTGCATTCCTAGATGAAAAAAAAAGTCCTTAATTTGCTAGTATCACTTCAAATTTTAATGAAAAGCAATGAAAAGACCTCCATCAATGTTTAAGCAGGCACCTGTCTTAAGTAATAGTTTTTATTTTTAGAGAGTGGTTTCTATCCAAGGCTTTGTCAATCACTATCCACTTTGGATGTCCTCATTCTGAGGTTTCTGACTTGTGCCCCTCCACCACGGGGTTGACTTCTCACAGCTAAAGTGGCCTAGACTTTTTAAAAAACAGACCAAAAATGAAAATGAAAAGAATCTTGTACCCTTCTACTAATTCTCCAGTTAAGCCTTCATCAAAGACATCTTTTCAGTCAAAACTTAAGCTATAATTCTTTCTCCTGTTTCTCTCATATCAGTTGTGCATTTTTTACTATATAAACGATGTTCTCAAGCTTGTGTTGATGACTGTGGATATTCCTACCCTGCAAGGGAATGAACTGCAGAGGTGTCTGAGCTGCTGTTGTCCGGAGTTGGCACGTCCCTACATCCATGCAGCACTGAGGGGATGTTTCCAGCACAGACCTTGAAAGCAGTCCAACCTTGTTTAGGAGGGGATGTGCTTGCATTTATAACCCCTCTTCTCTCAGGCAGAGCACACAAGCAGCGCTCCCAGACCACTTCTGTTCCTGGGGGAACCTCAGTGTGGGACCTCTGGTGTGCTCCACTGAGTTGCAAGGACAAGCTAGCTCAACCTGCTTGAGCAACAACTGAGCAACGCTTAACTCAAGCCCACTGGGGCCAGCAGACCCTGCCTGCAGGCACAGCTTTAGCAACAGTACAGCCCACCCGCTCTGCTGAGCAGCAGCTCTCCGGTGACTGGGCAAGCAGATGTGTTTCCACGTGGAGAGTTGAGGTTCGCTTACATTCTTACTTTACAGGCTGCAAACCAACCCATCAAGCTTGCAGTGACCACATGCAAATTGCTACCACCAACGGTTCACCTCTTAGTTTATGTTTTCTTCCCCTTCTCTCAACAATGTCAGTCCAGCTGGGACTGTGTCACACTCACTGGTATGTTACATATCTTCAGAGGAAACCTGAAGAATTTTCATCCTTTCAGAATGAGATAGGCTTGAAGGAATAGTATTACTATGGCTTTTTGAGCAAGGTGGCTTCATGAGAGGTGGCAGCTCTGCAGTGCCCATACCTTGCTCTGCCATAAGAGCAAGGTTACAGCCTGCGCAGGAAAAGCTTCCATTTGTGGTGGCAAGGTATCCTTGTAGCTACCTGACAGAAGCAGAGCAGAAGCTCCCCAGACCAGTGATTCCTGGTGATGCTTCTACACATACAAATGGAAGAATCTGGGAGTGAGTGTAATGTGGTAAACATTAGTGTTTTCTCTGTTTTCCTCACTTTCAAACTGGTCAATCTAAACAAGGCTCTAAAGGAACGAGAGACCCCACCACAAATGAGAAAATGTTAGACCAGAAGTCCAAGCCTCTTCCTTTTTTTCAGCAACACCTTTCATGGCTTTCCATGTATAACTGAGAAGTAGCTGTGCTTTGAAAGTAAAACCCTGCGGAAAATGACTGGTTGTCCTCTGCAACTGAAAATTTAGGTAGTGAGGGAATCCTTGGGCCTGGTTTGCATCACTGTGAAAAAAAAGGAGAAGGGATCAGTGATAGCTCCACTCCTCTGACATGGGTAAAAGGAGTCTAGTTTGATATGTGATTTCGAGGGATATTTCCTCGTAGGCTCCAACCCAGAGAAGGTCATGTTAAGCCCTTGGAGATGATCTGCTGCAGAGCAGTGGGAAATCCTGCCTCAGAACCTGGAAAATCCGAGGTTGAAAGTTTAATCTTTTGCTTCTGTTTAATAAGATGAGCAATACTGGTTGTTAGGCTTTGTAATATGCCAAGCACATTCTCTTCGCTTTCTTATATATGCCAGGGAAGGCCAAAGGGTGAAGGTGAAATTAGGAATATTCCACTCAGGTAATGAGGAGACTGTTTGTATTGCACGAGTGATACCCTTGGTATAAGAACAAGAGGAACTAAAGAGAAACATCATTTTTTCCGGAGTGAACAAACAATTCATGTTATTCTGATTGAATTATTGCGCTAAAGGACAACTTGAATTGGAGCTTAAGTACCAATGATTCTTGTTTTTCTCTCCACGCATAGCATTGCTGTTTTTAAATATCATGTCCCATTTGCACTGTTACATTTAGTAGGACTCTGCTATTTAATATTGTTATTCTCCTCCATCTCTGCCAGAAGTTTTGGGGTTTGGATACAGTGGAGCCCATCTGAACAAAAGCGTTCGTAGTTCCTCATTGCTGCTCCGCTGCTCTGACTTCCTTGCCTCTGGCCCTGCCTGAGACTCACAGCCTTAAAGGAGAACTTGAAGCTGCAGCAGTGCAAATAGTTGTGGTCATTGAGTATTTAAGGTGGGGAAAATGAAGGGAAAAAATGCTAGGTCCAAGGAACATCTGAGTTATGAAGTCCCTGTCACCCAAGAAAGAGATCATGGGACAATGACGCATTGTCCCACAGTCCCATGACCCATGGGATATGAGTCAAGACCAAAGATCTACTGTCCCTCTTAATCATGACTCTTACATCCAAGTATGTTCTACTGAGAATTAAATCAGGAAAGTCCTATGGCTACTGCTAGACGGACAGGTCATGCAAGGCAAGCGTAGCTCCTTCTGGACCAGCTTAGGACTTTCTCTGCCCCAGTCTTAGTAAGTAACAACTGAGACAGTAGGACCTATCTACCTTTAGAGTTTCAATTACACTTTTTTATTCCAAGTTCTCAGTGTTGGTAAGGATTGAGACTTGGATTAAAAATTAAAAAATGACTTCTCATACTCAAAAATAAATGTTACTTAATACTCACTGGAAACCTGCTCAGTGGCCTGACTTCTTCAGCTCTATTATGGGCAGATGGCCCGTATTGGAAATTGAATTCACCCAGCTTCAATGAATATTAAAACAGTCCTTCATGGTCTAGCCAATATCTGGTATCTGACTGTGCCCCAAGCTGTATGTAGAGCAAGGACAAACACACAGCAGTACTGCAGGAGGGCACTCTCCAGAAAGGACTGCCCAAGGCAGAGGAGTTGTCTTTTTAATTTGCTCAGGGACTCTTTTTTTGTTTTTTTTAAAAACTTGCTGGAGACTGGGCTGCCTAAGTACTGTGAGATACCTGGACATTGCAATAACCAAGGTGTGATCACACAAGAGCATCTGCAGGCACCAGATCCCTGTGACTGGCTGCACCACCTCTCTTGTCCATCTGCTATTCCCACTCTGAGTACAGGAAAGCATGCCATCTTCCCAAATATCTGCTGAACATTGCATGTCGGGAGCACACACCTATCTCCTCCAAATGTTTGGTCTGCTGTATTTTACAAGGCATTAATCTTTATCACCAATGGCAAAATGTGCTTGGGATTCATATTATCTGGCAGCCACTTCATCTTGCTACACCTTCATCTTGCGCTTCATCTTGCTGTAACCTTTTCTGTGACAAGGGTATTGGGCACCTTTTCCTGCAGGTTTCCAGAGGAGCTGCCTGTGGGCTGCAAGGCCATGGCTCCTCTCACTGCCACGGGTGCAGTGGGGTCCAGCTGCCCCAGTCTATCTTTCACCATCTCTTACACCTCATATTGCTCCATGCCAGTGGTTCCCTGGCACATGAAAGAAGCCTTTTGGTCCACAGAACACCTGGTTTAAACAGGCGGACAGCAGGCAAGTTTGTGAATGTATGTTTAGGTACATGCACAGTGCAGAAACACGTCCTAATAACCACTGCAGGGAATGTGCAGTTGGACACATGGCAGGCGCTTTGCCCACTCATGCATTCACCAACCCTTGTCGGCCGTGCTCAGCACGGTGCTATTCCTCCCCTTTCCCATTTGCCATAACGTTTGTTGCAAGTTTCCCGTCCTGCCCTGCATACCCTGCACTGCAGAGGGCATGCAACAGCCAGACCTAACATGAGGTGACAGTGCAGAGGGGCAGACTCTGCAACTTTCACCCCGTCTAGCCCATACTTGCTCACGCAAACAAGAGTTACTTATTCTCATGCAGCACCAAATGGCTTGGCACTGGCAGTACCTTCTGCCCCAGATGCCCCAGCAACCCCTCACATCTAACTATCCTGCTTATCCTGGGGCACGCATGCTGATGCGAGGCAGCGTTCCTCCAGCCCCATCCAGAGCACAATCTGAGAAAGGCCCTCTCACACTGCTGCCTGCCCAGTCCCAGTCCCGGGGACGGGGAACTCTGGGGCTCCACAAGTGTTCGGCACCTGCTGCCTGCCCCGGCTCCCAGCTGCTGCCTGGCCAGCACTGCTCTCCCTGTTGGCTGTGGGAAGCAGCCGCTGAAAGGCGATCTGCCTGACCTGATGTGAAAGGGATTTCACTGGTGTTAGGACACTTGATGACAGGGGGGAGGGAGGGTTGAAATGAACTCCTTCCATCTTTCTGATGCAAAATGAGTGCAGACACATTGCTTTAATATCTTCTTTGTAATTCATTTCCTCCAGTAAAGACTGAAGACTTGATGCTTTATGTGTCTCTGGTTTTATGCCAGCAAACTACTTGCAAACTCACCCATCTGGAATAGACAGGGGTCATTAGTATTTCTGATCCAGCTCTTTGTATCCTCTCCAAGATGGGCATTAGCCCTGTATGAGTACTAAGAGCTAACCTACTCCTCTAAGGGATTATTTAACTGGTTTATACAACAGCCTTTACCTTTTCTCATCATTAAGACCTTGTGTTTCTCAGGCTGTGTCCTGGTGTCTTGTCTGCCACCAGTAAGGAGCCATGGTTGAGTCCGTGGATAAGGAGGGTTCCTGCATAACCCCACAGCAGCAAATCTGAGCTGCTGCTCACAGCAGGCAGCATCAAAGCCTGTAGTTACAGGCTCACTACAGATCTCTGCACGGAGGGAGGAAACTGCTTGGGCTTGAAGGAGGGTCAATTCTCCTTGAAATGTGCCAGCCAGCTCTCACCTCCAGAGGGAAACCCAAAGACCAAGGCTCAGGAATTGCCGGGTCTCCTTTGCATAGCCTCCTTCCCAGACATTTTAAGGGGCTGGGATCACACCCAAACCTGAAAAATCCTTGGGGCCAGCATATATCTTAGAGGAAATGAGTAACAGGGCAAGACCTTCTCTAAGAGATTGCCCACATAGCAAAGAGCCTGCCTGCACCATGTTCTTTGCTGTCCAAGTCCCCCCTGCTGGGAGAATCCCTTCCTACCATGAGCAGAGGGAATAGGAGACAAGGCTGCTGCATCTTCCTCACTCTTGACATTGCCGCTAAGCATTGTGGATGGGTGACCACAGCATGCCAAGTTTTCTCCCAGAGTTTGTTCATGCTATGTGATTCAGTCGGGCATATAGCCTGTTTAATGTAAATTATGTTTGGAGTTTATTTGTGTTCAGGAGCCTGGAGGCCTTGGGGCGAGAGACTCCTGTAGATGAAAGTCTATTATTAGTGTTTGTAATATTGAATAACACCTGTAAGCATTATGTAGCGTCAGCACATTTGTCCCTGCAGGGAAAGGAGACTTGGTTGTTGCATCCCAGAGCCAGCACCATCTGGTTTGGTACTTAGTCAGTGCGGAAAATACAAAGACTGCAAGTTTTCCATTAGAGGGCTTACTGACACTAGGCTCCATTTAGGAGTCAGTCTTAGTAAATTGAATTTATTTGGAAATATACACGGCCTCTGAATCAGCTCAGACTGTCTTTTAACTGTATGTGTCTGTGCTGTGTATGTTGATGGAAACATTTAACCCATTAACTTGGAGTGTTTTCTCCAAGGCCTGCTGAAATTGCAGATCCGAATGTCTGTTCATCAGTGAGGATGCACCATGCCCAGGGCTGACAGCCAGCCTTTCCCTAAAGAAGCTTCTTCTGAAATAAAACTTGGGCTGAGAAAGAAATGTTTTCTGAGATCAAGAAATGTATTAGACCAGATAAGGTCTCCAACCGTCAAAGAACATTGAAACCATTGCAAGGTAGCATTGCCAAATATTGCAAGTTTTGCATATCCTGAACAGAAGTAATTACCAGGGAATGCCAGCCAGTTCTTACAGCATTAAAGTTGCTACTTTTTTTTTTTTTTTTTTGGAGGATGATGGGGTAGTGATGGTTACCTTGACTTGAAGACTCTGCACACAGCTCCTTAATCACACTGTTATGAATTTCAGTATTTTAACTGTTCCGTCCCTTACCAGGCAGATCAGCATCATTTCCTCTATCTTACTAATACCTTACCAGACCATCGCAAGGCCTGATGGTTAGTACATGACAAAGCCCAGAACAAAACTGTAATGTTCTCATTTTCAGACCTGTTTGTGACTTACAAGGCTAAGAAATGGCCTTACAGTTAATGCACCCACCACGCTCTTTGTACAGCCTAGAAATTGCTCCAAAGTCACGTGGTTGTGTGGATTTTTCTATTTTGTTCTTGGCAATATGAACAGTTATTTAAGATTGTGCTTCAGTGAGAAATGGTTCTGTTTTCAGTTACCTGTCAAGCTCTAACTCAAGCTTTAGAGCTTTTAATTTTTCTCCTGGATCCACTGGTGGAATCATGAGCTGCTCCAGTAGACCTGAATGCTGCCTTCTAATGCCATCCTTATGCAAGGTTGTTGCAGAAGAAATGGAGGCTGTCAGTCTTGGCAGATCTAAAAACAAAACAGGCTTTGATTCACATGGAAAATGTTCTTGTCAATAACTTTCCTTCATACCTACTGCAACCCTTCCCTTTAAGGCATAAGCCAAGTTCAGCCACGGTATAAGACTGCTAAAATCAATTCATGTCAATGAATTCACACCTATTTGCAAAATCGGTGACATGGTTTCTCTTTGTCTACTCAGTGGTTCCCACTGTGAAAAAGGCAAATTGTCTGACAGCCCATCAGTCCTAAGGGGCTGGGCAACATGATCCATCTTGTAGCTATTTGCTGAGATACAGCAAGGACTTTTTTTCCCTCACCATACAATATCCTTCAATGGGTTGCTGAGACACCATAATGGTCAAGTTACTGTAAGTTAATGTGTCTTCTTGTGGGCGTGTAACTGGCTAGAAAGTGCAGAGTTAGTAGTCCTAAATGAACTAATGAACCTGGTTAACTAAGATCTAACACATCACATTGTACCTCCAAATAAATCTGTCTCAAAACATCAGATTTCTCAATCAAGCTGTTATTCTGGTACCTGTTATTAAAGCATCTCACTGTTTGAATGTCAGTGTTGCTATGCAATTATCTCTGTTGCAATTTTTAAATTCTTTCTGGTGAAGATTTGTCTTGTACTGGAGGTAGAAGTGAATGACACAGAAGACTTTTTGTGCCACAGCTTAGATGGGATACTGCGATCTCTAGGCTGTCAGCTCCAACCCTGCAAAAATATCCTTGTTGATCTGTACAAGCAGGTGCTTCGTAGCACTGGTAGCCTCACGTCCAGCCATGTCACAGAGACCAGAGTTTTTGATCTAAACACTTATATGTCTTCTTGTATCCTGATTTACCCAACAGGCTGACTTCCAGGATGGAATAGGTGACCTTTTTAAAATTAGTCTTCTTTAAGAAGAACAGCTGTAAAGTCTATTTTGCTGCTCTGAGATGACCATTTTCATCTCTTTGAATGGACTAACACATGGCCTTCATTTTCATTAATGGTGACACACGTGGCACAGTGGATGCATGCAAGGGAGGTATTCTGTTTCTTATTCACATCCTTTTTATGTCTTTTGCCTCACAAAGAGAAACTCCCAAGAAAAAAAACAGCAGTTCTTTCACTGGCCTTTCTTAGCAGACAGTTGCAGGAGAGAAGGAACGAAAGAAATGCCAGATTAGACTGCTGGTGTTCATTACCAGATTCAGCAACAACCACTACCTTTTCCTTCCAAAGGAAGCTTAAACATCACACAAAGCACCTGTCTAGTTGTGCAGTAACGTACAGAAATGATCTGTGGTGGAAATTTCTTCCTGACCCTCACATGGCTAGCTTTATGCCATGGAGCATCAGATTTGCTTATCCTAAATATAACCAAATGCTAGTTATACATTTATTTAGCATTCTTTTAAAAACCATTTACCGCATTTGACTTGCAACTTTCTGTGGTTGGGATTTCCACAGTCTGACTGTAAATGGAGGTTTTTGTAAACCTCAGTTTGGATATAGAATTTATCAACTGAAGATTATTTGGGATGAGGAATCGTGTTTGGCAGTGGAAAGTAAAGAAAAATGCTGAGTGTAAGAGAAACTTTCATCAAGACACTCCATATGAATACTTGTCTGAACATTTCTTTAAGTGAGTTGGCTCAAAGAACCAAGTTACATTTTGGCTAAAAAATACCAGTTTTCTCTAAAAAAAAGCCACAAAAAGAATTGTAATATCATCAGAGTATCATTAGCCAGAGCCACATTTGCTGAAGAAGTCTGTGCACCACTGCACACAATGGACCAAAGAAGCTTGTGTCCTGGCCAGCTGCAAGCTGCATGCAGCATCGTGTGGCGGCAGGAGCCATGTGCCTGTAGCTGATCGGCAGGCTGACCGGCTGTGTCTAGCACATGGCTTTTTGGCCCACAAAGAAACCATGATACTGCTGTGCTGGGAATGCTTGATAGCACTCTGGAACGGGGAATGGGAGGTGGGTCAGCATAGGTGTGAGCTGAAAGTTCCCTAGTTGCCTTTCCCATCTCCCTTCCACTCCCCAGTAAATTTGCCCCTACCCAAGCAAAAAGCAGTTGAAAAACACCAACAGAATGATTTTGTGTTGAACAACTTGCTCAGCTCCACCTCAGATGTGTCATAGCTCACCCTCATTCTCTTCACAGCACCATGGATGGTCATATTTTCTACGAGAGGAATCAGGACATGCCAGTAACTGGCACAGAGCAAGTGCCAGACAGATGAGGTGACCATCAGGGTCAGCCCATGTTCACAGAAGGCAAGCTTGTTTTCCCTCTAACTGCAGTTCATCAGAGAGGAGAGAGTCGTGTGAAAAAAAAGACAGGATGTGTAATACATTTATAAAGTATGATCAGAATGGCGGGGTTTCAGACCCTGGTCTACAATTTCAAGCTGACTTCAAACAACCTCCACGTTTATGTGTGCCTAAGTTGTCAGACAGAGTTAGTATTAGACATTTAGAAGCCCAATAGGTTGTAGAGTCTGTGCACATATGTGTGTGGATTTACTTGTTTTAAAATGGGACAGAGGGAAATTTCGCAAATTTCAAATCTGGAGAAAGCATGGGGCCAACCTTGGGCTCCCCTCTGAGCCAGCAGTGCTCCATACAGTGGTGCACGTTCTGTGAGAGACACATCCAAAAGCACTGGCCCCATGGATTCCTCTCCACCGGCTGCAGGAGCCGCAGGCCGAGAACAGGGATACACCCAAACAGCATCTGCTGGGAACAATACAGTCTCACTCTAACTTGCAACAAACTAAATTCCGCAAAATTAAGGTCTATTCGGTTGGTGGAAGAAGCTGCCTCATTCCCTCAAGACACCCTAGAGGGTACCCAAAATTGTAGGTAGATCTGTATCTGTGGAAGAGCCCATGGTCTTGGGCGTAATTGCAGGGTGATACTAACACCATGCAAATGTTCCTCAGCAGTTGGTTTCCTTCTCTTCTTATCTTGATTACGGCAGGGCTAGAGACCCCAGTCAACGCTGTATTTGTGAAGCAAGCGCTCTCCCTGCACTCAGCAAATTCTTTAAATAAGCCTGAAAAAAAGCTCTGTGGGAAGAGGGAAAGGGAACACTATGTATCCTATTCCATTTGAGTACAGCCAGGAGAAAACAGAGGGAAAGAAGACCTTAAGAAGTCATCTAGTCTGTCCTCCTGCCCAAAGGCAGTGGGTACCATCTCTTAATTTGATACATAATGAACAGAAGTGAAATGGGCTGAAAGATTTTTTTTTCCCACTAGGACTTACCAGAAAAATGTTAGTTTTCACTTCATGTGGTTTAAAATGGACTTAGGCTTCTTCATTTCAAATGGTTAATGTATTTTGTTGATCAAAATCACCAGTCATTTTTCATTTTAAAATAATGGCATATCAAAAAACAATTTTTCATCCTCAAAAGTCAAATTAAAAAGATCAATCTTCATTCACTTTCATAAAAAGTTTTTAACCAATTAAGTGAAAAATAGTTACTCTGCCTTTTTCTGTATATTAGATCTGAACTCAGCCCTTTCCTGTTTCTGTTTACAATTGCCCCTAGCTGGGTTTTTGGAAAGATTTTTCTTTTTCTTTTATAAACTCATCTTTTGCTATTTTACCCTTGTACAGTGTTATTTTTCTATATAGTTAATTTGTGCCTTTTATGTATCTTAATTTCATTGCATTTTCATGTCTTTCTTTTCTATTTGTATTTAAACTAGTTTAAAGTTTCTGCCCTCTTTAATTCCTTAACTTGTGCCATTTTATTGCCATGATTAAGTAGCTGTCCCTGGGCAGCAGCAATGAAAATGCAAGCTTTCCCATCACATTCACTTATCTGCTTCTTGCTGGAATTAAGATTAATTATAGTTGTCAGCGCATAACTAAAATCACAAATGTCGATTTCCCCTTTTCACGTTTTTCGCTGTCAGAATAAATTGCATAATCATCACTTAATACCAAGCTCTTGTTTCCCTAATAATACACTGAAGCCAAAGGTTTACCAAAGGGAGCCCAAGGAAAACACACGAAACCCGAGAGGGTAAACACAACATGGGAAAGCACGGCCGTGATAAGGCTGGTCCCAGAGCTGGAGTGAAACCTCTGCAGGGTCCCCGGAGCTTAGCCTGCGCCAGCAGTTGCCTCCATGGGCCACAGGAGTGGGCTTTGCTCTGGGGGTAGTGATTGCTTGAAGGATGAATGTGCTGGGACCTGGCCTGTAGGACTCCTCTCCCTGGGAAAATGGCCAGCAATCAGGGGCAGAACTTTCCCCAGAAGCTCAGGGTTAGTCAGGTTTTTGCCAGGGAGGTGTCCTGCAGGTCCAGGAATAGAGCAGGGCTGGAAATGACTGACGGCAGCCCAGCCATGTCCAATGGCTGCGACGTGAGTAGTTTGTGGGAGACCCCTTTTGAATGCTTGCTGTCCACCACCTTCCCAACATCTTGGTGTGCCTGCCACCGTACTTGGTCTCCTGCAGGGTTGTGTGACTTTGGATTTGACCAAGTTAAAACATATCTGTAGCGGACTGCCCCATCAACCCATCCTGTTCATGCGGCTCATTTTCTTGCCATATAAATTCAACTCCTTAAGCATGCAGCTAGCTCATACCCCAAGGATGTAAATAGAGAAGCTCATTGCCAAGGGTCTCGGAAATGACATCAACGTACAATCCACTTTGTTGCCCTAAACCCCTTCCTGATCCCAATCCCATCTTACATATGGATGTCAACCCTGCGAATCACACACTAGCTGTCTCCACGATCTATCTTTGTGCTGTTTTTTAGAAGATCCTGCTTCTCCATGTTTTCTGTCTTAGCAACATTAGACAAAAATCTAAAAAAATCTATGCACCCGTGGCCTTTCCTAGATGGTGCCTGGTGAAGCAACTGCACCCTGCACCTGCGCTGCACGTCCTGCTCAGGTACTGACTCCCTCTTGGAGGAGTTTCTCTCTTTCCTCTGATCATCCAGGAGGGACCCTCAGAAAAGTAATCTCCAGGTGTGGGTGCCTGCAGTTGGGTGATGTCTGTCTCTACTTCAGACAAACTGAAATGCAGTCTTCTCTTTTTAACTCCCTTCTTTTTTTTAAACTTCAAAAATTTACCATTAAAAGAAATTAAAAAAAATATTTTGAACAGAAAACTCAGAATTTCTTTTAAGAAAAGTCAGTATTTTAGCTTCCAGCTCTTAAGCTGGAGTGTATACTCAAAATTTGACTCATATTTTTCATTCTCCTAAAGCTGCCTAAGCAAATTTACCATTAGCCAAAAAAAAAAAAAAAAAAGCTCAATTCCAATATCAAATTCATTCAGAGAGTTCAGCACTACAAAGTGAGAGAAATATATGACTTCTGACCTGGTATATCAATAGTAGACTTGTGTGCAAACCAGAATGAAAATACCACTGTAGTCAAGGCACTTTGGTAAAGTTACCTTTCCGTTTCACTGGTTTGAAGGGGTTGAAGGGATTTTTTTTAATCAATTGACATTTCCCCTTCTCTATTTTTTAGGTTGGTTTGTTTTTTTTTTTTTATTGTTATCCACTGGCTTGAGAAGCTGTTTGCTCAAGGTGTCTAATTTCAGGAACTATATGCAGGGATTTATACGTGTACTTACAGATGCCAGTCGTTTGAAAAACTGGCCCTATAAAGGGACTTTGCTCAGCTTCTGAAATTTGGGAAGCTCTTTGAGATCCGGAGTATGGGAACCCTCTGAAACTCACTGTCCGCAGAAGGAGAACGTGTCCTCCAGAGCAGATGCGCAGAGCAGGGCAGTCAGTGGGGTATTTGCAGGAGGGACTGGGACCTTCTGGAGGTGCTGCAGCAACAGGAATGCCCGGGTTTGGCCCGTGCCTCTCGCCTGGCAGTAGCAAGGGATCCTGCAGGACCTCAGCTTGCGGGGTGACCACCCTGAGAGAGTCTGGCTAAACTGCTGCACATTACTTTGCATGCAGAAAAAAGTGATCCCTTGTAAAATTAGATACTTGAGACTCTTAAATGCAGTGCAGTGTCATGCTTGGCTCCTGCAGGTATGATGGCTCTTCTTCAGAGACAAAGGACAAGGGAGTCCTTAGCAGAGGTAGTGGGTGCCAGATGCCCTGGTTTTTTTCTGATTTGGCTCTTTTGCCTTGGTCCCAGCCCCTTGTGAAGTGCTCTGGGAAGCTGGTATGTGGAAGGAGGGAGGGAGAACAGCTAGGATGACATTTTGCAGTGCATGTGCTAGCTTTGACTGCCAGCTCTCTGCTTTCCCACAGACAGTGCTCTCCTCAAACCCTTCTCCCCAATCTCCTAATCCTCCAGCCCAGTCTGAGGGCTGTGGTGTAGCAGTGACACCAGCAGCGGTAAGACTGGGGAGCCGAGTGTTTCCATCCTGCTCTCCAGCAAGCTGAGCTGCCTCCCTCCCAGCCCCCCATCTGCCCCACAGCCCACCAAACATACCCTTATGATTAATGGGAACGGTCAGAGATAAATGACTGACTGACTCCAGCGTCAGAGGTCCATATCATGGAATTATTTGAATAGAGGCAGCAAATCAAACAGTGTAACTTTATTTGGCTTGACATATTTCCTACGGCTCCACTTCACAGAAAGCTGTATGCATGCCTTTGGGCACGTGCCTACAGGCTGCAGTGCCAAGATAGAGAGGGAACCCAGAAAGGATGCACTCTCTCTTCTGCATTGTGTCAGAAGTACCAAGCCACCAAGACGAAAAAGGGTCACGTGAGAGTTACACCCCGCTGCTCCTCTCTGGGGTTTGGCTGGGGCTCGGGGACAGCAAAAGCCCAATGTTACTTCTCCCCTTTAAAAAGGCAAAGTGGGTTTGAGATGACAGAGGTACGGTGAAGGGAGCAAGCAGCAGAAGGGGGGTTATTTTTACTCTCCTAATGAACTACTTCCCCAGGCAGTCTTGCCTAAGGGAATCATGGGTTACTGAAGACAAACCTCCATCCCATCATTCTCTTACTTGGGTCACATACTTGAATAATATAATTCTTGTTTTGATTTATTTTCTTTTTTTAAAAAAGCTTTTCTTTTTTAATGCTGTCAATTTATAGCCCTGCCAAAGCCTTCCATAACAATGAATCTGTCAATAGCCTCCAGATCTTCTCACACTTCCCACCAGAAGCTCTTTAAACATTTGTGATATGTGAAATTGCGATAATTAGTGTTTTGCCCCTTCTTGGATGATGTCATGTTCACTGACTGATGCAGTAAGAGCTGCTCAGCAGGCTACCTCTCCAAACAGTGAGAAATAGTTTTCTATCTATAGGAAGCATAATGTGTACTATCATCCCCTGCACTGAGAGACATACCAAGGCCAGGGGCAGAGCTGCTGTTCCCTGGCTGGAGACCTTCCCTTTGTAGCAAGAGAGTAATCAGTAGCCAAAAAATGAAGCGACTTCTGGTACTAATTTTTCAGCGTTCCATGTGTGCTGTTAAAATCCGTGAAATGCTGGGGACTTGCGTGTTTCTTTGTGTATCTCATCCTAATCTGAACTTTCCCAACAAGTGAGCAGTATGACATGAATCATAACAGAGAAAATCAGCGCTTTAATTTACAAAATTACTTGCAAACCAGTTCTAGTATTTGTGACTGGCTCCATTAATTAAAGAAACAACCCAGCATGAATACTAATCCTATTTCTACTCAATACAAAATTTAAGTGGTTTGTTTTTTCATACAGCCCATCGATGGCACTACGGAGGAGCTCTGACTCCTGGATCTCAGCTTTAACCACTGGATAGATGGCCTGTGTAAGGCTGAGGGTAGCGCACAAGCAGCGAACAGCAAGGGTTACAGACACACAGCGTGGTAGCCACAAGAGCCAAGCTAGCAGAATATAAGGCCTCCAGTGCTGCCAGCTTGTGTGGACAGTTTTATGTGCCGTTTTTCTGCCTCCTGCTTCATAGACGGGATAAATGACGTGTGAGAGGAGCCAAGAACACATTTTATATGAACATCATGTACTGTAGGAAACGTGTCTCTGCCATCTTCCAGCCCTGGTTTCTTTTATAAGAAATTAGCCACTCGAGAAAATTCCAGCTTCTCTCTTGTCTGTATTTCCTAATTGTGTCAAGATCCATATGAAGAGCTCATTAACAGATTAAAGGAGTAAAATGTCTGCAGCACATATTCAGGGGGGAGGCAGATGGCTTCAGAGAGGCGTGAGCTGATGCCACCCCAGTGGAGCTGTGGGGGTCTTCCCCAGCCGGGGCACCGGGCCAGTGTGCCATGGTTGTGCCCTGGGCCCAGCCGGTGGCTCCTCACGGCCATTCACTCCTTTTCCAGGCAGGTAGCTTTCTCCTCCTCTGCAGCTGAGTCTTGTTATATCTGGCTCTGTCCCTCCTAGGCCCCGACCCCTTTGGGCTATGCATTTCGGTGGCCACAGGTGTGCTCACATGCTCTTCAGCCTTTGCTCCCCCAGAACCAAACTTCTTCTGTGCTACCCCTTGCTCCTGGGCCTTCTCCTTATATTAATAAAACTCCTTATTCATGGAAAAGGGCCTCCTATGATAAGCACATTTTTTTCTGAAAGCGAGGGCGTTTTCTTGTATGTATGGGCTAAACACAAGGGCAAATATACCTTTCTGTCATTTCAGAGTCACAGTTTTCTGTTTAGGAACGAGGGCTTTTACCGGTGTGCATTGATGTATATGGCTTCATTCAATAGGGGCACTAAAAAAACCTGTCCTGTTTTGTCTGAGGAGATACCAGACAGATATTAAAGCTCGAATTAGCTTTTTTTGCCTGGAGTTAAATCAATTCCAGACTCAATTAATTTGAGCAAGTGCCCTTGGTCCCATTGCCTGGCCATCCAGAGCTATTGTATAACAACTAATTGGTCTACGCGTCCCCTTGAGTAAGGGAAGGCTGCTGCAGACGCGGAGCTCGCTGAGGCCGGGAGAGACGCCTGACTCAGGGGAGCTGCGACACGAGGGGGGATTAAGCGCAGCCCTGCCGTGTTGTGTTAACCTCTGCGGGCAGGGGCCTGAGGGGAGCCCCTCCCGGGGTGCACGCGTGGCTCCTTGGGAAGGGGAGCAGGGGGGGAGCGGGAGGGTGAACAGTTCAGAGAGATTATGAACCAAAAGATAAATAAACACCACCACCACCACCCCAAGGTTTGAGGACGGTGAAGGTTTAGCTGTGCGCGTTGGGATGGCAGAAGAGGGAAAGCGGGGCTGGGTGTCCCAGGCGAGGGCGGGCAGGGCTGAAAGCGCCCTCGTAGCCGCAGTCCTGCAGCAGGGAAGCAAAAAGCCGTGAGGGCTGCGGAGCTGTGGGAGCGGAGGAGAGGGGCATGTGGCCAGCCAAACCCAACCCGAGGGCTTTTGCCATCACTCCCGCAGAGGGAACCACTACAGCACTGAGGGTGAGCGATCAGTGCCTCTGCTCACACAGGGGTAGTGCCGAAAACCTCTTTGCCACCTCAGTGGGGGGAAGCGTCCCCTCGAGAGGTGGCGGTGGGGAGACAGCAGCAAGGAATCTGCAGCTGGCCCTGGTGGCACAGGACGTGTCCCCCAGAGCCATGCATTTGGACTGATCCCTGTGCCTGGGCTGAGGCACATGCGTAAGAGTGTTAGGCCTGGGCAGCAGCACAGGGCGTTCCCATGAATAAACCAGCCTGTTCAGCTCATAACCCAAACAGGATTCGGTGTCAGAAACGAGAGCCTTGTGGAAGACCCTGTGGCTGTCCCAGCTCCAGAGAGGAGAGACCGTCTCCTCCAGCAGGATCGTGCCCCGTGAGACCTTCAGCCTTCCCCTCAAGGCACACCGATGAGAGAAACAGGGCATGCACTTTGGCTGCAGGAGGGTTTCCTGGTGGGGCGCTGGGCCCAGGCTTCGGCTCCGGGAGTGCCATGGCTCAGGAGATGAACGTTAAATCGGCATCGGGGGTAATTTTGGATTCCTCAGAGCTTCATTCCCCTGTGAGCCTACCTCCCCACCCTCCAACGCCCTGTGGACTTGGGCCTAAGCTGGGGGCCTAGCGCTAGAAGCAGCCTCAGGGGCACAGAGCACTGGATGGGCCTTGCCAGCAGCAGGCTCCGCCACCACACGGGGTTGACATAATGTCCCCATGTCCTGGTGCCACAATGTGATGAGAAGAAGCTGAATCTGGCACAGCCTCTAGCCCCCTCGGTGCCGCCATTTCTTTTTTCCCAGACAAGAAACAAAGAGAAGAGATCTGCCACTGCTGGCACACGGGTGGGCTGATGCTTTGCCCGTCGCGATGCTTGAAAGGAGACACCACTTTCTCCCATATTTAAGCCTACCCTGCCATGGATGCCCTCCGTCAGACATGTGATAAATCTGCGATTAATAAACATCAGGCTGAGGAATGAAGACGTTATTTATTGGCAAAAAAATTAAGCTCCCCCCTCATCAAGAGCAGGGGGCAGAAGGAAGGCGGAGGCTGAGGGGAGAGAGGGGAGGAAGCAAGTATGCCGAGAGTGCAGGAAAAGGGAGAGGAGGAAAGGAGGGAGAGAGGGGACAGGTGATGGGAATGGGAGAAGGAAGAGGCAGGAAGGGGCAGTGGGAGAGGGTGAGACACAGGCGCGAAGGGACGGATACCGAGGAGGACAAAGAGTGGGGTGGGGTAGACGGAGAGAACAGCATGAATGTGTTTGCAGAAGAATACACGCTAATTCTTGGAATATGCCAGTCCCTTAAATCACCGCCGTGGGAGGGGAGCCGTCCAAGGCTGGGGAGCCCTGCGTGCTCCGGGTGACAGGCCCGTGGTCTTTCCTCAGCAAGAGACTGAGCAGAGACGGGAAATCTTGCATCGCTGCGCCTCCTCTGAGGGCTAACATTTCTCTGCCTCTTTCTTTTCTTTCTTGTCTTAAACTTGAGAAAATCAAAAAAGAAAGCAAGTAAAACAAAAGCCCCTTCGCCTTAATTAAATTACTCAGCCGCCCTCTGGGGTTGACACTGGGGATACATGAGGCTTTTGTGTAATATCTGGAGGAATTCTCCCGCCGCCCCCCGCCTCCCCCTGCCCCGTCCCGGGGACAGGCGGGAGGATTTCAAAGGGGAAGGGAAAGGAAGGGGGAGGGGGATAAGCTAATAGGGATGGGAATTATTCTGTGATGGCTGGAGGGATAAGAGAAAAAAGGGAAGGAAAGTCGCTGCTGAAATTGAAAGCCGATTCCCTGCGCTGGCTCCAGGCAGTGCTCTGACCTAGGGTAGCTGCCCTTTTGCCAGAGACACAGGCAAAGTTCAGGGCACGGGGAAAGCTGCATAAATACGAAGCCTTTATCGGGGGGCCAATCCCGCTGCTGCAGGACGTGCCTGCCTGCTCTGGGCGCAGTGTGAGAGGCAAGGCGAGCTCCCTGAGGATGGTGGCAACAGGCCGGGCTCGGGGCAGCCTGGCCCCACTGTTCCGCCAGCAGCCATGCAGGGGCAGCTGCAGGGCCGTGCCTGAGCAGGGACAGTGCAGGCGGCTGAGCCAGGCCATCCTGCAGGCTCCCGGCAGCCCGCCTGCCCGCCCGCCCGCCGAGACAGCAGCACCACCACTCCACATCCTTGGCAGAGAGCTCTCCATGTCCAGCCAGAGGGTCACCAGCAGGGAAACGAGCTTCCACGAGCAGGAGGCTTCACTCAGAGAGGGCACTGACGTTTTTCTCAGTATGTCCCCCAACTCTTTGCAGAGCACATCTGGGAGATGCTGTGGCAAATGCATGGGTGGTTATTGCTGTCCTGCCAGCAGGATTGTTTTCATGCTGCTGCTGTCAGTGGACTTGTTTGTGAGCTGTGGTTTTCCTCCCCAAAACCTCCCATTGGCAAGATCCTACATTTTCCCCTCTGAAAACTGGGTGAAGTGAGCTTTGTTTTGCACCCTCAGTTTGGCCTTGGGTCAAGAGAAACCCATATCTGCTGCTCAAAAGGGGAAGGCAGTCTTCACATTTGGCGTAGTCTGCAAAGGTAGCTGAGCCCGTGTGGGACTTCGTGGATCCTTTCTGCCATCTCCCCCACACACCCCAGGATTGCACTGCCCAGGGCCTGGAGTGCCAGCATCAGGCTTGATCGGTGGCTTTTGGAGAGGTGACTGTGCTTTCTGGGGCTGAGGTGTGTAACTCATAAACAAGCGATGCAAACAGAAGGAGCAGAGACTGCATACCAGCACCAGCTCCCTTTTACTTACTGTTGGGAAGGAATATTTCTGGGAACAAAGAACATCTGGGCTGTAGGCTGAACTGGGCTTTATATGATGAAGCTTGTAATACTGTCCCATCTGGAGAGCAGCTCCAGTGAGCTCCGTGGGGAGATAAGAGACAGAGTCAACCATAAATCCACTCCTTTAAGCATGACAAGTGTGTGTCTCATATTCCAAAGAGAGGAGGGGGAAAAGTAAGTGGAAACATTTTTCTCTGTGCTGAACACACACAGAGCTAAAAAAAGGCCCAGCCTGCCGTGTTGTGATGGGAGGCTGGTAAGCATGGAGCACCCCCAGGGTGCCAACAAGAACAGTTGAGGGCTTTTCCTGCAGTGACAGCTTCATTCCCCAGTGACAGCCAGGCCTGGCGGGGAAGCACAGGAGCTGGGAGATGCTGCCCTATGCGCAAAGCCCCTGCGCAGCTGGAGCTGGAGGCAACTGCCACCCGGGCAGGAGAAGGACCCAAAACTTCGGGACTTCCACCTTGGTGGAGTAATTGGCCTCCCACTTCTCAGAGCTTCTCTGCTGTTTATTACTAACCATGATTTACGGCATTAATAACAACAGCCTTACAGATGTGGAAGGGCCAGGTGAGGAATCAGGCTGTGGGTGTGGGGGAATACTATCACTGTTAAGGGGAAAAAAAAAAAGGTGAATTATTTCCTCAAGTGAGCTATTGAGGTTCAAATGAGCTCTTGCAGTTTGCACCCGATGGACTGGCAGCGCATTTTGAGTATGCACCTTGCAGATGGCGCGCGAGGCGTATGGTCCTGGCAAAGCTCCCTGCGGCAGTCTGTCTCCCCCGCTGCAGTGCAGCCCCACACTCAGGCCACCCAGGTAACCCATGTCTGGTGAGCACCTGTGTCAGCCAGCTTGGAGGAAGGTATAAATACACCCTTGTGTTTATCTAGGATATCCCACTTACAGCCTTCGGCTTTCAAATAGCCACCCACTCAAGCAGGCAGCATCCTTGCTTCTGTCCTCCAAATTTCTCCTCCAATTCCTTTTTCCTCTCTTGTTTCCTTCAGTTTTCCAGCCTGTGTTGATTGATTACAATATTTGGAGGGGTCAGTCTCTCTACAAGCTCTTTTTGCTGTGTTTAAAGAAGTAGATGGTTTTAATCCACATCCAGATCTCTTGTGGACAGACTGCCACTGTTCATAAAGAATAATAATTTGCAGGGCTGCAAAACAGCACATGGCACAGCACAGTGCCTAGCACAGAGCTGAACTGCCCTGCTCCCTGCTCCAAGGAGCTTCCCATCAGAAAACAGTGGAGGCAGGACTGGTGGAGGCCAAAACAAGGGGAAGAAGTGAAGCAGGAGGAGGAATACCTGGGGCTGGGGTAGGCACTGCTGTGCTGCTCCTTCTACCGCCTGTGTCAGGAAGGGACAGTCCCCTCTTATTCAGGGGCTGGTTGGGGCACATGTGGAGGAAGATGGGTAGCCAGCATTTGAAAAAGAAAATATCACAAGGAAGGGGCTTCAAGGGAGGATTACCCTCAAGAAGTTAGTCAGAGGTAGGAACTGGGGCAGAGATATGAAAGATGTCACAGGGGACTGTATCATGATGATGCCTTTTGTGCCTTTGTGCACATTGTCTCTGTGCCATTTATTAAAGGTAAATCATCTAGGTATGCTTGGGCCTGACAGGGAATGGAAACCTCTCAGCCTGTATGTCTGCCTGAAGTGAAATCCCTTATTTATTTATGTCCCACTGTGTGCTGTCTGGATCTTGCACCCCAAGTTGACAATAACTCAAGCACCACTTATCTTGGCTTTTAGTTGCTAAAATGTAAGCAGGGATTAGCATAAAATGAGATTTGTGCTGGCCCAAGGCAGAGGTGTGATTTTCATTCAATATTCCCTAAACTACATTTTCCTATAGAAAAAAAAATAAAGACAGGGAAGGGAAAAATGAGGAAACATACTTCTTCCCTCTAGAATGTTGTCCTCATCTGCTCCATAGCCCACCTCAACCCTTCCTTCTGCCATTTCTTCCCCAGCCTGTGGCAAAACATCAAAGATATTTGTTGGAGCTGGCGTGTGTTTGTGTGTGCGTGTGTAAAAGGGAGAGAGGGAGACTATTTTAGATACAGGTTATTTATTAGAGGTTTAATATTGCTCCATATAGAAATTAAATGGAACAGCATTCAGACGCGCCATTAAAATTTACTGCTTCTTGCTATTTTAAAACCCACATAATCATTTCAAGTAACACTGATTAATGTCTTGCAAGAAATGAAAAAAAACCCAACAACCACGTCAACTCAGGCATCACCACAGTGTCTCCACCTAATAGCTGCTTTATTAACACGAGTCTGGAAGCAGGAATGCCTTATGTTAAATTTATTTATTTTCCATTTACACATCACTTTTTTGCTGGGTTTCTTTTCTAAAACACTTGCTTGACGACCACTTCCTTCTCGATGGACTGCCTGACTATATGGCATTTAATGTTTCACTCATATAAATACGTTCATTTCCCCAAAGGTGCTATTCTTTTTCATTTATAAACTTGACTTCTGTATTTTCTTTTTAACCTGCTCTCTCTGGAGTGAATACACATGAATGCACATATGTTCAAATGCATGCACATGAAACACACACTCTGTCTCCCTCTTCCCTTCCTCTTTCTTATATTTACACATATGTACCTCCTTCCAGCACTCCTTTATTTTATATGCACACCTCTACATATGTTTGTATGTACAAGTGCATGTGAAGAACTTAGTTTCTAAACCAAGCTGGACTCTTCATTATCCATGCCTTTAAACCCGGAAAACAAGGATAATTTTTACAAACTTCTTTAGGTTAGGATTTTTTGGCTGTTTTGTTTGTGGGATTGCAGAAGAATGGATAAGAAGGCAGGAAATCTCTATTGGGCTACATGGTAAAGGTATATTTGCTACAATTATTGATCCTGGTGTTCAAAATACAGCAGATTCCTTGGGAGCAACACTCAGTCTACTGAGAACATATTTAGAACGTGCTGGGCTAGAGTCCTTCAGTAGGGCCAAGTGAGAAGACCTTGTTTATGTGATGGCATTAGCCCTGAAACTCAGGAAAAGGCAGAGATGGTGATGGCTTTGAAAAACACTCTGAAGGCCAACTTTGCCATCTGCGTGATTAATATGTCATGTGTGGGTCTTTATGAAGAACTAATGGTGACCTGGAGATTGTGGATTTGATAAAGTGGATGCATAATGGTGGCATCTTAACAATATATGGTTTACTGGCATTGCTCCAGCCAGGAAAATGTTGCAATGTACTCCTGCCAGATAAACACTGGGGTTTTTTCATATGTATTCTGTCAGTCTTAAGGCAAAATGCTCCTGGATTCACTGCCATCACCTGAGACTCGAAGAGAAAAAAAGAGACTACCTGGAAGGGTAAACCATAAAAAAGTAGCCTGGAGGAGGCTTTGAAGGATTATCCAGTCCAACCACCTGTGCCAGAGGAAGGCAGGCTATTTCTGCGGCATTCCTGACAGACAGTTGTCCAACTTTTTCCATAAAAACTGAAGCAGTAGAAGTTCTGCAGCCTCCCCAGGCAGTCTGTGGCTGCACTTTGCTACCCTCACTACTGGAAAGGTTTAATCCCAGCATCCGAGTCAAAATTATCACCACAGTCGTGCTCTGTGGTAGTTATGTTCCTGTTGGACAGAAGAACTGGGAAGAGCATTTGGAGACAGGAGGGGATTGAGAAATGAGAGAGTTTCATCTTGGCTGAAGGACAAGGGAGGAGGTAGCCCTGAGGAGGTCTGCCCAGGGCAGGCTTTTCCTGCAGTGGGGATAGGTGGGACAAGGTCAACAGCTCCCCCAAAGTTAGCTTTAAAAGTCATCACTGAAAGGAAGATAGCATTTAGGGTGGTATATTGACATGGTCTTCTAGCTTGCGTGGGTAAGTAAAGCTTCAAGGAGGTTAGATTCATAAAGGTAACAAGTAAGTGTTTTCCAAATTACTCCTGTGCTTCTACAGCTGGCATACCCTGCTTGAGAGCTAAGAAAAGAGATGGGTAGGAAGCAGGTTACTAGTCAGCATTTCATTGTTTTCACTTGTTTTTTTTCTTTTTTTGTAACTGTTTCCAAGTTTATAACCAAGGAATTAAACCTCTCACTTTGCCAGAAGACAGTTGCCTTTTTTATGTGTAAGCTTGTTTGGTATTTAACTGAACTGAAAGGTGCGTAGTCAGAATGGCTTTTACTTCCTCAGAGATGGTCAGACAAGCAGTAGGGGCTGTCAGAAGAAGCCCTGGCTGCCTGCAGCCTCAAGACATTTAGGAGCCATAAGAGGTTGAGAAGCATTTCCTCGCAGGATGCACGAAGCAGTCTGATGGCTGGTTTATCCCCCCAGATGTAACCTGGGGTCCTTTTGACAGGAGTAAGTGGCAGTAAGACAGCCCATGGGCTGATGCACCCCACACCTTGCACAGGGTAGGTCATCCATGACTGCCCTTTGAATGAGTGAAGCAAACCATGAGGAAGCTCAGTCAAGCTCACTTACCATCTTGTCCTCCCCTGAGTTTCTTTCTAGCCTGCTCTTTGCCTTTCCTCAAATACGGATTGTATTGACTCACTCCTGACCTAAGTAGAAATACGTGCTTTATCCAGTATATTGATCTGGTTTGTAGAAAAACAATTCTTTTTGAAAACTGTGGGAGCCTCAAAAGCTGGTGTCCTCTGCAGTTCCCCACTGGAGTGAGAAACTTCCTGCCTTGGTCTCCCCTAGTGACTAATGAAACAGGAGGTGCAGGCTGGGGACAAGGCATCTGTTCAGGACTGACTCTGATGCTAGTCCAAGGTGTGTTATTCATCTCAGCCTCTCTTTATTTGTCCACACCCATTAGGGCAAAATAATGCCACTACAGCTTGTATCATGCTGGGTCTTTACAACATGATGCCTCAGCACCACAACTGAAATGCCTGGTAATCTGGTGATTAGTTTGTCCTGCTAAATGGCACTGTCATGCAATGACGTTGCATTATGACTGCCCAGTTTTAGCATACAGCCTCCTCTAGAGCTTCAACTTCTGGGATACAAATCAGGTCAAGCTCCATAGATGCTGGGATGGATGACAGCACTGATGTAGGATTATCTGCTGGGCCAACAGTGTGCCAGCATCTTCATGAGGCTGTAGTAGCAGATCCCCGGGTACTTTGGTAGCATCTTCACCTGTTGGTAAAAAACTGCCTTTCCTCTCACAAACTCTTCCTAGAGATCATTTTGTTTAATGAAATAGCATTTTCAAACATATATATTTTAAAATGCATATTCAGTAAATTTCTCTCACATCTCTTTTTTTCTCTGAAGCTTGACACATGGGAATGGTGCATTGATCCATGGATTAAACTTAGTTACCTTGGCAAGCAATTGTGCCGTGAGTGCCAAAATAACCAGGTCAAAGAGGGAAAAGCATGAATATTAAAAAAAACAATGTTTGACTGACAAAAGCAATTTTGAAGAGAAGTGCAGGGTAAGGGGAAGTGAAAAGAAGAGCCCTGGTTTACACTAAAAGGTCTGTTATACAACTTAAACATTATAAATGTTGGCTTTGCTTCACCACCCACTGTTTTGCCCAGATGGAATAGCCTGGAGAGGGTATTTAATAGGTATAGTCATTGGAGAGCTCTGGGCCTAATGCTGATGGGAGCAGACGTCTGTCTGCTGCTGAGAGTCCCCATCGCCACCCAGCATGCAAGCCACAGGAGCTGGTGCCATGAGAGGACTGTTCTACCCCATGAGCCAAAGGAAGGGCAGCAATGGCTCTTTCTTCCTCCTGTACCTTCCTCAGCCTTCCTGCCCCCTCCTGCCCTGCTTGCCTCCAGGGCCCTGACAGGGGCAATGGAGCCAAAGGCAAATAGTGTTTGAGATGTATTGGGCTCTGAGTGACAGCCAGGTTCAGCTCAGGGGAGACGGGATGCACTTGTGAAGACAGAAAAGGACCATCTGGGGGCACAGTCCCCTTCAGGCAGCTTTAGCTAACAGCTGCCTTCCTGGAGAAGAGTTATGGGAGTATTTTCTAAAGAAATGCACGCACACAGCCCCCTTGGAAAGCTGCAGTTTTGTCAGAACAACTTCAGTTGCAGGAAAGGGCTAATTTCAAAGACTCCTCTGGTCTGAAGACCAGAGTTTTGAGGAGAAACGATGGTCGTCCTATCTTCTTTCAGCATCTCCAGCAGGAAAATGTAGGGGCTGTCCCACAGTTAATTGATATAAAATCAAAGTGAGGATCCAAGTGAAACATTTTGATCGACCAAATCTGTGTTTGATTTTCCCATAGATCATGGACATGCAGAGATGTTAGAGAGCTTCCTCACCTCAGGACAAAAGGGCAGAACCTGTCCATGGCCACTGCCCACCTCCCCAGAGGCCCAGGAAACCTTGGCAGAAGCAATCCTTATCTCTGGAGCATTCCAAGTGCCACCTTTTCAAGAGCTTTTACAGAACCATTGTTTCCCTGACACCAGCAATGAAGCCAAAGCTCTTGCTAGACTGGAGGGCCTTTTATTATTTTACCTCCAAGAATGCTTTAACCTTTGCTGTGAGCCCTTATTCAGTTTCCCTTTGACTTCCTGCACGTATATACAAGGACCCGCTGCAGATTCGCAGGTCAAGAAAAGAAGGGTGATATTACCTTCAGGCAGTAGAAGGCCAGCCCATTGCTCTGTCAGAGGGTTGAAATAGGACTTAAGTGATGCTTTTGTTTTCCCTAACTTTTACCTTACAGGCAGGGTGTCCATGACTGGAATATGGCATGGGTACTTGGCTATGTGTGTGTATGTGTGTATATATTTATTTAAGTATATATACACTTCCTGGGAGGCTTCTCAGTCAGAGGCAAGGAGTGAATTACTGGATTAACTGTTTTCAGTCTCTAAGTTGCCACAGCCCCACAGGGCTGAATAAGGCATCTTGCAGCAGTGGATAACCAGCACCTCTCATGCAGCGATTTCCAAGCACTTGCAATAAAAATAACAGAGTGGCTGGGCAAGCCCAGCCCAAAGGTCTGCCAGCCCAGCATCCTGTCAATGTATAGGCAGCAATACAAGAACAAGGAAACCTACAGAAATGGTTATAAATATTAATGGGTATGGTGGAGGACTGACATTTTGTAAGCATCCGAAGAAATCTCTGTATCTCGATTACACTAATCTGGTCGGCTAACTCAGCATCCTTTGGGATTCCTAATTCTCTCCTGCAAGGGAGGCAAGAATTATCCTCCTAACTACTTTATTGGTGTAGTACACAGGCGCAACAACATTGAAGCAAAATATTTGAGGGGCGACTAGAGACCAAGATACATGTTTCTGTGAGCACAAGTAATTACGGCAGTACATTTTAAGAAGCTAAGGTGGTTTGCTTAATAAAGGAAAGACTTGGTGCAGTGAGTTCAAGAGAAATACTGATTTGACATACTGGTTTTCCACATCCTACACATTTCTCAACATGCCTTTTCATTTACTAAAATCATGGGCTTTTTTTTTTTTTCTCTCCATGGGATAGTGGGACTTCTCAAGTAATGTTGGAATAGCATCAACCCATTTGCAGCTCCACCAATATGAAATCTTGACATCTATCTTTTGCAAGTGCATCAGCCAGCAAAAAGGAACTTTAAAAAGTTGTCATACCACAACACAAACAAGTTTGCAAAGTAGTCACTCTGGGGGCTCTGATAACCCCTTGACGGTGCAGAAAGACCTCCGGACATTTCAGGACTGCAATTTTTTGTACACTGAAATGAGGATTACCATCAAGCTTGACAATAAACTCGGCTGAATAACCCAGATCTCATTTCAACCCACAGTTCTTGGATCTCCAAACAACAGCTTGCCAAATTTACATCTGTTTCCTCTGTGAGGAATGTGGAGTCCTTTTCTAACCCTTTGAGCTTGGTTTTCCTTCTCCTCTTGGCTTTGCTGCCAGATGATAAAGATTTAATTCATTTATTACCATTACAATCCATCTGGTTTTGAGCACAGAAGCAAGCTGAGTTTTCAAAGTAGCTTCTGTTCCTGAGAGAAAATTAGTGTCTTCACCTGTCCTACTCTTCTCTCTTGTGCACAAAATTACACTGAACAGTGGGTGTTATTCTTGCCCTCCCCATGCCCTCCATCTAACCTGTACTGTAGCATGGACTTGGAAATGCAGAAGCATGGCTCTTCTTCCCTCCATTCTTCAGTCCAGGGGACTCTGACATGGAAAGTTTTTGTTTTAACTTCAGTCTTGACTGGGTTTATGCTTGGTTTGATTTAAAGTGGTATGTGAATAGAGAGCAGTCCTGAGTACCAAAGTTCAATTGCCAGAAAGCAAGCGCTGTGCTGCCATTCCCTTTGGTAGCCCCAACTTCTTGCTAATCTCCTCTACAGACAATCCAGTGACAATATACTGGCTTACAGGCAAAACTTGTGCTCATTACAGATATGGTGGGCTGTAGAGTGTTAGCACTACTAAATACATAGGCCAGATTTCATCTGGACTGATGCATATTGCTGCTGTTGAAATTTCTTCTGCAGTGCAGGCAAAGCTTAGGCTATTACTTATTCCTGCTGTGCGCTGTTAGAAAAAAAAAATTACACCCCGAAATTGGCTGCTTTCCTCCAATGTCTGAAAGCATTTCCCTTGCCCTCCATTTCTAAGACCTCTGTGATCTCTGGATGAAAGCTCCTAGATATATGTCAGTTAATTATTCTTATCAAACCAAATTCTTCAGTCATCCAAAAGCTCTCACTCAGCAGTTGCAGCACCTCTCTGTGGAACATCAGACTTTCTCCATTTTCCAGTACAGCTCCATGGGCACTATTTCTCTAGAATAAGAGCACGCAGCATTTTAAGGATTTACTGTGGGTTTTCTCTGATATTTGCAATGCCTAATATTAGAGGTCTCTGTAACCAAAGGCAGGACTCTCAGAGACTTCAGTGAGATTATTCCATATTGATGAGGCATAACAGAGATTTTATTCCAGAAATTCTGATATTAATATTGAGCAAAGTGTATGGAAAAAAACATAGTCAGATGTTTCTGATGAGATATCAACATTTCACAAATACAGCCAAGCAGTGTGTGTTTTTACCTTTCAGTTTATGTGCCCATTTCAACCATAGCTGTTGAACTTTCTGCAAGCAGAGTTGATACCGGGGGTTAAAGGTCACAACTAACAATCCAGGCACTTCTCTGACCAGGCTGCAAAAGCAATGAATAGAGTCAAAACATGAGAAAAACCTTTTCAGCTCATAGCTTACCTGCTCCAGGGGTTTGCTAGAGTTGGACTGAGGGGATAAAAGAGAGTGGGAGAGACCCAGGACTGGGGCTCGGAGCTGGAAAAAGAAACAACAGTGAAAAGGTCAACGTTCAGATGATGGTATCACATCCTCCTTTCATCCCTGCAGTTCACACGAAGGCCGGGATCCTTGCTTTGCTTTACTTTGGGGAAAACTCTTGCTTTATTTGTTCATGTTGAACTGCTATCGGAGCTCAATGTCTCAGTGTTGTGTTTTAATAACATCAGTTTCCCTGGACCAGATACATATGAAGTCAGTTAGACGATTCTATAAACAATGGATCCAAGTCACGCAATGCAACATTTCTGATTGCAAGATAACCTTTCCAAGGGCGAAGTTAGCGAGGTGAGGGGTTGGATTCCTCAGCCAGGCATGAAGGGAAACCTTCACCGTTCAGAGCTGCTCCAGTGGGACGAAGTTTGTCTCTTCTTGTTTTGGGGGAACAGCTCCCTGGTTTGTTTTTCTACTCCCCAGTCAGCATGTTGGGTGACTTTTCTGAATTCTGGCCGCCCAGAGCATGCTTTGTTGACAGTTCATTTAAGGAGATCTGTGCGGAATATTTTCCTTTGAAATCAGTTGAGAAGAGGAGTTACACTGAAGTTTTAGTGAGTGCTAAAGCTCTTCATTTTTATTTTGGAGTTTAAAAAAAGCGACACATGTGGGAAGATATTTCCAAACCAAGAAATGGGAAGGTTCATTTAGCATAGTATGAGAAAGGTCAGAAAGGAAGGGAGAAGGTTGGAATCAGCCAGATGGAGATTTTGGAAAAAGCTTCTCTCAGTTTCTTGCATTTATAGTTATTTGCTAATGAAGATATTAATCTCTAATATCTATCTTAAGGCAAACAAATATTCTAGGATCCAATATGAAATTTTTGTGAAGTTTGAAAATTTTTTTCTTCCCTCTCTAGTACCTAACACAAGGGAAAACCTCAAATCATCAATCTGCAGCTTTACCTTCCCATAGCTGATGAACATGGTTACTGCCACATGTGAAGGGGTCTAGCCTTCGCATTTATAAACAACACCAGTTTGGCACCTACAAGTACTCTAATTGTATGTCCTGGCATGAAGACCATTCCTACACTTTGCTTAGGAAAATTATGCTCTGGAGATTTTTTGTGTGCTTGTTACTGTATGGCCACACATGAGGTGAGTACAGAGCCATGCAGGCTTTTCATAGCTGTAGCAAAGTGTATGTGTAAAGCTACATAGATCATGAGATGCTGATGTGTTTTTGCTCATGATTCAAGTCCTGGTATGATGGTGTTAACTTCAGTTGCATTTGTTGAGTGTAAATTACAGTGGAAACAAGCCTTCAATGCAGTAAAGTTAGCAGTTCCCAAAATGAACATGGACTTTCTTCTTTAGGTACCAGGAGCAGTCTTGCCATCATGGCATAGGGCTTCATGCTTCCTGCGGGCTGATTTATTCTCTCTGAATCAGTTCAGAGGAGACTGGATAGAGGAATTTGCTCCAGCCCATAAAATCTGTGAAGATTTAGGTCTTCAGCTCAATCCTAAGGCAGGGTGTAGATGCTCAGACCAGAGATTACAGTTGTCATCCATTTTTTTAATTAGGTATAACCCATAAATAATTTAAGTAGATCTTTAACACAACCTGCATCTCCATAACTCTCATCATTTGTAACAAGTGGTATCCAAGTTTCATTCAGGGAGAGCAGCTAAAGGAGTGGGACCTCAAGTGGAGGCCAGACAGCAAATTCAAGTTCTTAGTCTCTCCCACCACCCTCTAAAACAGACCCTCGTTCACTTCCACAACAAGAAGACCCTGGAATAGACCCCTGCAATGGCTTCCCCATTCAAGGGATGGTCTGGAGCAGGATTACAACCATGGGGGTTTCCAGACCCTGTCTAGCCATTAGCTTCATGTTTGGCTGACAGTTGTGGCCCCAGAGCAACCAGCTGATTCTGCCAGGCATGGTGACAATTGCAAAATTCCTTTGCAAACAACACATAAAGGCTAAATTGGTTGCAAGTGGCACATGGTTGCAAGTGCTTGCCTGCTGCATTTTATCAGCTTCTACTTTATGTTGTGGAGAAACAAGTTCATATTGTTCAATAATCAGGACCTCATAGAGCTACCCTGGCTGCATTAGATTGTGCAGCTGTTCCATGCATAGAGGGTCAAAACTGAACGCAGTTCTAGCTGTGCAGACTGCCCTTGCAAACTGAGCTGCTGTATTTTAGATCAATGATTATGCTACTAAAGTTAATTACCAGCCCATCCCTCCGTGCATTTAGCTGTCTGTCTTCTTTTCTATACAGAAAGGGAGCTAACATCCCACATATGTTTGTGAAAGATCTGTTTAATTGAGCAAAAATTAATTGACATAATGAGAGTTCACTTAGAGTTTCCAGTGGCTTACACATATACATATAAAGCTGAGGTTTGGAAAAGGCTGTGGCTGAGTATCCCAGGGATCTGGATTCAATTCTCAGCTTTGCCGTAGGCTTCCTGTTTAACCCTAGGCAAATCATGCAAGGCCAGATCTGTGAGGTACCGAGGTATTTGATACCTAAATGTTCATTGATTTCTTCTGTAATCAGGGCCACGGTGCCTTTCTGCCTCACTTTATCCACCTGTAAAAGGGAGGTAATTGAGTGTCTCTTCATACACTGTGGCTGGAGCATTTGTTTCAAGCAAAGGCTACTTCTGGCTGTGCATCTGTACAGCAGTGACAGAAACTGGGTCTTGATCTCATTTGATTTTCTGGGTACTACTGTGCTATGAATAAAAATACCCCTTAGTGCAGACACAGTGACGTGCACACTGACACTTAAGTTAACACACACTCTATTTGTTTGGTACTTAATTTTGTGAGTGGATTATTTTTTTCTTGGAATACTGCTGTATATTCCCTCTAGCTATGATACTGTGCTCCAACTGCAATGTTTAACAACAGGAAGATCCCCGACCTTTTGTCCTGACCTAAGATTAACTGAATGGATTACTTCATTTTAACAAGAGGAAAAGTGATTTTTTCCCACTTCCCTCTCAGTTTGAGCCTTGTATAAGAGTCACTGTCTCTCTGTTGAACTCTTCCTCTTTCTGTCTCTCCTTTTTTCTCCTCCCCACTTTTTGCTGAGCCAAATAGTCTTTTCCACGTGACATTATGCTCCATTGGTTTACAGTTTTATTGTTTAAAACCAGTATCCAGGATTCCCAGTAAGCATTAATTATTGCCTCAATTATGACACACAATGTTTTTTTGGGTGAAATGAAAGCCACCATCGTCAAGAATTCATGACCAGCCCTCTCAGCAAGGAACAGTAATCTATGGGGTAGACATTTTGAAAGATACTTCACTCCATAAGTCATTGTATTGATTAAAAGCAAGAAGGGGTTAGCTGTGTTAAAGACAAAGCATTCTGTAGCCTTTCCAAGTTAATTATTCAACCACAGAGACATTTTACCACCCAGGAACTGCACTCACTTTCTTCTTGAATTCTAAAGGAAATGGCTTTTCAGTTCCTTTGCGTTGGCTGTCTCCTGGGCTGGGGTGGCCAGGATGAACTACAAAAGCACAACACAAAATGCCTTGCCCAGATGCAGCCCAGGAGGACCTTCATTGCCACCTGTTGCTTCCCACTTCTTTGCAAAGGCATTTGGGGTGATCCACCATTCTCCAGTACTCAGCACATCCATCCTGATGCGGGGCTTCCTGGGTTGCTTCCCCATATTGGGAAACACCTCTGTATCCTATTTTATACTAATGTACTGCAGCCCCTGACCGGGCTGACATGCTCACCACTGTTTCGTCCCTGACCTCCTCAAGCCTCTAGGCAGAAGAAAAAAGCAGGTGCCACAGCAGGTTCAAGTTTTTCTTCCTATGTCTTTTATCCCCAAAGGGTTTTAAAAAAGTGGCCGAGCTGTTCACCAGGAGAGACCTGGCCTGCTGTTCAGTCCCGCTGGATTTCAATCTCTTCTTGCCAGGCTGCCCTGGTTCTGGTTCAAACACATGTCATCACATGCAATATGGACACAATACCCTCATTCCTATGGGCTCCAGGACCCAGCAGAAGAAAGCGCAGGCAGAAGATCAAACATGGAAGGAACAGAAGACAGAGGAGCTGCTGTTGCTGTCTGTGTCTGGAACAGAAAAATGAACACAAGGGAAGAGACAGGGCAGGGGGATAATTACTTTCATCCCAATTTTATTCCCACAATTCCCAACCACTTTTGAAGCCAATTTTCCTTTAATAAAATATACTATTAATGACTCAAGTAGAAGTCTTTTGTGCAAGACAATACCCAACTCTCCAGATGGAATTATTTTGTGTTCTGCACAATATACATGTATATATATTTATATACATAAATTGAGCTGTGAGCATGGCCTCTATTACCCTATTTTGCAAATCGAGTAAGTTATTTCAAAATATGTTTAACGTACTTTATTTCTTTGAAACTAATTCTTTCGTAGCTCTCCGCCCCCTTCCAGCTCTCCCTACCCCCTAAAGAGAAACACAAGCCAAACAGCAACAAGAACTATTTCCCATCATTTCTGGAAGCCATTCATTTGCTATTTCTGTTCATCAGAGCTTCAGAGTGAAAGAATTTAAAGAGCTACTGATGCCTTTTGCTACTTGGCATATATATCCAATATTGTCTTTCAAACAGTTTAGACACATCCTTCTTCTCTTTCTTCTTTAACAGCCTGTCAGAGAAATAGGCCTAATTAGTTTATTGTGGGTTTGTGTGTGAAGAAGTTATTGAGGGAGCGCCAAATCAAAAAGTCAAACACAAACTGATTAATTTTCACAATGCACCCCTCTGAGGTGGGGAAGTTCTGACAAATCCACTGGGTGTTCACAGTTATCCTGTGCTCTACGCACAGAGGCTGGGAGCCATATGGAGAGCAGAGCGCTGGCACCGCACTCCCTGCTTCCCAAAGCTCACGCTCCGGGTGCTGGGGCTGACACTGAACCTTGGCGCCTGCCAGGAGCTCAGCCTACCAGACCTGTCTCGCCCCGGTCACTTCCTCTTCTCCACCTACCAAATGGAGACACCTGGTGACAGCCCCTCCTTGGGGTCAGCATTTTGGACACAGCAGAATATACACAGCCTAGGAGTGTGACATAATAATTTATTGGCTCATAGAGAAGATAGCTGGGATTTAATAAGCCATTAGGCTAAGCATCGGTGTGCCCACCACCCTGATAGGGCACCCAGAGTCGTGGCTGACCAGGCAGGCACCAGCCAGGAGGGGCTGCGTTGGCCTCTGCAGCTCCTGGGAACTACTTCCTCTGCGTTGCCCAGTTGCCATCTTCCACTGGCTCCATTGGCACTGACAACACTGACCTCTCCACACAGGGACCCTACAATTCCTTACAAGCCTCCCTGGTTTTTTGTTTGTTTGCTGGTTTTTTTGCTTTAGGATTCTATACATTTCATGGTGGTGCTTCCCCTATTGAATCCTTGAGTTACGTATGATCCCATCTCAACAGTGCTACCTCTGCCAGGAATTTTACTTTTCTTATCTCTCTGCAGACTTTCTCACAGCTCTTCCTCAACAGTCTTAGTCAAGGTTATGCAGCTGTGTCATATCAGAGCAGGGCTTTTCTCCTTGGCGCACAGGGAGCTCAACCTGGAGGGGGTTTATAGAGGGCAGCTACAGCAGTTACTTGGGAAGGTGAAAAGGAAATGACTGGCTGAGCTGGGGTTACAGTCTGGCAGCAGATTGGGCTAGATTGGTGGCTTTTAGCTCAATGAAACTTCCAGAAAAAGTTCATGAGCCACAGTGGTTCCTATTTCCAACCAAATACAAATTAGGCTGACCTTTAAGAGTTTGCTTAGTGATTTGTAATGCTGCCCATTGCATTTGCTTGCTTTCTCAGGGGGGAGGAAGGTTTATTTCCCCCTATGGTTTTGTGAAATGCCTTGTAATGCCTTTCAGATCAGCAGTTGTTCTCCTGACCCTAAGCTGAGAAACACTGTCCTAAACAATCTCCAAAGGCCCCTTCCAGCATTATTTTCTTTAATTCTAGAAACTCAGAACCTCTTGAATTTCTGTCGCTATTCCACTGCCACCAGCTACATGTCTACAGGCTCTCAGGACTATCTTTTGTCCCCTATTATGCTAGCCGGATAGTTGCAGTGAAACAGAATATTTGTCCAGAAGGGAATTGTTCCTGCCACAAGAGGTTATTTGAAGCTACAGCTGCCACAGGGATGAGTGCGATGGCACTGCAACCTTCAAAGACACTTGGATTTTTCTCACTCAAAGCTGTTTCCAGGTTACAAGTTCCAGGAACTTGTGCAGGATGCAAGACCAGTTCTCCCCCCACTCAAAAAAACCCACGTCAAACCCTGTTCCTATGAACTTTAGATTATGTTTCAATAAAGCTATTCACCCCTCTGTCCTTACCTCTACTTTAACAATTTTCTCCAGTGCAGCATTTTTGACAGTTGTGTGCTTCAAACAGCATCAAAACAGACACTGAAGCAATATTAAGAAGCCATCACAACACACCTGCTTCTACTAACAGCTTCTCTGAGCTGAAGTCTCACTTTTCTTCGGTGTATAATATATAAATATATATCAGAACGAGTGACTAGGAGGTGAGAGGAGGAGTTATTTCTATGTTTGAGGAACTGACAACCGTAGTCTTGAGGTAACCTACCTGAAGCTGTGGACCCCAGCCGGTGTTTCCATAGGGGGCCCGTCAACACGCTGGTCTGGCAGTGACCACAGGATCATTCAAGCCTCTGCACTGGTTTAGCTTTAAACCTCTATGAACTGGGTCAGATTTGCAAGAGTTGGTTTTTGTGGTAGGGCACTGTGCCGCGGCCATCAGCCTCATTTGGATTCAAACAACATTATGAGACTCGAGGGGTTTATCTGAAATATGAAAACACCATAAATATTCATTCTGAGAAAATCCTGCTCAGACAGGGAGCATAGAGCAGACTGATTTGTATCCTGCTAATACCATCCGGCTGTGAGTGGGCAGGGGGACCCCAATACTGCATGTTCGTCAGACCCGTATCAGATCCATGTGGATGACTTGACGTCCTCCTGCTGTCAGCAATCTCGCAGTCCCCCAGGGAGCTGTGGGCTTGCACCAAGCAGCTCAATGGTGACTTGCCATTCAGCTTACAGCAAAAAAACACAGTTCCCATGCATTTCATGTATGCTGACTGAAATGTGTTGCACATGGGCATGAGGCAGGCAGGATAGAGATATATAACATTGGACTGATTTAGTGGAAATGAAAGTAACTAGACATATGTTAAGCACATTAAAAGTACTGATGCATATTGTGCCCCTGCTTACTGTTACTGGGTGATTATTTTTTTTTAGGAAGATGTCTGTGTCACTAGGAAGATCAATTTGTAGCAGACCCTCCCTCCATGCTCACACATAGGTTCATGGGGGAGAAGGGCAGATTTTAGAAAAATAGTACAAATCTACTCCACGGTCAAGATAATGATCCTAACGATTAGAAGCCAGGTCCTGAGTCAGAAGGGAACTTTTGCAGGAGCTTTCACTGAGTGCAGTGCTGGGTCCGATCCCCCTTGTCTGTGCCCCATCATCAGCGACCCACAGTCCCTTGCCAGTCCCAGCCATCTTCAGAGGAAAAGGACAGGCAGCAGCCACCTTAATCCAATTTCATCTAAGTATGTAATTAGTGCTGTACATCTGGGATCACTTTTTCTCCCCTTCAAAAGTTAAAAAGCTTTATGAACTAGAGGCAGGAAGGAGGGTTTGATCCAGCTTTGGGTGTTGAAAAATTCCTCTCATCTCAGCTCAGCTGTACGAGGCTCCAGAGGCTTGCACTCACCATTTGATGGCCCTGAGGGAAGCCAAAATCTTGTGCAGTTGTCCCAGGGCTGTCTCATTCAAACCATTCCTCTGCTGTCTGTGTACAGGATTTCTGGTTCTCCCCAGTATACTCTTCTGGCCTTCTCCTGCCAGGGTAGGACACCACAGCGGTGAGCAGCTGCTCACCTAAGCATCCCACCAGGCTCTGGGTTTTGGCTTTCCCAGGCATTGGTGTTTGGAGACACGTGCTTTATGGGAGACTTTCCCTTGCAATGTTTTATACAAGAATGGACATCTTTGCAATCAACGTGTGTCCCTGTTGGCTGTCCACGTATGCCAGGGTTCCAAAGAGGCTGGATATTTTCAGAGATAGCAGAATTACTCAAAATAGAATGCCTAATGTGAATGCATTACAGGAAGGTTGTCCAGCTCCCTGCTTTAGGAGAGGGCTTGTTTGGTCTGGCGTTCACAGCCAGCTTGTGATCTGGGGAAAAACTTTTAATGTTTCTACCTCGTTGTTAAAGTCCATCCAGATAAGCTGTTATCTGGTGCTAGTGAAGGGATAAAAATTTTTGGATGGAGGGAAGAGGCGAAGAGGAAGGACTGGGGAAAGTCATGCTGTGGATGTACTGTTGATGAAGAAATTCTCCAGGCAACATATGTGATCCGAGGGGTTTACCATTTTCCTCCTAGCCTTTCATAAAAGTATCTTTTGCCTTTTCCAGTGGGACAACACTGAATCAACTGTTTGTGTGGCCAGGTGTCAGCTGAGAGACTGGGAACTCCTCAGGCAAAACACGCGTGGGTGAGGACGTCTGACTACACAGTTGGATATGAGGAAGCAGTAGACATGACTGGTTCCCACTTATCAATGTACTTCAGGGCTTAAACATACCATTTACTAGCAATAAGCGGGGGAGCACCAAGGGAAGGCAGAGGTTTTCCCGTGCCTGCTCAAAGGTGTCTCTTCCTCAACAGCACAGAGGCTGGTCAGGGCATACTGAGGCTGTGTGTGAGAGCTGGGATGGCTGCTCCTGTCGTTGCTCTTGCACTAAGACCTGGTGCATTTGCCAGACTCTCACATGGAGGTTGGTGTGACCGCTGGCCCACAACCTCCACCACCGTTGGCTCATCATCGATTCACAATGGGCTCCAAATAAGCTGGAAAGCTCAGAACACACTTGATTTTAAAAGCTCACCAAGAAGAAAAAAAAATCTTTCCGACCCCTCCTTAGGCGTCGTTTCACCAGATTGACTGGGCCAGTCTCAGCCTTTATGGAAGCAAAAATACACTCCTTTAACTGCAGTTATTGAGCCAAACCCTCAGCTGGTGTGACACTGTGTTTTCAATGGAGCTGTTCTAATTTACAGTAGTCTTGTGTCTGACCTTCTTCTGGGGAGCAATTCAATGTGAAGAGAATGAGGATCATAGGGGAGTAACCTCAGCCTTTCTGTTAATATAAATCACAGAAGAGCGAAGCTGGCAACTGACAGTGGTCAGAGAAAGCTGATGGAATTGCGCTCTGTGAGACTATGCCCTTCCATCAAGATAAAGCTGATACTGCTGTTGTTATATGAAGAAGAAACCTGGGGGAAGGGAAGGAATTTCAACAATGCCAGTAAAAAACACAAGATATTTTAACATTTTGGAACAGAAAAATCCCACTTTCCTTTCTGAAATAAAGTTTTGCTGAGATTTGTTCTAATTCATGCTGTAGTTTGTATTAGAAAATAGTTAAAAAATTAGAAATCCAAAATCAATAGTAAGTATTTTAATGAATCCCGAATATATTTTTCTGCAGAATTTTCTTTCATAGAGAGCTTAACCTGGGGAGCAGAACCAAATTCCCAAATTTAGAACTCTTTCATGAAACAAGCATTTCATCCCCTCCACCGACCTATTAGTCAGAAAGCTTGGATTTCTTGTAAGGAGGAGGTGAATGCTGCCTGCTACTTGCTCACTGCTTTCTAGCCTTCCCAAACACTAAAGATGTCTGCTTTAGTTTTTGTTTGAGGCTTGACGACCTCAGTCCCAGAGAAGTTACAAAGAAACTTGTCTGAGCAACTTACACTTACCCACTTAAAAAATAAATAAATTCAAATGCACTAAGCAAAGGATTACAAAATCAGATTTAGAGATAGACCCTGAAGAAACTTATTTGCAGATGGGCTTAAACTGTGGATAATAATACTGACTCACCATTATGAACTGCTTTGAGGTCTAGGGATAAAAGGGTTTATGTTAGTACTAGGTATTATTACATTTTATTGTTAATTTCAAAAGCTAGAAAATTAATAACAAGCAGAAAAAAAAAATCTTTCAGTAAAATTAAAGACTTAACCTGATAAAAGATCCCAAATGTCAACACTCTGGCATTATGACTGCCTCTCCAGCCCTTCTTACCTTACTGGCCCTTTTTAAACCTCTTCAGCGTGGAATGGGTCCAAAAACTGCAGGCACTTGGACTTGAAAATTCATAGGGATTTTCATAACCTATTTCCTCTGCTTTAGGTGTTGTCACGTATGACTTTGTTGCTTGTCATGCTGTCAGAGAGAGCCCCTACACACACTCTCACACACACGCTTTTCCTCCCATACACACTCTTTCCTTAACAGGTAGCACATACAGCACAAAAGGGGGAGAAAAAAGAAAGTATTGGGAAATCAACATCTGGTTCAAATAATTCCTCCTATTTAAATTTTTACTTAGAGAACTCCCATTGGTACCAAATAATTGAACTCAGTTATTCACAGTTAAAAATCTTGGTAGCACCATTCCTCTCTGGTTTCATGTGGCTGATCGTCACACCTAGGCTCCTAAAGCCTCACAGAGGATTTACATTGCGGGTACTGCACAGTGAAAGGCAGCTCCCTGTTCCTCTCTGCCCCCTTCTCCCATGGGCAGACAGAAAAGGATGCTGCCTTGCCTTCTCCCCCTCCTCTCCTTTATTAGGAGATGTTGAACTTATAACAAATACACTTTACTTCGCAAAAAAGCGGTGTAATTAGCCTTGCTTTTTTTGGCCTGCATGTGTGTGGTAAAATGTCTAGTAATAGTTGGCAAGGCTTCTGCAGGGAATGAGATTCCCATGGTTAGATCTAAAGCCCAAATACTTGGAACAAATTAACACCAGCCAAGAAAGTGAGGTTAATTACTGGAACACTTGGAAGAGGAGGTCTCCCTAGTCTGGAAAAATGCAATACACTATCTGCATTTATGGTATGTGGCCAAGCAGGATCTCTCCCTCTCTTTCTCTCTCTCTCACTTGCTCTCTTTCCTTCTTTCCTTTTGTGTCCCAACTATAGACAAACATCAAAACCACTGAGAGCAAAGACTTCATCTTCCTCCGACCTGCTCTTCCATCAGGCCAGTGCCACTGATGGCTCTGGAAGCTACTCAAAGCTGAGAAACATGGCCATCAGGGGCTGGCTCTCCTTCTGTCTATGTTTTCTCATTAGTGGTTTTGCGTTGTTGAAAGGCATCTTCATTGGAGGCCCAGTATTCCAACAACATGCTGCTTTAATCTGGGGTGGGCACTGAGGCTTTCAAAAACACAGCATACGACCCAACAGGAGAACAGTCATCTTCCCTAATATGCTTTTTGGAGAGCAAATCTGTAAATCCTGTAGGCCCCTAAACATCTGCCTTTGGTAACGTTTTAATGGGGAAAATTCGCCTAGTAACCACATTGCCGTTGACCTTTGATGCGTGAGGAATGTATACATGCACATGTCGGGGGGGGGCTGCGTGTAGGCGAAAACCTGTGAAATCAAGGTTGCAAAACCAAGTAGGTGGAAGCTACATGCTCCACTTCAGTTACCTGTGCACCTTTAGGAGGGCTCCCTCATGTGTTTGCATTATTCATGACACAGCCCTCCGTGGCATGAGGACACAGCTTTTTTCCATGGGATGGCTGCCTCACTCTGTGCTCAGGATGGATACTGTTCACTACAGGAACAGCTATTCAAGATTTTGTTTTTTCTTCATTGTTCAGTTTGTGACCTCAAGCCTTACTGACTGCACACTATTCAAACCCTGCTCTGAAAACAACATCATTTTGTTTTCTCATGGGCTTTGCTATAGCACTCATGACAATAGTATCAAAGTGCCTCATAAAGATTAATTCATCTATTTTTGCTACAGCCCCGGGAGGCAAGTTGGTATTTTCTTCGTTCTCCAAATGTTGAACTGAAAGCATAAGCCCTGTCTATACAATCATGGATGCAGTTTACGGAGCAGCTAAAGCCGTGGTGTCCTCTGCAGCCCTATGGCTGCCTCAAGCAGTGCCTGCATGGTCCGTCAGGCTACATCTGGCTTCAGTGTGTGCACTGCCTGACCCTCTGGCCATGCTTGCAAGCTTACAAAATTGAATCTAGTCTTGAAGGCAGCCTCGGGGCCTTTGACAGTATAGACATAGCCATATGGTCAACAGCGTGTGTACAAGATTCGTGGTACGCATTAATTTTGAATCCTGTCATTGAGATGCCTAGGTCTTGATTTTTCCCCTTGCTTGTCATTAGCCAGCACTGTAGATGTTCAGAGCAGAGTTCCTGCCAACCTCAGGCCCAGCCGAGACCCCAGGGTCCCAGGCTGGATCCCCAGAAAATGAGAACCTACAATTAGGAGCTCTCTGTGAAAAGTTTACTGTAGGCAGCATGGCTTAGCATCTGCAAGGGCAAAACCCCTGCTCCTCACAGCACTGCTCAGCTCGGTCAGGTACAGCCCCAGCCCTCCCATTGCTCATCCTGCCTCACCTGCCTCCCACTTGCTGTCACCTGCAACAAATGCAGCAGGAGTCCAGGGACTGGTAGCCTCCCCTGTTTGGTGGAACACAGCAGGAGACCTGTGGGAAAGAGGGTTCGAGCATGTAACGTATGTTCTGCACAAAAGGGTGGAATTAATATTGCACAGGAAGGCCTAATCCAGGTATTTCCTGACTTTTGAGTGATCAACTTGAAAACCTCAGTAATGTTCACTTAACACAGGGGAAGCCTGATTTCCTATGTTTTAAAGTAAGCTAGGTGGTAGCATAGGCATGCCAATATGGTCATACCATGGACATCTACAGGGTTTGCCATCAGGATGGCAACTTTCTACTGCATGCCGCTGTGCCAGGAGTTAAGCCAACAGAAGTAACAGATCCTCTCTACGTGGTTTTTCTAAGCCTTATAACTTGGCCAAATGTGGGTAGTTTTTCACAGGGACAGACAAGGCCCATCCCCAACACAAAAGCCACCTCTTCTGCCAAGTGTCCGATTGCACTTCCAAAGCACAGGGGTTCTAGGGCTTTCCAAATAAAAGGTTGCAAAAAAAAAAAAAAAAAAGAAAAAAGCAACAAGGCAAACAATGTATTTTTCCAGGCTTCTTCTCAGAAACACTATGTCATTTTGGCTGAAATTTCCGTAAATAATTCAGTTTGAGGCAAACACCCTGTACGTAAAATTTAAGTCCAAACAGTTGAAGCTGTCAGAGTTATAAACAAGTGAAAGAAGGACCCTATAATAGAAAATGTTAGTCAAACTTACTAATAAGCAGTTTCCCAGCTCTGTGTGTTGCTATATGTGTGCATTTGCACATATTCAATATGGGCTGATACATCAGGCTGACTTTGAAAGCCACTCCGGGAGTCTTGCCCTGGGAAACAGACCCACACTGGCTGCTTACTGTGCCACTTAGAAAAGAATATTGGAAAGGGGACAGGGAAAGGAGGCAAAATGCACTGTAGTGGCAACAAGTCAATCAGTGCAGTCTATATAGCCTGGAGGGGCTCTCTTCTTCTGCCAACCCAGCCTCTGGGGCTCTCCAGCTCCTTAGACTAAGGGGTCAAGCAGAACATGGAAATGCAGAGCTGAAAGCAAGGAATTCATCTAGCCCAACCCTCGTATCTAAGCTGGGATTAAACCGACATATTCCTGACCAATCGCCATCTAACTTATAACACTCCAAGAAGGTATCCCCAGTCTCCCCAGCCTCTCCCAGTGCTTAACTGGAAGTGCTTAGATAGCTTCACTCAATTTCAAACAGCTTATTCGCTGCAAACTGAACACATTATTTCTACCTCTGCCCAGAGTATCAGGGAGTATAAAAGATCATTGTCCTTTTCAGAAGAAGCTTTACATATCAGAGGACTTAAACATTGCCCTCACTTTTCTTTCTCTTCTAGAGAACACATGTGGAATTCCTTTACTCTTTCCCAGCTGTTGTGTCTTCTAACTCTTATTATTCTGGGCTCTCTTCACTACATCTTTCCTGAAGTGCAATACCTAAAACTAGAGAGTCTTCCAAATGGGTGTAAATCAAAAGCCATATCTAAGCAGCCCATCTGCTTACAGCACATCAGTGTCTCTCAGGTAATGGTGTGTAAAGAAACTGCATGACTTCTATCAAGGAACCCCAATTCAAACAGAGCCAGGAGCCTAATTTATAGCTCAGTTAATATAGCCCAGCATTTAGGAAGATCCAGAATAAGGTGAGACCTCATGTCTGTAAGCCTTACCAAGACGTCCCCAGTAGTCTGGCCACAAAAGCAGAGTACAACAGGGTAATTACCTTGCATAAAACATTTGTTTTACTACATTGCAAAATCTGTTTGGTGGGGTTTTTTTTGTTGTGCAACTGCATCATGTTGTTGACTCATGATACTGGGGTTTTTTAACCAGTTGTGTGCTGTCTTCAACCTGGTCATACTTTTTTGTTCACATGGAAGGATATCTGAAAGCTTTCTTGAAGCCAAGGTATACCATAGGCACAGGTTTCATCTGTACCCACCAGACCAGTTACCATATTCAAGAGAGAATTCTATTTTAGGTTTCTTTATCTGAAACCTCCTGTACAAAATTAGGACTTAATATGTTTCTCAATCCAATATATCATGGACTATGGGCCCCTAATTATCAGAAATATGTCCATAGGGGGATCTGGGTACCTGACATACCTGTTCTGTGAAGGAGTATCGTGGTTTAACCCCAGCCGGCAACTAAGCACCACACAGCCGCTGGTTGCCAGCTGGGGTTAAGCCACGACAAGGGAGATATAAAGCAAGCTGCCACAACTCACAAAGTACACACCTGTGGAGGAAACAGCCAGCTAGTAAGGAGATGTACTACTTTACATTCCAGTTTAGCCAGCCTCCTAGGTGGAGGGGCAGCTACCTCTGCTCAGCAAAGCACATATACCTCATTAAATCCAAGCTTGCTGTGCTAGAACCTTAAATCATTTCCCTGCCAAGATCTGTCTATGTGTCCTCTTTGCACTTCTGACTGTAAAACCACATTTATCTTGTTAACATTTGCAAAGCACAAAAGCACAGTCATATAGCCAGGGGATGCTCTGTGCCCTGTGTGATATCCAGAATCTCCTATCTGTACAGATATGCACATAGATATATGACCCTGTGGATTTCTGTTAAAGAAAAAAATGTTTCTGAGCCCTGTTGGTTTTAATGAATCCACCACACAGTACAGGATGTTTGCAAGATCTCAGATCAGCAAAGCTCACTGGGTGTCATCTGTGTGTACCATGGAACAAAAGGAAAGGGAGGCAGGTACAACACTAATGTAAACGTGGCCATTTAACAGCTTGTTTTCCACCTTTTTCATACCCCTGTAATGAGGTGCTGAGGAAGGTGTTGGTCACACAACAGAAATCAGCATCAGCATGTGCCCTTTGCATTATCATCTCCCATTTGTTAAGGAGATGCACCTCTGGAAAGAGAACAGCGATACAAATGTGCCCAGACTTGCAATTGCTACCCATGGAGGCAGCAATCCCCAGGTCTGGGCATACTCAGGGGCTGCAGGTTTGGGCACATCCTTGCAAGAGGGAGGAAAAATATTTCCTTCCTAGCCTTTGAATGGTAAATCAGCAGTCATCACAAGTGATCTGCATGGCTTGTGTGTGCTCATGGATTGACCTGCATTAGGGAAAGGTGAGAAACACCTGGGCCAAGCCATGAGTGTGATCTCCCATTGGCAAAGGGAGGGCAGGAGTAGGGGCTGCAGGGCTAAGTTTACCAAGGCACACAGAGATCCTCCAGTGGAAAGCACTGTAAGAGTGCAAAGCACTCTGATACTAGTATTACTCCATACCACTTAGTAGAATGTAGTGTGTACAATAAATACATATTGCAAAATAGGTTTTATTTCCTTAGAAAATCATTTCACTCCATTCTCCAAGGTGTTGCTCAAAGAAAATATAGTTTTATTGCTGACAGCTTAGAGGAACTGAGGCTGTTATTGCAGGGCTGGTTTGAGGCAGCTGTACTTGGCTCCTTTCATCACTTGCATATGGAGAAAATCTTGTTATTAGACTCTCTCAAAGTCCAGCTCTATTTCCATGAACCCCAGCTTCCAGCTTTGAGAAGCAGAGACTTCCAGCACTGGTGGCATATGAGGACTGGGACATGTATCCTTAGTTCAAGCACATGAAGGTCTGACAGCTGTTCTTGAATTTGTGTCTTCCTGCATAAAAGCACAAAAACTGTGTCTTGGTTGAGCTCCGTTTGTGTAAGACAGGAAATGCCCACTGCATTCCCAGAGACACTACCCTGAATTATTTGGCTTGGGCCCTGGCTCTGTTTGGAATCCGTTGTCCAGATGTTCCTCCCTTCGTAAGATCTGGCAAACTGAAAAAAACTTGCCTTTGGTACGCCTAGGAGTGACCCTTCTTTAGATACTTTTCCTTGGGACTTCCACAACCCTTCTGAGAGCCTGCAAACATCTTTTCTTAATAATTGCGTTACATCATGAGGAGCGATATGCATTAGTACCAATTTGCTCTTCATCCAAGACGTCAGACATAGCTTTTTAAAGACACTTTAGTTAAGGCCCATGATCTCTCCGGCAGGCCAGTTGGTACTGTTATCCTCTGAAGATGAGTGACCCAAGGTGCAGAAAGATGAAGTAACTTGCCCACAGCCACACAATATATCAGTCACAGAGCTGCAAACAGAGTCCAAGAAGCCCAGCTCCCAATCTTAAGTGTTAACCACTAGACTATGATCTGTACAATATCAGAAAGAGCAAGAAGGACCAAGAGGCAGCGACATAACATGAGGAATTAATTCCGCTGGAGGGATATGGGAGAGGCAGAGGCAGAGGAGCAAAGTCCTAGTCAGCACAGGCTCTGCGATGATTGCTGCCTTACTGTTCGTGGGCAGCAGTGTGTGTCTCCCATTCCTACATCTGCCCTGGTTCTCATTGATCTTCTCTCTCTTTTCAAGTTTTCCTGTCTCCCCTTGTCTTCCCACAACCTCCCCAGATGTTTTTCTTTTCACATCTTTAAAAAGGGAAACTTGTCTTTTACCCAGTTACTTCTTCTTGTAACTCAGAATTTTGGGGAAAATCCCTGTGGCTCTCCAGCTGCTTAGGGCAACACAGCTCATCTGGAAATGTCACAGTCCCTGGGAAGCCAAGCTCTTAACCACTGTGGATTTAAATCCCAGCGTGACTCTCCCCATTGAATTTATCATGTAGTACAGTATAATAAAACTGTACAGTATCTTGTACCTTTGTCAGCTGCTATTTACAGAGAATTTGCATCAGAAATTCATTTCTTTTTGGATTCATAGTCCGAAGAAATCTAGCCAGTGTCATCAACTTTTCCACTCTGCAAAAATCTCAGGAGGATTTTCAGAAGCTACATATTGTTGTGTATTTACAAGCTCCTGGAAATTCATGAGGAGCCATATGGCAAAGGGGAGAAACCTGTACGATTTGGCACCAGGAGAAGGACATATTTTACAGGCTTTTCAAGAGAAGTCTCCTAGGTCCATTTCCAGGACTCGAAGCCAGACTGCCACTAAGCAAGCAAAATTTGAATGCTAGAGAGACGCCAGTAAACGTGAAAAATGGTTGCAAACTGTAAATCTGAATGACCAGACCTCTACAGCCTTGAATGAACTCTGAACTTCAGAATCAAAATCCTTTCTGAGCTAGGCACTACTGCCAGAGCTAATAAGCAGAAGGCTCAGAACGGGTCCATATTCTGTATCTCGAGTGAAAAATACTATGCTGAATCTACCAACCTTTTTTTCAAACAAAATTCTGATATGAAGCATCAGGAACACTCGTGCAAATGGGACTTTTCAAAATCATAGGAAAAAAGTCTCTCTTTACATGAAACAACAAGATTTTGTCAGGAAAAAAAAAAGCCAACTTAATCTCATTGCAAGTAACACTAGTGATAGTAAATTATACCATAACAGATAGCAGTGCATAGAACCCATAAACAACATTTCTCATGTAAAACAGGACTATCAACAGCATACATAATAATAAAAGAGTGTGACAAAAAGCCATACTAATATATTTATTTGCCTTATTGGTCCTACAGTGGTGAGTTTTGCAGGCCACCCCTCTAAGCACTGGTGATTCCAGGGAGCGTATGTTCCTGGCTCATTGCTTCCAGGAGGAACCGTCACAGCAAAGCAATGTGGTGGGCCAGCAATTACAGAGTTAACAGACAGTGGTGTCTCCAGTGACTTCAGGATACTTAAGGGAATGAGTTTCAGGACTGAATAGTTTTGATGGTGCTGTTTCTAATGGAGATATTGCAATGACGCCATTTATCAATGGTTTTTATTTCCCAGGAGGGTGGGTATAAACTGTATATGGCTACGAACTGCCCATACACTACCGTACAGATTCAGGTGGTCAGACATCCCGCTGCCTGCTGAGTTAAATGGAGTCTTCAATAACAGGAAAGTGAAGTTTGGCCACCTGGTATTCATCAGTCCTCTTGCCATTTCATGAGTGTCCATTAGAAACCTATATGCATGATCCCTGCATTTCGATTGTTAGAAAAATTAGCTGTTAACCGTCAGGAAATGACCTGATTCCCCAGCACAGTCACTCAGACCCATTACAGGCCCTGTTCTAAGTCCTCTTCTTATTGAACACAGTTTACAAGAGGTTCAACATAATCCCTTTAAAATTAGATTTTTGTCCTTTTTTTAAGACATTCAGATTGTTACTCAAATAAAACCTTTTTGTCTGGTTGCAGAGAGAATGAGAAGCCGACACCAGGGTTGGCAGTTGTGGTATCATATGTGGCCATGGGAGGGTTGGCTGGAAATCTGGGGTGCAAAATAGGGTTTCATCAGAAGTGGCTGATTTACAAAGAACATTTCTGACATGTGGGATGGCATTTCTGGTGGCAGTCGGGAAGAGATAGAGAGAAGTTCAAGGGAAGACAGCCCCATACCCCCAACTGTGGCAAACCTTCAGTCCCTCTTTGGCCTCCTTTGGACAGAGTGGTATGTGGCCCCTCTCCATACACCTGAGGCACGTGGCTACTGCCCCAGCTTCCAGCTTGCTGGCAGGCTCTCCTGCCAAAGGTGTTGGATGTCAAAGAAATATTCATTGGAAAAGTGAAAGAGATGGAGCCGCAGCCCCATGGTTAAACAAGGATTTAAATCCACAGTAGGTGGGCACTTCGCCACCAGGCTTACTGAAAATGTTTGGCTGTTTTTCTCTGTTTCTAAGGGGGAGAGGAAGAGGGAAAAGGTAGACAAGGGTTTTGGAAAAAATATTTGTGTGGCCTACTTTCCATTTGGCTGTGCAACAGCAAAGAACATTTTTAAAGCCCTGAAACATTCTGGTTTCAGGAAATGTTCTCTGTTTAAAATTTTTGTTTCCTGCCTACTTCTCAACAACAGCACCTTAGGGACAGTATCCCGGGCGGGCATTCGATCCCTGAATATCCCTGTGCAAAACTGCATGCACCAGCTGCCCTGGGGACTACAGCTGTGTGGTCCCATTATGGGACATACATCCCAACATGGGTGCTTGTCTTCAGTCTTAAAAAAAATAGTCATAGATTGGTCTTGGACGCCTTCTCAAATACTGTGGGGAAAGCGGATGTAATGATTTCAGGACGTTGAGACTGAGCTCTGCGTAGAGGCAGGAATTACGTCTGGGCAGTGTGTGTACAGGGGGAGGAATAGGGCAGCCAGAAAATATGGGCCCTTCAGGGGTGTCAGAAAGATACGATTGCGGTCCAAGACACATGTAGACACAGAGCTCCAGTCCTCAAACTTGTTCATAACCCAGGAAAAGAGTACGATGCCCATGAGACTCTGTAGCAGAGGCACTGCTTGCCATCTGAAGGGGACAGAGAAAAATCCTGAACAGGAAAGTGTCTGTTCAGAGCAGAAGCTGGTTCTGCCACCCTCTTCTATCCAGTCATTGCCCTTCTGAAACTCATTTGCTATGAATTACTCCAGAAAAAAATCATCCCAGCAGCAGACCAGCAGAAGCCAGGGTGGAAAAAAAATAGCTTAATTTCAGACTATAATTAGAGGATGCTGAAGGCAACACTTCAACAGTCAGATGTATCAAGCGCTGGAAAGTCTCTCAGGAGAAGCAGTGGAAAGAATATTGCTTCAATCATAGCGACAAAGCACTAAGAAATGCACACTAGGCAGAAATTTTGCTTTAGCTAGTGTTGGTTATCAAAAGGCAGGAAGCTGGTTCTCACGCCAGTGAAAGCAGGCAGCCTGTGGCAGGGGAAACCCATTTCCCACAGAAAGCCAGGCCTCCATTTAGACTCAGATACTGCAAGAGGAGATAAGGACTCACCCCGGTATTCAGGGAGAACTGTGGGTGATGGCAGCATGATGCTCTGCTGCCCCAGTGCTCAGTACCCACTGGCTGCTCAGTCCATGCTCTCCCCAAACTGTCTTACACAAGTCTAGTGTCTCATCTTCAGCTGTACTTTCTTTTTTTTTTTGAAGTAAATTTAATCAGGAGTTTGCTCTCATCCCTAACTCACTTCATGTGAACTTAATTTCCAGCTCCGATAGTTATTTTTAAAAAGGGATTTTTTTTTTTTTAATGTAGTGGGGTCTGAGGATGAAGGAAGGAGGAGGGAAAATTCAATTAACTTTCCTTCCAGTGTTTCCATATTTCTTGGGTGTATGAGCAAAGCCATTTCAGGCATTAGAGAAGCTGTTTAGATTTGGACTGTACCTTGCCTGTCAGATCATGTAACAGGGCTTTTGGATTTTTGGACCTTATCCAGTAGGAAGGATGGTTCCTGCACTCCGCTGGTCCTGAGCAACGCCCACGGGAGCCCCCAACTGCACGGACGGTTTCGTAGCATTGCCACGGCTAAGATGCATGGGAAGGTGTTACAGCCTGAAGTTGTTAGTAGGTATTTAAGAAAACACAGAAACAAGGAGGTATGAACTCAGGTTTTGCAGCTTAAAAATAGAAAAGAACTGTGGAAAATGAATGGATCTTATGGAAAATGAGCTTTTCTCCCTTAGTCTCCAGGTCAAAGGTTGCCCTTCAAGGGTTTTGGGGTGGGGTTTTTTTGGTTTTTAATATTAGAAAGTGTAGCTACTCTTAATCTCCCTGTTCAAGGGCAAGAAAGAGGAAGAGTCAGTGAGGACAAAAGAATGCTTTAGAATAAAAATATATAGTTTAAATTTTTTTTGTTTAATTTGGAAGGTCTTTTAGTTTTAAAAAATTAGAGTCAAATCAAATAAAGCAGTTTTGAAACAAAGCTATTATATTCTGACTTGAATCAAAGTTCTTGTTGCAATTTGCAACAAAATAAAAATTATTCATTTTGTAGTCTTTCTCTTTTTTTTGAAGAAACAAAAAAAGTGAACTAAATGTTTTTGGTAAATGTTCTTGAAGAAGAACATGAATTTGCATCCAATTACCTAGCTGACCAAGGACATGAATTCCTAATGAATATTTCACATAATCACTGATTTAACAATCTCTTCCTTAGCAGAGATGAACTTCTCTGGGTATGATCCAGGAAACAGGAGTCAAAGAATTACCTATTTCCATTGCATTTGCTTAATTAATCCTGAGCAGTTTTCTGATGTGTTTTCCATTCCTCAACATATCTGAACCTTTTCCCTAGCAGAAAATCAAAGATGAAAGTGTGATGAAAGCCAGACAGATAAATCACACTAGTGTGACACGCCTCAATATTTTGGTGGCCATTCCTAGAAAATCTGTGTAACTGCCCATTACTATATACTTTATACAATATAGTCTAATATGTGGGGTTTGTATTTTTTTTTCTACCTTCCTATCTTTCAGAAAGATGTTCAGTGCTCCCTGATGATCTGAACTTCATTCCTTGAAAAAAAGCGTAGTTGTTTGACTGATGACAATTTCAAAACCAGGGCTCTTTCCAGCACCACTTGCTAGTGGCAAGAAGACAAGGTGCACCTTCCCAGGACCTCTCTGTCAACAGGCAGCAAAATGAGATTCTTCTCAGACAACATCTTCTGATTTGTTTTTTCAGGTTTTCTCAATGAGTTATCAATTCAGTAAAACTGATAAAAATTCACAAAAAAGCATTTGGTGTGACTCAGTCATGCAGAAGAGGCTTATTTTGTGCATTTCTACTTCTGGACTTTAAATCTGTGACTTCTTTTCTCCAATTCTTTGCTTTTTCTTTTCAGGCTGTAAATGCTCTTGGGAAACAAGAGATTGCCTTTCTCTCCATGTCTGGAGACCTCTTAGTTAGAAATCTGGCTGGAGCCTTCTGAGCTGAGCTGGGTTTAGATGTAATTTGCAAGTTGGTCGCAAACATTTCTGCCCTCCAGTAGCAGAGGGCTATCAGCAAGCACAGATTTGGGGGGGAAGGCTATGGACAGTGCATTCCCCAGTAGTGCTACTTGTCATAGCACAAAGCGTCCTAATGGTGTGACATGACAGCAATTGGTGCAGCAGTGCGGTCTTCCCAACCCTCTCTACATTAGTAGAGGTCTTCCCAACCCTCTCAGTAGCTTCCTTTCCTTTTCACCCTCTTTTCCTAGTGGTGCCTCTGGTGAATCTTTCCCTGGTACCTTGTTGACTCATTCCTTAAGGCATGTCATGCCATAATGATCCTAGTTATTGCTACTGAAACTTTTCTAATAAAGTCATCATCATCACGACCAATCACCATTTTTTACCCTTCTGTCTCTCACTAACTTGCCTCTCTGCTTGGTTACTCCAGCAATGCTGTCCTTAGTTTTCACTCCCTATCAGAGACCACCAGCACCTTCAGACCACCAGCACCTTCCTACTGTGATCTGCAGTTGGGAGAGTAACCTGGGTCACGGCAGAAGTCCCCTGTACTTTGACATGAGATTTTTCCCTGCAAATCCTGAGCAGAGACCTTTGCTCCTGCTGGTGAATTCTCTAAGCTTAAACAGAGACCAACTTCTCCAAATGAAGTACTTTCCTTGCAAGAATTACCATGGCACTCAGTGATTTCCAGTGTCTTTTCCTCTGCTTAGAAATCTGTTTGTTGGGGAGTGCTGACCATCCGGTTCCCCTAACTAGAGCTCCCTGAACAGCGTTTTCCCTTTGCTTGTTTTCCTGTGGTAGAAAGCTTTGGAGGCTTTGCCACAACTTTAAGATATTCTTGGCAATGTGTGAAAATGAAGGGAAGAGCAATGAAAATGCAGAGGCTGGTCCTGTAGTGTGGGAGGTGGCTTAGCAGCATAACCACAGCACTGTTATCAGTGTCAGTTCTCCCCTTGGACACTTCTGCAGGGCTTTGTCCTTGGTGACGCGAAGCACTTTATAAATAATGGTAAATTAGCCTTCATAGTCTTGGTCCAAGCCAGGCAAGATTTGTCCCTACAGTACATTTGGAAAAACTGAGACATCCAGCAACAAAATAACTTTGCCGAGCAATCCTGTGGTAAATTAAAGGGGGAAAAAAAAAAAATTAAAACCTTCATTCTCAACCTCATGATCCAGCCATGAGCTATTATCTTCCATTGCTCAAGGAAAATAAAGGCATTATCCTGGATGACATCTCTATTGGTCTCCAAACTTTGTTTTAATCTCCTTTTTGCCTCCTAAGCTTCACCAAAGCCAAAGATTCCCAGTGGACATTTTGAGAAAGCTTGGGGGTGTGGGGAATGGAGCAGGGTGGCATTAAGTCTTATCACCTCCTAAACCATAATACTTTCCTTTGCGTGCTCTGGTTCTTATTCACATGGCTATAAAAGTTGCCACATCCAGGCGAGAACATCCCTCCAGTCAACCAGGCGGTGTTTACGAACTGGAAAAGGCGTTCTCTCACTCCTCACTGTAGGGGTGAGACAGAAACGTTAACAAGTCGCTTGTGGTTTTCTCTTTCCAGGTTGGGTGATCAGACCTCTCTTAACACTGCAGGGGGGCACATAGCAATTTAGGGACATTTTATACCTCTGAAGATTTGCAATCAGCAAATTGCCTGGAACGTGTTTGATTTCCCCGCCCGCCTCCCCTCCGCGGTGTCCCACCACGGAGCCTCTTGCTAGGGACATCTTGAAGTTTGTGGTCTCACAGATTCTTTGCTCAAGCCAAACGCGTTTCTTGTAGTGCTGGTTCTCAGCCCAGCTTGCTTTACATCATAAATGTAAAAATGTTTCTTTTGTAAAAATAAAAAATTTTAAAAAAGGAAGAAACACACAACCAACCTATAAACAGAACATAAAAGCTGTTTAATGGAGTGCATAATGAAGCAGAGAGGAAACAGACTTGCATTGATTTTCCCTGACATTTCACCTATTAAATTATAAGCTTCTTAAGGAAGAGTCTGAATTTTTTTTTTTTTCAGTTAATTTAAGTCCTTTAATGAATAACAAAACCATTATTGTCCCCAGCGAGCTGAGGTTGCGTGATAGGCAAGTATCAAAAAGAAATAAGGCCCTGGGGTACGAAGACCCCCAGGAAAATGTCCCCTCCCTGTTTCAGACACCCCTCGGGCCAGCTTGGAGGCACTTCAGAAGAGATGCTGAAAGAAAACGAGGTCGGAGAAAACCGTATCTTCCAGACCAAATGAGAAAGTGAGACCTCAGGCCTGGTAACCGAGCTTTGTGACTTCTTCCACAGCTTTGGGCAAGCTGCTCGGACCCCCGACTACTTGCTCTTGCCCTCTGCACAACAGAAGCAGCAGTGTTGACCCACCTACTGAGGTTACTGGAAAGATTAATTAATCTCACAGGCACTTTTGAAGGCAGCATTCACTCTGAGAATTCATCTGGAAGTCCTCATGCAGTAGTTGAGAAAAACTATAAAGCACACCGCATAGCTGGAAACTGGGGAGTAAAGGGCTGCCCGCGCTGTGGCAGGGAGACACTTAACGAGGGACAAGATGAAAAAAATAGCAACGCAGCAGGAAAGTGAAAAAACAATGTGGGATTCATTCCTTCGGGCACAGATGACTTTTTTTTAACGTAAACTTGGCCTCACAAGTCAGCTTTTGCTGCGGCAAAGCCGCTCTCACGCAGGCGGGAGCGGAGCCCCGCGTGAGGGTGCGCCTGGCTGAGCGTGGGGATGCTCGGGGAGGTCGGGGCAAGGGCGGGAGCCCTGCGCGGTGACGGTGACAGTGTTGCTGCCAGCCCTGCAGGTCCTGCCAGCACAGCCACCCAGGGGAGGGCAAGGTGCTGCTGCCGCTCGCAGAGCCATGGCATGGCACAGCACGGCCGGCAGCCTGGCCGCCCAGCAAATTCCTCATCTCAACACGGGCCAACTGGTCAGCCATATTAGGACACGCTTTTTTAAAGCATGCTCGGTACTCCAAAATAAGGTGAAATTTTTGAGAGGTCCTTGGTTTCCATGCAGACATCGAACTCATGCATTCCGAGGGCAGCCCAGCATGCAAGGGGCTGTCTCATGGCCAGTACCATGCCACAGCATCTGCTCTGCAGTCACTAGGCACGGTCCTTCCCTGGTTTGTCTCTTGTATGACTACTCAGGGGCAGCTGCACTGTGCTGAAACTGAAGCTTTGACTTATCAGCAGGTCAGAGGAGCCAGGGCAAAGCCTTGAACGTCGGCAATATTGTTTCAGGGAAAGACAGCTTCTTAAACATGTGGGTTTTTTTCAAAGTGAATGTTAAAAAAAAACCAAACAAAGACTCTTTGATCGTAATTCTGCTAAAAAGAGCAAAATTCCCACTGCCGTCAGCAGTGCCATGTCCTCGATGTGTTAACTTGCCTTGGGAGCCGCATTTGTAACCCTGCAGAGATGTTCAAGTTTGAGGCAATGACTCTGTCCCCCTCCGACTCCTCGGGTGTGTCGCGCACGCGGGTGACACAGCAGAGTGCAACGAATTCCTGTTGTGAGATTTGTGATCTTTAGGGTCTGGAAGCATCACACAAAGTCTGCTTGAAAGGATTTTCTTCACACAGATACAAGTTCTCCTCCAAACCACACAGAGCAAACCAAGGCATATAATACTGATGGGAACACCAGTTGAAGTAACTCTAACTTAACTGTGTTCTGATGGCTTACACAATTGTAAGAAAACATCTGCATGCTCCAAAAACCATCCAGTGCAGTAATATTGCTCTTCTGGTTTGCCTTGTACAAGCAACTCATTTGAGTCCTTATGACTAAATAACCTCAAAGCGCTGCAAATCAGGCAAACTTTATGTAAATACATATTTATAAAATAAATTTATATAATAAAGCAAAAAATTGTTCTGGAAAGTTAGTTATGTCATCAGACAACACCAGCCTTCCTCAAAGATGTGTTTCTGCACTTCTGGAGGCCTCAGTGGCCCAGCAGTGCAGGGCACGCGGGCTGTGCCACCGCTCCTCCACACCTCGTGTGCCATCACACAGGTGGGCAGTGATGCCGCCCCCAGCCTGGACCCCGGGAGCAGCACCGAGCGGGGACAACACGGGGGCTGATGTCCCCGGGGTCTCTTGCAGCAAGCCCACCGGGCAGCGCACCTGCCTGCGGGAGCGTGAGTTTTGCCGCCAGACCCCACGTGCACCGCTGTAGCCGTCACGTCCTGCAGGGTGGCAAGGGCTCACCAGACCCAGCAGCACAGCGCGGGAGCTGGAGCACTCAGCTATGTGACCAGGCCACCGCTTTGTTTGTTTTCGCATAACTTCTTGAACTTATTAGGAGGCTGGGGAAAGGAGCCATTGTTTTGCTTTGGCTGTGAGGTCCTGGATGCTTCACTTCCAGGCCTCTGTCCCAGTGATCCCAGTGATGAGGACAGATCGAGGGAAGATTAAGTCCATGCCTTAGGAAATTTACAGTTGGGGCCTGGAAGAGAAGACTGTCTTCTCAGGAGAAAAAAGAAAAGTGGTAGTAATGCAAATCAGTATATGTATGCATGTGTGTATATATATACACACACATACAAATGCTGGGTTTTGCATTTCTGTGGAGTTATGTCTGCATCCATTTAGTCCTGTATTTCTCTATTTTAAGGTTCAGGTAGACAGAGGCAATTGAAGAGTTTTCCTCCCACACACCTCGCTAGCTATAATGAGGGGAATAGCACCACCATAATTAAAGACTGAGATTCACTGTTTCACAGCCAGTTTTTCTAAGTGCTTCAAAAATCCACGTGCTTACTCAGACTTTCTTGAAAATTGCTTGCCTCGAGGGCTCCTGGGGAAGAGCTGCAGTGCAGCCTCCTCTGTCTTTGAATAAGCAGACACCCGCCAGACGATGCAGCAACAGTGCTGCACCCTTCTCAGGGAGGTTTCCGCACAGCTGCAGCTCGTACCTCCTCTTTGGTCCTGCCCACCATCTCACTCATTTAGGACTCAGGTGGTGCCTGATGCTCTCCACTACCCCCTTTTTTTTTTTTAAGCTGTATTTTAGGAGCTTTTCAAGGTATAAATTGAAGCACCAGACCAGGGATGGCCTGTAAGTCCAGGTGAAGGAGGAAGCTGCTTTTCCCAGCTGGGTCAGGCTAGTGCAGATGCTGGGTGGGGTCTGGCTTATGCGGAGTGGCTGCTGCTTCCCAGGAACCTGTAGAAATCACCATCACAGGCTCTCCACAGTACACTGTCTCCGCTCTTCCCCGCTCTTCCCTTTCCCGTGGCAGGAGAGACTCATCCTGTCACTCCTGGGCAGCAAAACTCAGGTTTGCCCATGCTGCAGTGAGTCTGGGGGTCCCACATCAAACCAGCGAGCCCAAGCAGGTCCACAATGTGTCTGCCAGAGCCTGGGACTTTCCTGCTCTTCAGCATACTTGTAGAGTCCCAGCTGGCAGAGCAAGTCAGTTCTGAAGTACCATGCCTTGGGGAACAAATTCAGGTATCTCTCCACCCAGTGATTTTGAGACTTTCTTTGTAGGCTCCTTAAAATTAGGGGATCTGCCTGCATGACGCAGGGACCCCTGTAGAGGCTTCGCTTTGAAAGCGACATTTCTGATTCCATAGCTAAAATTCCAAAATCTGCTAAAACATACATGCTGACTCAGATTTTATATTATCCAGAGAAAATCATTAAGCAGAGAGTTGTTATTTTAGAGCAATATAACAGTGCCTCATGCCCTTTATCCATTCCTGGACAAGGGGAATGTGTGTCATATTCAGAAAAGCATATTGCCTATCTGCAAGAACTCAGCCAGGCAACATGAAGCAAAGGTTCACAGGAGGCAGGTCAACCACAAAATACTGTAGTTTGGGGGAACAGGAAAAATGAGACATCAGGCCAAACCTACCACGTGACCTTTCTTAGAGTGACTGTAATAAACTTCAAATGATATTTTAGGGCGTACAGAGAAAATGAGTGGAATGCAGACAAGAATAAACATCAGAAATATGTTTAACCTGAAGCACAGAGGTCTGGCAGGCCCTTCTCATTTTCACTAAAAAGAAAATCCCCAAATAAACACCGCGATAGTGCCATCACATATCTCCCTTTTTACTCCTGTGCCCCATGAAGGCCCAGGGCTTTCTTTGTGATCACAATGGTTTTACCTTTCCTCTTTGTCTTGTGGCTTACTGGGGGATGAGTTTAAATGAATTTAGTGTTACAGCAGGCATACATTACACCTCTTGTACCACTACTGTAACCAAAGCAATGTATTAAAAACAGGGGCCTTATTCTGTGTTGGTTTTGGAGGAAAATAAAATTAGTTATTCTATGGAATTAGTATTAAATTAGAGTGAAGTAATGAATTAAAATTAAATTGATAACGTTGGACTTAACCTACCAGGTCATAAAAGTGGAAATATTAAAAACAGAGTGGAAGGAAGGGAAAATCCTCATTTCTTTTTATGCTATTACATGCTTGTTTCACAAGAAGCACAATCCTTGTGCTTTCATTAATATTGGTATCCTTCTTTCCTTCATGCCATAAACTTCTGTGTCTCCAGAGGCATAGCTGCATTTTCCGTCTCAGCCATAGCTCCGTTTCAGAGGCGCATGAGAGGCTCACTGTGCTGCTAGTAATGTGTTAAGTGCATCTGGAAGTTTATAGTTTAACAGGTACCATTTCTAAAGCACAGTGCCAGACTTTGTGCCAAGCGACAAGCTTATTACTTTTATTATTTGCTCTTATCAGCTTCCTTGTGATGGCGTGTACATATAAATACACTGCAGCATTTCCAAATGCCTTTTGGGGAGCTGGATTGTATTCATGGCTGCTTAGGAGGTGAAGGCTGCTTGGATGGTTAAGGTGAGAGACAGTTCGGGACTGCTGCTGTTCCCCTTAAAGCAGCTGGGCTGAATGCTGAGGCAGTAGAAGCACACAGGGAAGGAGGTATCCTGAAATAGTATCAGATGGCAAAATCCATTTGGAAACAATAGGTGTCTTCTCAAGAACGCCTTTGACCTGACACAGAACTGAACCTTTAACCACTAAATTGGGTGAGTTAGCCCAGGGCTAAAGGTGAAGCTGAGGCACTTGAGACCCGCATGGTTTGGGAAATTATCTAATTAGGACTTTTCAGCAGTGACGTCGAAAGGAGTTCCTGATTCCACAGCTGCTTTGTAACTGGCAAGGTTTTTGTGAAGGCTCAAGAGGTCTGAAAGGTCAACCAGTCCCTGAAAGCTGGTCTGTTCTCTTCCCTATTGTGTCCTGTGCCCCCCGCTTCAGGACCCCTAAGATGCCAGCAGCAACTAAAACAAACCACAAAAACAGTTTATTTATCTTTTTTTTGCCTAGTGCACTGCTAGGAAGAAACATTTCCAGACTATGGCAATTGTCAGTTGTAGAAGAGGAAGTTCAAACATAATCAAAACCAGTGGTGCATCCCAAACTCCCCAGGCCACAGCTGTTGGCTGAATGGGGTTGCTCCTGGCCTCACAGGCATGAACCTGGCTGGTGTCACGGCACTGACCAGGGTCCCCTTTGTGGTGGTCCGGAGATGCCTGCAGCCGGTGGAGAGGTTATTAGCCCTTCTGTGGTTTGCAGGAATGAGTATGGACAAATGAATGATAAATGCCATGTGATGCTTCTGTTTAAGCTCTAACTCTCATGCCAGATAGCAGCCTTCTTGGCACTGTTACAGTCCATCCATCCTCCTGTGCTGGCTAGACACAGGCCCCTAGTGTTAAATGGCTTTTCAAAGCCTCTCTCCTACATCTCTCTTGTATAGACCCACACTGCAGCGTGTAGGTCTCTATATCACAGCACCTCACTGTCATGAGATGACATGTCACTTCTCCAATCTATACTAAAAGAAAGACTCCTCTGCAGCTGTGTCTTGCTCTCTATCTCAGATTCCTAAATTCTGTTTTTTGAGGTGCTTATTGTTCACTCAACCTGAGGATTTACAAAGCATGAGTCCAGCAGGAGACTGCAAAGAAAATGTATGTGACAACTCAGCACAGGACCGTAATTACACAGGCTGTAGTTGGAAAGACCATCTGAGCTGCTATTTGGAGGTCTGAAGAGCTGAGGGACCGTGACCACCTCAGAAGAGGAGAACAGCATGTCAGAGAGGCCTTAAGCTTAAAAGCTTTGGACAGAAGATGGAGGTTGGTTTTAGGAATCTCATTTCCCCTTCCTTGTCTTCTCATTTGGCCTGTTGCCTATATTTTATGTCCTCCCTTCACCTCTCTCTTTTTTAGTGCCTTTGCTGCATTAGAGGCAAATGTTGAGTAAATGTTTCTTTGTATATTCTGCAGAGAAGGACTACTTTGTTCTTTCTCTGCCTTAACAGGCCCTGAGATCTCTGGGTAGCGTGCCGCCTGCTCCCCGTGACTAACACATTTTGGAAGGAACAGCACGCCATCTCAGATGACTTTTTCCACAGTGGAAATGGCTGGATCTGTAACCCTGGAACACGAAAACAGGCAGCTTGAGTATCCTTCTAAGGCCAGACCCAGTGTTCAGTGAAGCAAGTTTTTACTGAGGGTGCAAATTTCTCTCTGAAATTCAGCCAGTTGAGAGAAGAGGCATCCAAGGCTGTGGCTTTCGTGTGCAACAGAGCATGACAGCGAGACCCCCAACCTGCCCCAGTCCCTGGCGGTGTGCACACATGCACAATGCGGCATGGAGCCAGGAAAAAGCTTAGCTTCTGAGGAAGCAGAGCAGTGTCTCTGCAGTGTTGCCCCCAGGCCAACGCGGCCATGCTACTTCCACGTTCAGCACTCATTTGTGCAGAGCCAGCTTCTGCCTCTCCATGTGCAAACAGGTCCTCCTGGTCCTGTTATCCAAACACCATTCATAAGAGTGATAAAATCATGCTAGTGACCATCAGCTTTGGGAATAAAACCAAATAAACCCTGTGTTTCTCTAACCTATCCCCAGCACACCTGCCCACTGGAGGCCAATCTTCCTTGGTCACGTGTGAAAGCTTGGGCCCATCAAAGCTTCTCACTGACTTCAGTGGAGGCAAGAGTTTTCTCTAAGCTGTCACCTCTTCTTGCGAGTGCATTCCTGAAAGTCTTTCTTTCTAGTTTCTCCTGCTTATGAAAGAACACTGCCCCCCTATTGCTCCTTGTAATTGGGGTGAGATGGCTCTAGGGCTAAGAATAGAAATGATATATCAACTAGGTCCCAAGGCACAAACGGAAATACCAAAGCATTGTCTTCTGATTTTCAGTCTGCCTTAGTACCTGGGGACTAGGTCTCAGTTTCACAGAGACTGTCATCATAACCATCAATCTCAAGCCATCAACTCTGAAGAGGTCTTGGAGAATGGGTCCAGAGGTGAGGGCACAATATGAAGGTGGGTCTGACCTTTTGGTTTTGCCCTGTGGATGGGAATTTGGCTTCTGGGGACAACAGAGGGGAACCTTTGGGCAACACTTAATTAAAGAATGAACAAATCAACTATCTGCTCAAACTCTGCAAGATTAAGATTTCAGATTTTAAAAGGCAAAGGCAAGGCAAAACCATGAATCATAGAATCATTAAGGTTGGAAAAGAC
>WAAD01031619.1:1256-16442 GCA_013389945.1 Fregata magnificens
AAGTAAAAGTGTCTCAGTATAAGGAAATAGACAAAGATACAGAGCATTCTTCCACCACTAGACTAGTGATGCTCACTTTGGTACATGGTCCAGCTTGACTCTACCAGGAAAAAAAAAAAAGAAAAAAAACCAAACCCAACAATTACTTGATGAGGAGAAAAGGGAAGGGATGGGAGGAAGGCAGTGAAAACAGCAGCAACAAAAAAACCTGAATCTATATATAATGAGAATATAAGATAAAAATGTACCTGGAGTGCTGTGACTAGTTCTGGGCTCCCCCATACAAGAGAGAGAGGGACAGACTGGACCAAGTCAAGGAAAAGGTCACAAAGATGATTAAGGGATTAGAGCATCAGTCACATGAGCAGAGGCTGAGACACCTTCAGTTGTTTAACCTGGACAAGGGAAGGTTTTGGTGGGGTCTTACTAATGTGTATAAATGTCAGATGGGGGACAATAAAAGAACAGAACCAGGCTGTTCTCAGTGGTATCCAGTGAATGGACAAGAGGCAATGCGCACAAATTGCAATATAAGAAATCCCATTTAAACATAAGAAAAAACTTTTTGGTGAGGGTGATGAAACACTGGAACAGGTTGCCCAGAGAGGTCGTGGAGTCTCCATCCTTGGAGATATTCAAAACACAACTAGGCGATGTCCTGGACAACCTCCTCTAGCTGACCCTGCTTTCAGCAGTGGGGGCTGCACTACATGACCTCCAGAAGTCCCATCCAACTTCAACTAGGCTGTGATTCTGTGAGATGAAAAGATAGAAACGAATGCACGAATCTCAGGATAACGTAACACAGCAAGTTCTACCAAAGCCAAAAAAATCCGTTGAACAGTTTTATGTCTGAAAAACTGGAATGCATCTTTCTGCAAATTAAAGACAGACTGTAAGCCAGAGGACAGGACTGGAAAGTTCCTTGCTCATCAAATTAAAAACAAGAGGCCTATTCATGAAAAAAGTTACGTGGTCAAGTCACATTCTTTGCTCAAAAGTTTTACATGCAACCGAGGGTGGGCACTCTACTTGCAATTCATTGAGAAACTTTTCGGTTGTTACAGATTGCTACAGCACATGAGGGTACATTTATAAAGATATGCAAGCAGTCAGTAGAAGTACAAGAGGACGAGCAAATGTCCCTTTTCCTTTTAAAAGGTCTGGTCACATGACTAACAGCTGGAGTCACTTAACAAAATACCAGTGCAAGCTATTCTGTTGAATTCCCCTACAGTTATACAACAACATCTAAAACCCTCCTGCATTTCAAATACCCAAAGGCCTCATGGCTCAAAATCCCCCCTTCTTTCTGTTCCTTCAGATTTCTTCTCCACCTACATATACAAAGCCACATTTTTAAATGAAGTGGAGGAGATAGACAAAGATCATAAGAGAAGTTTGCACCTGGTGAAAAGTGGTAGTTATTCGTTCTAGTTACTTTTAGATTACATATGCACAGGGCATTCCTTTTGCATCAACTAAATTCTCCAGACTATTCACCTTTTCTCTAAGAGGTGTTGCAGCTCAAAAATAGTTTGATATGAAAAAGTGTCCCTGTTTTAAGAAATAACATTTTTACCTGCTCTGCAGCTTAAATGTCAGACCAGCACATAATGTCAGACCATTGTTGAACCCTGATCTTCAAATCTGTTAGCCAGCTTGGCTCCCTCTCATTCAGTAACCTATTGTGCTCTTCAGAGAACACTGCTACTCAAACACCAGTACCTGGGGCTTCAAATAGCACAGTGTTACTGAATTGTTCAGTCAGCATCCTTCTACTCACATAGAACAAAGAAATAAAATAAAATAAAATCAAGGTACTCCTCAGAGTGGTGAAAACATTCATCTTCGTGGTTCTTGCTTCCATGTTAGGCTTTGGTTGTGAATGTCCTATTGGCCAAATGCATTCAAGTCTGACAAAGTCATTTCATCTCCTGTGAATGAATGACTTTTCTGTTGAGAGATTAAGACCATAAATCAATGCCAACAACCAGTTAATTAGTCGCATCCAAATACTGCCTGCTCTTTCCCAAAGACCAAATCTTAGCTTAAAAGAGGCTACTTAGTTCTTAAATAGAATTCCACTTGGCATAGTCCACATTTATGTTTATACTTGTGGATTATCGCTCAAGACCAGAGAGTTTTCCCCTCACAGTATCTGAGGGTGGGCTGGGAAGCATCACGGTCTCAGTATTTTTGACCTCAGACAGTACAAAATGTTTGCCAAACACCTCAGAGCAGTATAGAAGTTGACCATGCATAAGTAACAAGACAAACACAGACACTACAAGCTACGTAAAGAAGCAAAATGGCATGTTTACTTATTAGAATTAAGGAAATCAACATATTTCTTAATTTGGTCAAGGTTCGATTAACTCGTGCTTTTTGCACAATGCTCAGAAAGAATTTGGGGCGTTTGGTTTGGTTTGGTTGTTTTGTATGGTTTGTTTGTTTTTTAAAATCACTAGACCTCTTGTCAAGGGCCTGGTGAAACTGTTTCCGCTTGTGAAGGGGCCTGTTTTCCCATACAGTCAAAACTATTATCTAGTTACTGCTAAATGAGTTACCTTGCTATGAAAGTATTGGAAATTGAATGGGATAGAGTTTGGTCAGACCACATTTGGCTTTCCTTTTGTATGTAAAAAGATCTTGTATTAACCAGAGGAGGCTGCTTAGTATCTGCATCACCTGCTTCATTTCACTATGCAATCTCTCAGGTAAACTTAAAATAAATTAAACATCACCTGTTTAACAGAAATTCTGATTTTACAAGCTCCATAATGAGAGATTTCTAATTAACTTGTATACAGACTACACTTAAAACCCCACAAAATCAATATGCCTGTATACCTTTTATAGCTGTCTGACAACCTACTTCCCTTAGAGTACTAAAATACTAAAACAGCCTCCAATTCGAAGAATAGGAATTAAAAAACGCACCTGGTTTTAAAATAGAGCTTGATCAATTTATGAAAGGGACTGTATGACAATTGTCTAAATGGGACTGGATTAAATTATTTGATGTGCTCCTTTTCAGTCCCACACCTCCTTTGTCACTCAGTATTCAGAAACCAAGCACCAAAACCAGTTCTTCAGTTATGACAGCTACTTATTTGGTGGCTTCTCTTTCTTTAGGCTGAACAGAATAATCCATGTTTCTAAAGAAAATAAAACCCACAAGCACAAAGTTAAAAGCTCAGTGTCTTTCACGTGTCAAAACAGAATCATTACTGAAGATGTTCCCTCAATCTCCATTTCTGTACCAGGACCCAGGGGACCAAATCAGCCTACTCATCTCTCACAAACAGTGACTTGTTGATAATCCAGAACGAATGTGCCCTCTGTACCAGTAGAGCCTTTTATCTGTTCAACTGCGCAGACACATTTCAAGAGAGTTTTTAGAGCTTGGCAGGATTTTACTAGCAACTAACATGAGAATGTCTCTTGACGTCAAACAGCAGAAAGTGTTCTATCACCAGGATTTTCTTTCTGATTCAAGGAGAGAGAGCAGGCTGAAAAGAAAATTCCAATCAAAAGAGCAGTGAAAGTACAGTTTCCAAAAGATTATCAGGTATCTTTTTTAATTCTTCTGTATAAGTTCACAAATTATCCTTGCATAACTGTACTGATGACCCAAAAGAGTAAACAATATCCATGTTCTTGCTGGATTTAGGTTATAATTTCTATCAGGTAACAGTTTTATAATTTGCCTCAATTTACTTTTTGTATGAGGTCTAGCCTTAATTCTTTCCCTCTTTCTTTCCCTCTTTATTCCAAGTAGTTCAAAGTGCTGATTTGGAAAACCGAAATCAATAAAGACTTCAGGGTGACAAAGTCATCATTGCCAAAGTTGTTAATAGCATCAGCTGGAACAGGAGAAAAGTAAATTCAGAGAATATTGCGTGTTTGAAGACTGGATACTCAAAAAAAAAAAACCCTAAAAAAACCAAAAGACACATTGCAAGACGATGAGAACTATAGTGAATGATGGAAACACCTCTGACATCACATACCTAAGAACTGCCATGAAATACAAATATGAGTTTCTACATCATACACATTTCACAACTAACCATACATGGCTGGGCACAGCTCTTCAATATTTACCTATGAATCACTTTGCATAATACTACTTCTCAAAGGTTCTTATGAAGTAGCTAGCATTCCTCAAGTAAAATAAGTCTAACAATCAGATTTAGTCAGAATTATTTCTTATTAAACACATGAAGTTGCTTAAAGGCTTTCAGCTTCCCCTGTAAGAAAGGTTACAAAAAGGAGCTTTCATGCAAGCTCCAGTGAACAGCACACATTTGGTGGTAGAGCTCATGCTCTGATTTATGCTAGTAGGAAAGTGATGAAAGGTGGTATAGGAACAGAAACCCAGTCTAATACTTGGAAAAAAACCCATGTATCCACTGACACTAGCAGAGCTAGCAGAAGATCTAGAGCAAGAAAAGGAACAGTGTGGGAAGTAATGTCTTGACTTCTAGCAAGCTGCCTGCCCAATATTGTTACTACTAACTACTCTGCAGAAACTTGACCAGAGAGTCCAAGAACAAGTCTTCATACCTCCTGGTGAAAGCTATAAAGAAAAAACACATTAATAAGTTACATCATGTCTCTCTAGTCTCTCCAGCCTCATGGAGAGGAAAGAGCCTGCAAAGCTGGGGCAACATCCTAATATACAAAGCCAAATATGCTGTGCTGGCCTGTGCCAACAGGAAGCAGCAGTGATAAACCTGTGCATGTCATAAAAAATGCAGATAGGCAACAGCTGTTACATAAAATTATAAATAGCCACCCACAGCATCTTGTAACCAAACCAAGGTTTATACTTATTTTTGTGAATTAGACAAAATGATTTCTCCCCAGAAATAAGACAAATAAGAAAATAAATTATCATAAGCAGCTCAATTATTAACGACTCAAGTTTTTCAGCACTAAAAAGTTCACACATTAACATGGTAAAGATAGAATAAGTATCTTAAATTACCTTTTTTGCCCTGTGTAAAGTATTGGAAACTTAAAACTTTCCTGTGCTTCTGAAGAACTTGAAGTCACAGAGGCAAAACAATTGGTAGAAGAAGTTAGGAGCGTAATCTTTCCCCAGTATTACATGCAATGTTATCATTAAAACCTCCTTCTGTTCTCCCCAATTAGGTACAAAGACACATACGAATTTATTCTTATTCTGCCACATGTTCGTAATTTTTTCCAGTAGCCTGAGAACTGGAATGATGCAAATGCTCAGACATTTATTTTAAATAAAGCCAGCTTTTTTTCCCCGTTAGGCACTTTGAAAACCAAAGGAAAAAAAACTCTCACCACTATGTTGTATTACCTCCTGTGCTGACACCCAGACACAGGTTATCTTAATCAAATCCCCACATATGCCTCCAAGGCTGCTACTTTCCTATTATAGAAAGGTTTTTGAACATCTCCTTTCCCAGCTGGTCAAAGGCAGAAAACACTTCTGCAGTTAGAAAATTCCACAATACTTAGACAATGATACGATAGCATTTACTATTAAACTCTGAGCATGCCACAGTTTTGCTGCTGTTGATGTTTTTGTTTTAAAGATATTTTATAGAATGATTCTTTTGGTATGGATATCTTCTAGACTGTGTACATCTGGAGGCCTGCAAAGTGCATACTAGACAAAAAAGTTTGCTTGGTTTGTTTGGCAAGTTTGGCTTAATGTTGCCAACAAAAAAAAAACAAGCAGAAAGTTAAACATGACAAATTCTAAAGCCAAAACCGTCTCTGACAATTTCTGTGTCACTCAGACTGTGGAAATCAAGCACTGCCCAGGTAGAGGGTCAGAAAATCCCTGTATTGATTGCTACGGCAGCAGTCACAGTACTTAAACTTGCAGCAAATTCCTGAGCTCTTATACTTAAGTATATATCATGCGGTCTCAAAACGCAGAGCGAAACTCCTGGTCGCACAGATGGGTGCGGCGCAGCCGCCCACGACCAGAGCTGTGGGGCCGGACGGCTGGAGTGGGCACCCCAGTGCGAGAGGCTGCTGTGCCCCAAACAGGCAGACCCCCTGGCAGGCAAGGCGAGTGTGGACCACTCCATGGGCTCTGGAGGTACTGGGTCTCAGCTTCCTTCTGCACATTTGGCCAATATAATAACAAAACATCTAGCCGCTTATCAAGAAGATCAAATTCAGGTTTCAGTGCAAAGGAATAAAAGACAAGTTTTAAAAAAAAAAAAAAACATACAACACCCAAACCCTTTATACTGCTTTTATATAATGCCCTTATAAAGGGCACCAATATTTGGTGGTACAACACACCAAAACCCTCTTATAAGCCTGAGGAAATGCCTATGCGCTTTGGACAAAGTGCATCTCAGCCACCACACCGTAATATAACAAATGAAGTGTTTGCTCCTCACCTTACAAATATTTAATGTTTTCATCCTAGCACAGACTGAAACACACAATTAGGAACTCAAGTCACAGGTAAGACCAGTGTTCCAGCCAGGCTAGCCCTGCCAGTAGCTGTCTGCAACCGATGCTTCCAAGGATGATACAGCAAAGAGAAATCTGAAGATACAAGTTAACCTTCTCCCTCCTCCCCCCAAAATTTTGCACTAATGAGTGACTCATGTCCCCTAAAATGAAAGCTTATTTCTCATCCATCTACTCCATCCCGAACTTTTTTGCAGTTCTGATACTCTCAACATCTGGAAGTTTCCAGTCCTTTCAGAGCCTGGCTACACTAATGGTTGCAATAATACACTGGTTGCAATAATCAACTCCCATGGACCAAGAATAGATTATTTGAAAGTAATATTTCTTTGCATCCATTTTAAATATGTCACCTTTCAATTTGTTCAGATACGTCTTTATTATTGTATTATAAGAATTAAGGTGTTTGTATAATTTAAGTATCTTGCTACAATGTCCTGGCCAACCTGCTCTAGCTGACCCTGCTTTGAGCAGGAGGCGCTGGACTAGTTGGTCTCCAGACGCCCCTTCCAACCTCAGCAATGCTGTGATTCCATAATATTAGAAAGATTTTTTTCTCTAAGACATTGTCATTCCCCATCCCCCAGAGAAACTCTGAACTCAGAAAATGCTTCATAAAATCTCAGAGAATGTGAAGATTGGAACCAGCCTCCCACAGGGGTTATTAGAAACAGCAGCTAGGGAAAGGAAGATTTGGGGGGTTTTAATGAAAAATTACTTTTTCCTTTTTTTTTTTTTTTTTTTTTTTTAGTATGAAGACACAAACATCAAAATGTAGCTCTACCAAACAAAAAGTGTAGTATTTAATATATCTATTTTGTATTATAAAGATTCAAGTAAAAATATCTGAGAAGTACAGCAGAACATACTGCATAGGACTGCATCTTTCATTTAAACAGAGACCACAGATAGGATAAGCACAATTTTACGTAGCTGGGTCTAGCAGAGCAAAAACAATGAACACAGGACACAGGTTAAGTATGTACACTTTGAAGTATTTTGTATACTTGGACTGACACAGTCAAGCCCAGTCAATAAAATATAACAAACAAGCAACTAAGCAAGTGTTGGATTGGAATAATTTCTCACAGGTGCAGACCCAGACATTCGGAGTGTAACTGAACTGAAGAAGAGGATTTCCAAAACTTTATGTCCATTTGAAGGCCAGAACACAGTTCTTTGATGATAATGGATCTTTTTACCATGCAGAATATTGCCACTTTGAATATCAGAAAAAAATTTGTCATTCAAGCTTTTCCTTGGATAGTTTGGAAAAAAATATTTTATATGTTACCTTCGCATGTGCCCCATGTTTCTTCAGCATTTGTAGAAGATTCAAAACAGCACTGTTCTAAACAGCGTGATACTTTCAAAGAGGCATGCTGGATCACTCAAGCCATGCTTCATATATTTTTAGAGGCGCATTCAGGCTGCTATGTTTCTGACAATTTCACTACCACAAAAGGTTATCGAAGGCCAAGATCTGCATGCGTATTTAGCCAGGCTTCCCACCAACTTCAGTTTAGTTTGACAACAAACATGGAAACTGCAGGTGGATGTTCAGACGCCAGTTGCTTAAAAGCCAAATGGGAGGTATCTGCAAAACATTAGCTAATTTTGTAACAATCAAGTCAGCCAATAAGTGACTGTGTGACACAAAGGAGGTTGAGACTTTTGGCAGAAAACAAAAGAGTAAAGAGAGAGATCCAACCAGCGTATGCACACATGTGTGCGTGTCAGGGATTTCAGGAACAAGATAGTGAGAACAGGAGCCTGAGAACAGGGGAAAATGCTGCCCCTGAGGCTCTGGAAAACTGCCACCACAGAGCGGGGCTTTTTTCTGTAAGAAAAGAGAGCTATCACCACCAGAATTAATGAGCAAAAGAAGGGTATATTAATATACTTTCAGTTATTCCTTAGGTTTTAGCTGGTCTTGCTGAGAAAGTAGAACCTCGGCATATGCAGAACAGCCACAATTTCTGACTCCTATTGCTGTCTACCATAATTTCTTCACTCTGCATTTCTTTCACAGTTCTTCCTACACATTTTGCCCAGTTTTTCCAGCCCATCTATTTAAAATAATAAAAATCAGTGATAAAAGCATTGACGGCAATTAAAGATTTGTAGTTAGACTGTGAAATTAATGTTTTTGTGATGTTTGAAAGGAAGTCCCCCCAGCTAAATCTAGGGCTACCCAGATCAGGAGAGGCTACACAGATTCAAGAAAGCAAAATACTTCCATTTATACTTGCATTACACTTGGAACAATTTGGCATATAAGTATAAACAGTTTTAAGTAAGTGTCTTGCAGAATCTAAATAAAATCATCCCAAAACTACAAAAATTATCATGCTGTATTTTTCAACATGCTTGTTTGTTACTAATGGATGCTATAGACAAGTAGTCAAAAATCCAACAAAAGTCTGCTTAGGCACAGGGCAAACGATAAGCACACTGCAGGGCTTAAGTGACTCTCCAAAGCTAACCTACAACGTGCAGTGGAATGGTTTTATTTGGGATTAGTGAAAAAACAAACGTAAGTTTTTTGGTTTTCTTACTAGCAGTAGGCCTTTCGTACCTTTGTGTTAGCTATCATAGCACTGAGACCAGCTCTCTATCTACAGTCGAGGCCCGAGTTAATATGCATCTGCAATTGTTAGTGAAATCTACATTTTAGTACATAATTAGGCCCAAATTTAAACCATTTAAGCCCCCAGCATATTTTTTTTATAATATGAGGATTAAAAAACCCATATCTCAAAATCAGCAAGAACTAAGAAGAGACTGTTCGGGTGTCAGAGTCACAGCAAATATATCCCTCCATTTTCATTTACCATGCCTAGGATACTCAGGCTACACAGCTGTGAAGAGAAAGTGAATAAAAATTTTCTAGAGCCTAATCAACAGCAAAACAAAGCAAACTGTTTGGTGGAAAATCAAAGAACAAAAGGAGCCTGATCCGGTTTGCCTGTAGGGTATTCTCAAAATGCAATTTAATTCCTGAAATATTCTGTTATCTTTGCATTTCTCAGTGATACATACACAAAATATTTTTAAAATAGCAGGACTCACAAGCCAACCCTCTCAGACAAACACTACAAACAGTTTTACATGCTGCTGTAATAAAGACACTAGTCACACAACACAACACCCACAGTAAGTTATTCTGATCTGCAACGGATCAGAACATTTCTTACTTCAGTCACTCTCTCATTGTTCATGTTTGGTTTAAAGTTGCAGTAGATAAGCAGATGTATTTGTATAAATATACTTGCTTATTATTCAACATGAATTAATGCTTTAAAGACCGTTTTTGGGCTGGGGAGGGGAGCCATCTTAAGAGGATGACTTTCAGCCACAGATTTTCATAATCTAGTCTTTTTTTTTTTTTTAAATTAAGTTCACAAGAGAATAACTGCAGTGGGAGCACACACCTCTAAGAGGAGCTCATTTGGGGATACAGTATACTAGTGTGCCCCAGTGCAGAAAGAAGGGAAACAAAGTTATGTTACTTTAAAGGAACATTGCTCAGATTTTGCAGTATTCAAAAGAAGAAAAAAAAAAGAAAAAAAAAAAGTATCTTGGGAGAACTGAGCTGGAGGGGGGAGGATGGGGGATCAGAACTTAAATTAACTCAAGACCCTAACTAGAAATATAAGCTGTATGAAAATTAATAGAAGATGTATGAAAATACAAGCTGTATGAAAATTCAAAGTGATAGACAATTGTGTTTGAAAGCAAGAACCACCACTTTCTCACTTTCTACACTGTCTCATTTCACAGCCTTATTTCACAATAGTTTTTGTTTTGTTTTTGTTTGCCATTCTCTGAAGAAAGGATCAGCTAATGCATTGGCCTGATTAGAGAGTGAAAATACATTTATTTCAGACATATGCACGACTGTGATATTCCCCATTAGCACTGTAAATGCTAACGATCAAAAAAAAAGAATGTAAGAATTAACAAATTGCATACCTAAGATAAAGGAGGAAAAGAAACAAAGAAATTTACATTTAGTAGCTTAAGTCTCAGAAAACTTGGATTAAAATTAATTTTTCAACTTCCTAAGTAAAAGGAAACTGGGTTCTGTATTTAAAACTCAGGCCTTTCAAACAAAATACCAGCTATACCTGTTAAGCTCCCTCTTCTGGCTAATTAATAAAATTGCTTAGATTTTATGTGCATAAGTATCAATTTTCCCAGTTATGTTCTATCAATAAAAATCAAATAATTTTTTTTAAAAAATCTATACAGCAGCTTTGATACTGAACTATGCAACATAAGTGTTCAAATTTAGACAGTGCCCTCCTGTTGTCTCACACAAGTTACACAGGCACACACACACAAAAAATACTCCACGTACTATGTAGGGATAGCACTGCAAACCGAGCTTTACTAACAACCAACCATCTAGACCTGTAATAGGTTTATAAACACCATTGCGTATTTTCTGATATCAGGTATTCAACCCAACCAGAAATTCCTGTGTTCAAAAGATATCAGACTAGTTAATTAGTCCCCAAAGTACACCTTTCCTTGTTCTAGCTAAATTAGAATTAATTGTGTAATAAAAATACAAATACACATTTTAGAAAATGTAAATGTTGAAAATGAGGACAACATACCACACAAACTTAAGCTGCCTCCGTTCCAGGATTTCCCATCTCTGCTGTGATTTCCAAAGCATTTCTGTTGGATAAGCACTGTTCCCAATAATCAGAAACAGTTGAGGAGCACACTAATGCTACCTAGCGTTCCCATTGTTACCACCCAAACAGAGGACTGGCATTTCACGAAGTAAACTGGGGGGTGGGTAACCACCCTATTTATCTGTCAGTAAAATGGGAATAGGGACAAAAAAATACCTGGCAGCCAGGATAGTGTCTAACTTCACCTCTGCCTCATCTGACCAAAAGTTGTTTTCCAGTTCAGTCAGAAAACTCATTTATATTTGTGCCTTTCAACTAAATAAAAAAGAAACAAAGACTTCTCTGTGCTTTTTCCATAAAGGAAGGAGAGTAACCCAAGAGCTCCAGCTACTGCAAGCACCAAAATCCCTCTGCTGCACTGCTGTTTTCTGTCATGCAAATGACCAAAAAATTTGTAAAATACAGTTCAGTCTAGAGAGACGCAGAATTCATCATCCCCTACAAGCAGATAAATAACCATCTCATTGTGGTAAAATAATTACAAGTAATTAGCATTTATCATATGCACTGACTTAACGTTAATCACACTAGGACAGTTGCTATAGCTGGTATGTTGAAAGCAGAAAGACTTTCACTCTGTCTCTGTTAACAGCTCCAAAAGTTAGTAGAGCTTAGCTAGTAGGTGTGGCTTTCAAAGTTAATAGGCTTGCACTTTTAACCGGACATTCAAATGAGCTTTCTAGATACTGATCCCTTTCTTTGCCCTTGCTGATATTTTATGGAAACAGAATTAACATGAGTTATTTTTAAACAGGACAATATCACCAACAGACTTCAGTATTTCAGTTCCATTCATCCTAGCTAATATTTTAATTGAAATTGTCAATTTAGTTACACTGTTAAATAATTGCAAATGTGGACACAGTATTTATTCTAGCAGTAAACTGTTCTGCCACCAATAGGAATTTTAAGCCTGTTCACCTAGCTTTTTATCACTGAAGTGGTTCTCATTGGCATAGCTGTACAATGATGTTGTCCTCTTACAAAACATGCTGCTGAAAAGTATCATGGCATTTCCAGGAATAAAAGGTAAACTTTCTAATGACATTCAGGAGAAAAACCACACCAAAAAATCCTAAAAATAAGATTAAATTCCAATTCTATCTTAAGACAGATACTTCACTAACTTTGGTTCCCAGTATGCCCTTGCTCGTCATAGATATACGAAAGAAAGGAAATATTATTTATGTGTCTAAGAGAAAAAAGCTGATTTATTAAATATATTATTTGGAGAATCAGGGAAACTGGGGAAAAAATGGACACTCACCAAGAACAAGAAAGGGCATGTGAAGAGAAATTAACAAATCCACAATGGAGGAAACAAGACAGAGAGGGCTGAAGGCTTGAAAAAGAACATGTAACGGAGAACTCCTCCTGGGATGAAACTTGCACAGTCAGATTCAGCAGCTAAAGCAACTAGTCCTCACCACACTAACACAAATTCCAGTGACAGAAAAAACATGTAGTGGCAGCTACTGGTCTCAATTTGTAGATACAGATGTCTTAAGCCAACAGTCACCCTCGTTGTGGAGCAGCCAAATTAATGACAAATAGAACTTGGCAAAATTTTTCATTTTCTTCTAAAACCTAAGTCATTCTCTGTGGAAACAACAATTCAAAGCAAAAGGGAAGTACTATGTAGGAGAGTGTGAAGATCACAATTCCAGAGGGAAACAACACACAGAGGATAAAAAAAATAATTCATTCAGCTGTAGGTTTTCAGTATCTGAATTACTGTAGTAGCATGATGGCTCCTTTTTAAAAGCCAAGATGCGCTCCCTGCCAAGCCATTTTTATGAGAGTTCTATCATAACGGTGTAAATGAAGGCAGACAGTGCAGTCAAACTCTGACCTCTACAAATCATTTCCTGTTCAACACCTTATTGACCTTCAATCCAGCTAATGAAAGGCCTTGAAGGGAAATTCATTTCATGTTTATGCCATTACTGTACCTTTGGCCCAAGTGAAATAAAAAATCTGTTTCTACATACAAAAGCTTAAAAGAACCGTGGCAATAAAAGATCTGACCTCATTGCAGATCAGACTTGAAATACACCTACTGTCACAGAGGACATGACTGAGACACAGCCTCTACAGTAAAATGATGCGGGATGATCTGATGATTCACATTAAATCTCATTACGGTCTCTTAAAGTTAGACTAGCTGCTTCTCTCATGTATGTGATTATATAATCCTTGCAAAATTCATTAGCCTCAAACCCAACAATTCTAAATACTTGTATTCATATGATTTATTCCTGAAGTCTGCTAAGAGCTTGGCTTCCAAGCCATGAACTGGGGGCTCCAAGATGGAAGGCAACTCACTGGTGCTGCAGTGTGGGAATGCTCACATTCCAATGATTAGGTGGTGAGAAGCAAATCCATTTCACAGTTCCGTCGTGAGGGACAGACCCAGTTTCAAGTTCAGCTAGCAGTGGACCTGTTTATTGGCCAATGGCCATGGAAAAGGCTAAACACATACAATCAGCCAACTTTGGGCAGGAACAGAAGGAAGAAGTGGTGGAATCAATACACAAGTCATCTAACAAACTGTCTCAGGACCAGGGTGGATTGTGAACCAAGTGTATACTATTTTACAGCACAAGTTTATAATAACAGCAGTTATTATAAGTAATGTCTTTCACTTCAGGTCAAATAGATGCCAGAAAGACATGCTTTAACATTTGGAATTTTTCAGAAAATGTCCAAAATTCAGGTGTTTGGGGGTTTTTTTGGTGATGGTGCCAGGGTGGGGGGAGAAGCATGTTTTTCTTGAACATCGATTGTAGACATACAGTACTTCTGATGCAAGACAGCAGCTCTGATTCATCTACATATTCTCTTATTAGGGTGCCATTCAAGAACATATAAATAGGAACGTTCTAAAGGAGCTCAATTTTGGCTTTGCTTCTCATGTCAATTAGAATTTTTTTTTATATATAAAAGTATAATGCCCACTGATATACCACAAATAGCTGAAGAAAAACAAAACCTCTTTTTTTTATTGGTACTCACTTATTTTAAAAAGTATATATTGCAGGATCAAATCTAGAATAACAAAAAAACCACTGAGTCATTAAAATTAAAAACCAGAAGATAGGGTTCCAAATGGGATTCTGGTGCTTTGGGAGAAAAGAGGAGAGTGTATGAAGCACTGAAAGTCTGACAAACTAGATACCACTGTGAAAAGATACAAGGAAAGATGCAAACATTGGCTGAGGATGAGCTTTATACAGGACAGAAAGCCTGAAAAAGCTACTTTGACTCTTCTATTTCTAACTGATAGTAACTTTCTAAATATATAAACATTTTGTATCACGGAACAAGATATCCTTTACACATTGATCCAATAAAGCAAGAACAGATGCTACGTCATCATAACATCATTTATGTCTTCCACTACTTTTTCCACCAATAAGGCTCAAAATATTCTGTAAAAGTGATTCCTCACCTTTTTGTAAAAAAAGAATAAACAAAGAAAGTTTGCTCAAGGTCAGGTGGACAATTAATAGCAGAACTAGAATCAAAACAGAGTTATTTCATGGTTTAAACTCAATAATATAGTCTACCTGAAAAAAGTCTCATTTTTTCATTACTAAAAATCTTTTTTTTTTAACTATTCCACCTTAGTACTGCATCAATACATTGTTAAATACAGAAGCAATAGACTGACTGATGATAATGCCTTCATTTAACACAGCTAGCCTTTTAGCTAGTAAATCTTCTATTCCATCTTATTTTCTATTTTGATCCACAAATCTATTCAAATGATTCATTTCAAAGATCTTGTTACACTTCTATCTGTGACTGGCATTTTGAAAGTATTCTTTTATGAAGTCTTTCCATAACTTTTCATCTAAGTAAGCTCTATAGTAAATCACTACCAGACTTCTTAGAAACAGGATACAAAACTAAGCAAAAGCACCCTTGCTTTTATACTCTTTAACTCCCTGCATTCAGAGAACTGACCTGGAAATCTACAGTTTAGTGACAG
>WAAD01031619.1:17146-31263 GCA_013389945.1 Fregata magnificens
CAAATGTACTTAGATGTTGCAATCCCTGTCATTCCTTCTAAGGTGGAATGAGAAGACACATGCCTCAGCAAGATGATGTCTCAGGAGCTGCAGAAACAGCAAAAGCTTTCACAGCACTGAATCCTCAAACCATATACATGTACCTAGGAAAAAATTCCTGTGTTCTGAGTGGGAAGAACACTATTTTTTATACAACAGCTTCCACTTTCCATATGGAAATATACTATACAGGCATGAAAAAACAGCGCGTCTACTTACTGCAGCAGAGCAAATGAAACGATGGGGAGTTTGGAAATGTAATTGCTAAGCAGTTGGCCACTAGACTAATACTCATATTTTTAGTTAATGGACTACTAAATATCCAGACAAGATACAGGCAATGACTGAAGAGAAAAGGGAGAGCAGGCAATGTTGATTTAAAGGTATACAACACAATCTCAGCACATGGAGCTGATAATGAGCAGAGTTTGGATTTGTGCTTAGAGTATGGGTAAAGTAATTAACAAAGCCTTAAAGAAGCATATGATAAGGCTTTTCTAGAAGCTACTAAACAACTGAAAAACAGAATACAAGACTTAGTGATCTGCTTTCAAATAAAAGGAAACTTAACTTCAATAGCCTGGAGTCCAGCTGATGGAGAGCATTATGCTTGCTACCTGCCCTAATTTCTGAGGAGAGGAACCTGGGTGAAGAATCTGCTCTTAAATTGCATCTTTAGCTAAAGTAAAACTATGTGAGGGATTGACAGGAGAAATGGAATCTGGAGCAGATGCTATTAAAATTGATTAGCATGTAAAGGGCTGGCCCTGGGCTAGCCAAAGGTGAGTCAGTTACTGAAACAATCAATTGCAGCTAGCGGGAAGCAACCCCGAAAGGAACAGGCAACCAACACCATCTACTCTTTACAAAGTGTTTCCTTGCATAGTCAGATCTTACTAAGAATGCTAAGATACACATTTCTTAAACTGTTTACCCAAAATATACTACATATAAACACTCTTTGAACACTATTTTGAAAGGCCTTATTGCTCCATTACTAATAAGAATCTCCATGCTACATCTCAGGAAGTTTTGCAACAACATGTTCCTGGATGCTACTGAATGCTGACTACATTTAACGTTAAAAGAGACGTCTGGTCTTCACAACCCAGAAACCATGCTGGTTTAAAATAGTAAAATAGTACCATACCCACATTGGGGAAAAGCAGGTTTACACAGAAAACAGTTTAATACCCAACAGGAAATTCAAGTCAAACAACTTATAAACACAAAAGGTATTATTATCTGGAGCTTTTAGCAAAAACAGACTTTAGTACAGAAATATATGCACTTGTTTACATTAGGTGTTACGTATGTGGATAATAATCCCAAAGGAGTTACTCCTTCCCCAGAAGACAAATACACTTTCTTACCTTTGGCCATTTGGGATTTAGAAGTCGTGCTTTGATTGCATCATCCAGGGCCTTGTCATACTGTTGGATTTTCATGTAGGCTGCCGAACGGTTACTGTAGAGAATGCAGTTCTGAGGATCAACTCCCAAAGCCTCATTGTACAACACGATTGCTGTATGAAAATCGCCATCATGGCAAGCCTGGTTGCTCTGGCGAACTTTCTCAACAAATTCAGCTTTGCTCAACATGGGACTGTCAGGACTTCTTCTTCCAAAAGATTTTGATCCAAAGAAAGAAATCTGGGGGGGAAGGGAGAAATTATATGTTAGTCTTAAGATACGCTACTCAAAAAAAGAAAAAAAAAACCTCAAAATATTAGAAACTGTATAGCAGAAATTAAAGCCACCAACATTACTGCAGAACAAATTATGAATTCAGAATCTGATTCTTAAAAAAGTAAATTGTTTATCTATTGACTTTTTGGGGGGTACAGAAGTAACAGAAGAGAGCTTTATAAAACATATAATCCCCTGTGAAGGATGTCTTCTAGAAGACATATTGCCTTCTTCAGGCATAAGACTAGCTGTAGTCTATTTTAGTATGCTGCACTCCACATATTCACAAGTTTTTCCACCTCGGCCATACTATTTGATTCTACAACACCAAGCATAGTCACCAGGTAAGGAAGTTTTCCTGAATAGGTGGCAGGTGTGAATGTGAAGATGATGCTGTTATATCCAACGTTTGATATGTAGATCACACAGAAGCACATGCATGCACAGACAATGGAAGAATGTATAAATTCTCTTCAAGCGAAAGAACTTGCACTGGTACATCTGCTCACAAACCTCTATATCCAGCCACCTGCAGGCTGCAAACTGCTCATAAATGGAAAGGGAAGGATGAGTCTTTGGAACTGGGTATACTCACAGAAATTAATGGGGCACACGATTTATTTTAGCAACAGAACAGTCGTCACTGGCAGAGCCACCTTCCCGGATTGTCAACTTCAGGCAATACAAAATAACAAAGAAAAACAGGTTTAAGCCTTTTAATTATAAAGATTATTAAAGTGAGCTGTAGAAAGTCCCAGTTCCATTGATTTTGGTACACCCTTTCTCCTCATTTAACTCATTTAACCTTCTACATTCCTTATTTTCCTCTGCCAGTCATTTGCAGTCAGTAACCGGTTTTGTCATGTACACCCTACTGTCTCCACAGGACCCTCAAAAACTCAGCAAGAATATCTTTGTACAACTCTGATTACAAGAGAGTTGTGAATTCTGCAGTAATTGTATTTGGTGACAGGCAACATATACAGATGGTAACATACAAAGTACTTGGAAATATTCATTAAAGGTTTAGACTACAGTAATTAGGGTTGGTGTCATCCATTTTTAGTCCTGCAGACTAAAAAAGGTTAATCAATCACATATTGTTACCACAACACAACTGCAGGGCTTAAATACATTACCAGAGCAAGCTGAGGCATATTTTTAGGTGGAAAGGGAAGCAAGCTGCAAATTGACATCCTGTCTCAAGCATCAAAATGGTCTATAGACTTTTTTTTTCCCCTTAAGTCAAACAACAACAATAGAAAAGCAGCAAATCAGAAACTACTGATCTCTTCTTTTCCTTATGATTATACCCAAGTTTTTCTGACAGGTGTTTGTCCAAACTGTTTCTAAACTTCTCTACTGAAAGAGACTCCGTGTTTTACTCAGGCAATCTCATTACACCGCTTCATGATTTTCATCATTAAAATATTTTCCTAATATGCACCCCAAGTCTCCTTTGTATCAGTAAATGTACTGTTTCTTGTCCTGTCTACAGTAGACCAAACCAAAAACTATGTTCCTTTCATCTGTGTAGTTGCCCTTTATATAGTACTCCTGCTAATATAAGCTAATATATAGTTTGGCTTAATGTTATTATTATTATTAACAGCACTATATAAAGCAAATTTCTGCATCCTTGAAAATTCATTCCATATGCAGCACATCTTTAAAGGCACTGGCATACTACTTTGCTACTTCAATCAAGTTTACAAACAGCAACTTCATATATTCTCAAGTACTGGCAGGAAAATGGCTCTACTTTCAGCAACCGTCCAAACGTTAGAGCTGAACATGTTGCTTTATGCCAAGCTGTGCGATAACTCACACATATGTGTGTATTTGACCATAAACTTCATCATGTGGTCAGTTTGCCGTGACCACAGAAGTTGCAAGAACAGAATATGAAGGTTTAGCAGCTATTACATGGGTAGATGTTCAAACACAAAGATCAGGAAAGCTAATTAGACACTGGAAGGCCATAGATGACTGGAGGTACTGTAGGGAAATGGGGTTGGTGAGTACCCAAGTGCCAGGGACAGCACAAGTAACTACCCAGAGATACCATGATTCACATGTAGAGTTGATTTGCTGTAGGAAAATAAAAGAAGCCAAAGAAAATACCGTTCTTCTCACATTTCCTTTCATCTTCACCTACTTTTTTCCTCTGTCATTTCAGCAGCTTCTTTAATTCCAAGAACTTACATTTCTGCCTACTCCTGAAACCTGCTGAAGTCAACAAATGCACCGCCATTGTGCAAGATTCTTCTCACTGGGCAAACCTAAAAACTACTGTGTGATTTTTCCAACCATTAAAGTCAGAGCAACTAATGAATTTTCACACTGTTCTTATTTCCACGCTAGCCTCTGTTCCTGGAAATTACTAGAAGAGTGGAAAACTTGATTTTATACAACTTAGAACTAACACTTCAGAGTCACTACAGGCAAGAAAATCCAATACAGTCTTACAGAAATGCTCATTGTATATAAGGAGTGTGGAATATTTTAACCTGAGCGATATTCTGCTCAAAAAAAAACGTATAACCTTTACCTGGGGCCTAAAAGGAGTTCAAACATGTCAAAAATTTCTGAAACCAGCTGAATTTTCATGCAACACTCAAGGAAACGTAGGGCTAACAGCCTAAAGAACTCTCATACATCATTTTTCAGAAGGATCTGAGGAAATGAACAATCATAAATTAAGAAAAGCATGAGAGGGCAAACACAGGGTGAACGTCAAAGGGTGAACAGCAGACCCAGTGCAAGGACTCCAGTGATATTCTGTTTGTGATGTCAGAGATCATCCTGACCCATGATCCTTAGAAATTGTGTTAACAAACAAACAACCCCACAAACACACGCTCACCCCCACGCAATTTAAAATGCCACCCTTTTCAAAGCTGTCAGCTATAGTAGCAACAGATGTTGCTTTAATCTATACACATTTACAGGAACTTTTTGGAATCCTGCTATGTTCTTAGCTTCAATAGCTTCCTGCTACAATTCTGACAAAACCTGAGATGTTCATGAGCAAAATAAACTTCTGCAGTGCAAATTCAACTTATTTAAGTACAGGTAGGTCAGGCAGCACAATTCAAATTTCTGGCACAGCTAATATGGATAATACTTGTATGATGCACTTAACTGATCACAAGGACCAAGTCAGTCTCTCAGAAGGAACAGAACAGCACACTAAGAAAAAGATACAGGTATCTTCTCTTTTGACGTCTACCACAGTTAGAACTGAAGCAAGATTCTCTCCCTGGTTTCTAAACTAAATGATATTTTGTTTGCGCCACAATTATAGGATCAAAAAAAGTATTTGTTTTGTTCTCCTGTCTGGTCATGAGACCTATGTTGTCACTGTGACTTCCTCCCAGGTGGCCATGCCACATAGCATTCATTTATAAGTTCATTGGTCATGAAAAAATGGTTTTTCACAGTCATCATAGAAATTTTTGTCAACTCTAAGCATGAAAGGGCTCCACTGAGCGTATCTGAGCTCCATAAGAACTGGTATTAAGAGAGAGAGGTGATATCAACTTGGCAGAGAACAAGATGTTTCAAACTCTTAAAAACTATAAAGGTACCTTAATTTAAATAATCAACTGCAACTATAACTATAACTTCCCTTAACAATGGCTGCATTGACCACTAAGTGACTTAATTCATTGTCATGTGTTAAATACAGCCAATTCCCATCAACATTAAGAGTGAAAGAAGCAGGGCACAGACTGGAATAAATTAATCTGATCAGTTAGTCACAAATATAACAGATTAGAAAACATGAATCTCTCAGTAGAAAGTCCAAATATTTTCTTCAGGTTCCTCCTTTATTCCAGTGTCTAGTGTAGACCGCGAAGGAAACAATTTTACCTCCAAAACTTACTATTTTGAACCGTTGAGCTCAACCTATCAGTAACAGTACACAACAGATTCAGCCAAGGTGATCTCTAGTTTAAACACTGCTCATGTTGTTCACACAACAAAACAGTTCTTTTGTTAAACAATGCCAAGTTTAAGGGTACAACATACCAAATGAACTCCTCCAGTTTCTCAGATGTATTTTTAAAGGTGTCCTCTGTCTGTCTCTCATTGTATTTCCTGGCAATTGGCTTGCATCGGGGACAATGAAAAATACCAAATGTTGTGTAGTTTCCATTCTTTTATCATATTTGGAGCAAACGACTGCAGCTTCCAGATGCAGGAGTACGAGAACTAGTCATGAACTTATGTTATGTAGAAGACATATACTTCAAGAAATAGCCGTAGCTGTTAAGGAATCAGTAACTGCCTCCACCTGGAGACTCAGCCTGGCAGCGAAAGTACAATCAGCGTCACACTGAAGAACCCACCTCTGGCTCAGTGGCGGCTGGCATCTTTCCCATCACCTCCACCTGACCGCAGGGACCGATGCTGCTACAACCACAGAAGCTACTTGCCTGGAAGCAGCCTTCACAAGCTCACCAAGAGTTACCGAGCACTAGGTAGAGAGGCCTCTGCAAGGGCATGTCTCATCAGGCACAATCTCAAGGAGCACTAGCAAGAGTAAAGAATGCACAAGTCAAACAATAGCTGTCTTTTCCGTCTGTTTATTATGCATGAACAAATGAAAACACAAAGCTGTTAATGATCTTCCCGGAATCATACTGTGAGTCCGTAACAACAAGGGGAATCCATGAGGAAACATCCTCTCAGTCCAAGTAAAGTGGTTTCTGCCTCTAATATCCTGTGAAGCTAAATAATCTCATGAAAAAAAAAGAAATTATTTTAAAGGAAACTATGATGGTAATTGCTGGAATATGTTATTATCTAATTCCTGCTATCATGAGAACTACGTAAGGCAGTAAAACATCATTAGGTAAGAGAAAGAACCACACAACAAAACTGAGTCACTCTGGCACTCAAACCACAAATTAAAAAATATTATTATGATGGTGCCAACACACAAAAAGTACTCATTAAAAAGCCATCCCTGCTTTCCAGTCATGACTGCTCTTCTCCTACTAACGTAGTGGAAGGTGATGGCAATGCACATATTTAGGCTGCCTAACACTTTATTACAGAAGGTACTCGTATGTAGTAAACCAATGCTAAAGAAGAAGCAGAAGTTCCTTAGCACAGTGGAACAAAAAAGGTTCTAATGAAGTGCAGAAGAGGATCTAGCAGAGGCAATTTAACGTAGGAGCTCCTTTATTTCTAATGAAGAAGAAGATGGCACAAGCTTCTCAGCACCACTTCTCCAAACCAGCATAGGGCACCAGAAACCAGCTCCTCCTCCTCCTCCTCCAGAGGTCACATTAGACAGAAGCTCCCACAATATCTGCTTCACCTTTGACTCAGCAATTAATTGCCTTCACTGGTGAAAAAGCCGCCGCCTCCTCTTGCAGAAGGTGCTCAAGATTCAACCTTACTGACCATTCAAGGTGAGTGTTAAAAACACGCACAATTTTCTTCGGTCTTTTTCTTTTCAAGAACAAATGAACTCCCAACTCCCCAAAGCAAACAGTAAGTCAAACACACAGAAAAACCTACATTACAAGAATGTTTATCTTCCAAGATCAAGCTTGCTAAACTTAGTCCTCTATACAGACAGAACATTTAGCAAATAAAATAAGTAAGTGCCCATACACGCTGAAAGATCTGACTGTCTGAACAGCACATCGCTATCCAGAAAACGGTAGGGAGTAGATTCCCATTGAGTTGCAATAAAATGAGTGAGAAGAGATAACAGCAAATCCAAATTCTGCTCCAAGACAAGAAGACAAGGGAAAACAATGCCGTACAACAGCATGAAGAGAATGCTTGATCAAAGAAAAACAAATCTTACACCTCAGAGCTTGTTAGTTTGTATGTAATCCATTTTATTTAATGCTACACAATTCAAATAAATATACCTTGTATAGATGATGTCTTGGGTGGCAAGTCCATAATTAAGACACCTTTTTCAAAAAATCCTTTATAACTTTCAAAAAAATACTTTAAGTGTGATATGTAGCATTTTTATATTTTAAATTATCTAAATAGTTCAAGATACTCAGTGAAGCATCAGAAAGAGGAAAAAATAAAAAGAGGCAAGCAGAAAAATTGGCATTCCAAATGGATTCTGAAACAAAGTGACAGTTACTTATTCTAAATACGGGTTTCCAAAATCAGCTCTAAATCTGTAACTGCGCTTCCTTTTCTATGAAAACATCTATACCACATCTTGTATTTTAATCTGTAAAATGGCATTATGGTTTTTTCACTCCATATTCTGGGGTATTATTGTTTTTCTGTAATAGAAACTGTCTTCAACAAGAGTCCAAGAACAGATAAAGAATATGAAGTTTCTCCCCGTAACCTCCATGCTCCTAGCAGCTAGCACTTCAGCTAGTCTGACCACACTTCTGAATAGACATGAAACCTTGCCAAGCCACATGCAACCTTCACCGAATTGGAACAGAATTTTAACAGAAATAGTGTGGAAAGAAATGAAAGGCCACTGAAACTGAAAGTTTAAGCCACCGTAGGATGTGCACAACAGCTATCCAGGCCACTAGATTGTCTTAAGCTGGATTTTGTCTTCACAAATTGTTATGAAGCATTACCGGGAGTACATCTTTACAGATAAAAGAAAACATTTCCTTAAATCTCAGCAACATAATATACACACCCCATAAGCGGGACATCAGTAAACTGGACAATGACTCAGACTATTCCCCCCTTAAACCTGTAGGTGAACGAGAGAAACACTACTCGATGGTCAGTTAAGGAATGGTCCCTGGAAACAGACACTCACTCTGTGGACTGCCAGCTAAAATATGCCTATGCAATTTTGATGCCTCAGCGAAAACAAAAACACCGCCACCAGCCAACAGACACACTGCTAAAGTTACGTTCCATCTAGCAGAAGCAATATGAAGGAAATCCTACAAACTGTTGTTGCTTCTGTAATTTTCAACGTCTTGCAGTTTTTAAAGGCTAGCATTTACTGGGTGTTAATTATCAAGGTATCTAGCCTGACATCTACTTTAGTCTAAAGTACTCCTACAAGTGTCCGTTAATATTTTTCTGACAGATAGGGTTTTCATTTCCTCTGGTAAATCTATATTATAGGGAAAAAAACCCACCAAGTTAGATTTTCACAAAGTAATAGGTAAAATAGAAGTCAAACTCCCAAATTTTTAAATAAAATTCTAGAAGGGATTTTTAGATGTTCACGGAAATCTATTTTTATATCATTAAAAAGCTATAAAGTATCTAAAAGGATAAATAAATCAAAAGGAATACATACCTTGAACATAAAACCATAACATACAGCTCTAGTCCATAAAAAACCCCCACATTTTAGTAAATTTCCTAATGGAATATATGTCTAGGCTTCTGGAGCATATTGTTTTGAAAATATTTTACTATTTTGGTTTTTCATTGTAATTAGAGACAAAAATACTTTAAATACGAACTTATCAACAGGATGGAAACTATTGTTTTGTTTTTAAACTGGAGCTTATACAAAATTTTCTAAAGAAAAACATGTCTTTTCCAGAGAATTTTCTAAAAATGAGAAGCAACTGTGAGCTTCCAATACTGAACTTGGAGAGATCTGCAACTGTAACATCAGCTAGATCCACTCTAATTTGAGCTACGCTACATGTTGCTAAAAATTGTAACAAGAACTATGCAATCCATAGCTAAATTTAAACAGTTCTTTTTGGTTCATATATAATTTTAAAAACTAAAGGTTATGCAGACCAAATTATGCCCTCACTTACACTTTTGCAAAATACTTCAGTTAAGAAACAAAATTCTGTTTTCAAGTAAATACTCCAAAACCAAGAAAGAACTAAGTTGTACAGATGTTATTTTTAAATACTATTGAGAAACTAACCTGATTTCACTGCAAACACACGGCAAAATACTATTTGGATCATGTATGTAATGCAATCTTTTCGTATATCTAGTGCCAAATGTAATTATACACAATAATTGAAAAGCTATGAGCAACATGCATCAAGTTACTGCAAATTCTTTTTTCCCCACTTTCCTCAAATTGATGACCTCGAAGCTCTTCTCAGTCCTTCCTTAAGAAACGTCTCAAGTGATACTACACCAACTAGCGATGAAGAAGGACATAGCCAAAAGAGACCATGACATTCTTTCTATATATAACTTTAAATAAAAGCTCTCCAGTCATGCATAAGTCAGCCTGGGTTTTTGTTGCTCTCGCTCTCCTGGTTTTCTGATTATTATACCTATTGGTTACACTGCATCTCAAGTCAAACTGGAAGCTCACTGAGACTAGGTGACTCCTCCTTTGAGCACCTGGGTCCATGAGGTTCCTGATCCTTCTGGACCACATTGTACTAAAAGATAATAAAAACTATCGTCCTTTTTATAAGGTGAGCAGTCTCTCAACATAGGATTGTTTTATTTTCCATTATATAGACTATTTATTATATATAATTAAACCCTTCTTTTGTGAACTTCTGAGAAAACTGGAAGCAGGTTAATATTTCAAAGCTTCAGTCAGTTACATGTAAGGCTTATTAAGAGGGATTTTCCCCAACGCACAACCAGTCAGGCATGTTCAGGGTAAAGGACGGGTTTTACCTTATTCTAAAGGATTGACTACCAAATAGCTGGAGACAAATTTATCTAAACTCTAAAACGGTATCCTGCAGCCTCTGCTGGTGTTTCTTGATCTCAGTCATACCAATCATCAGACTAGGAAATGTATACAAAGTTATATTGTCAAGGACATTAGCAAGAGAGAAGACAGGGGACTGCATGAGTGTGGGCATCACTTGCAAATTTCTGGGCAAATCTGCCTAATGAATTCAAGATATTGGCATTTGTCTTTCTCATTTTCTGACTGTGGCATACAACTTCCTGGCCTTCTCAGAGGTCTAACCCAAGCTGCTTTGGGCAGTACACAGGTGAGCTACTGAAACTGTACACTAATGAAGCAAAGTGATAGTCAAGTAAAACTAACTGCCCAGAGCACAGAAGAACCTTCAGTATATTCTGAGAAATAAATAGCAGATGACATGTAATGTCAGTAAATGCAAAGTGATTGGGAAAAAAAAAAACCCTTAGTTGTTATCACAATAACGGGCCCCAAACGTACCCTTACCCCTCACAAAAGGCATTTCAGGGTCCTTGGAGAAATTCTCCTCGAAACACTGTCTCTGTGCTCATGAACAGTCAAAGAGACAACTAAAAGAATGAGAATCTTTGGGAAAGGAGAAACAGGAAACAATTATGCCATTCTAAAAATCTACAATAGGAAGTGCATCTTAAATACCATGTTCAGTTTTGTTCCCACCACCACCACACAAGCACATAGAGATACACAAGCAGAAAAGGTAAGAGATGGGTAACAGATAACCACATATGGATCAATCTCCATATCCAAAGAGAGACTAAGATAGACTATGAAAGTTAGAAAAGAATTTAAGGGAGTAAGTCAAAGGTCGATAAAGATCGAGAAAAGCACAGGGAAGATAAAGGGAACAATTATTCACTATTTCACAGAAAGAGAGAGGCATCAAACAGGCAGAAGATAAAAGAAAACCAACTGAAGTAACCTTACACATGCAGTATAGTTGAAATGCAGAATTATCCCAGGTGTTACAAATGACAATAGTAATAATAGATTCAAAAAAGTAATTAAAAACATGAAAGGAATTCACAGAAGTCTATTGAACATGAAATTGAAATTACACATACATCTTGAATGTTCAGTAAGTCCTAGCTGAATTCTCAAGTACTGTATAGAACATCTAATTTTTAAAAAAAACTGACTCTGAAATAAAGAATAGTGCTTTCATCCTAATTTAACAGCAAATGAAAGCAAACATAACATATTCCTCAATTCTTAGGGTTTTAATTTTTAAATACAGAGACAAGATTCTGTCTAAGAGTTATGTTTGTACCATACACGGCTAGATTCACAGTAACAGATGCATTACAGGTGCCTAAACCAGACCAATCCTCATACAACACTGACAGTCAGTTAGTTGGAAGTTAGGAAAAAATATATGCAATACATATATTGTATAATATATTTTAATATATGTATAATATAAATAGATTATTTAAGTTTGTGTATTCAGAATGCTTCCACTGTAAGAGCAGCTGGAAGTCAGCATATACTTACTGAAACTTCAGCACAATGATGTCAAACATACAGGCCATAGGCCACGTATGCCTTGCATGATGCATTTATGTAGCCTGCAAAACAGACTCAAACTGAATGGGGGACACTCAACTTTTACCTTTTCTCAGAAAAACAAAAATCTATCTTCACTGGTCTCAGAGATAACCTTCAGAAGTACATTAATGAATGCAAATTCAAGTTTGTGTCTGAGCATACTGAAAGCCTAAAACAAACTCAGAAGTTCAAATTTTCAAGGTCCTTGCTAATCTCATTAGAGAGTGCCCTTATAGATCAGGAACAGTCCCTCAGCATCAACATACAGTATGCTACTGTCAACCATTTCAAAGGAAGAATATGAAAGAATCGAAATTGTTGAAGAATGGGAGAAACAGACTGAAAACATGTTACAGAAGTGGAAAGTAATGCAAAAATTGCGATGAAGAAGAATGAGAAATTAAAGCAGAAAGGAGGTCATTTTCTCATTAAGAGATAGTCAGTATGACACTGAGACATAGAAAAGAAATAAAAGTTGACCTCCTCAGTCTAAAGAGTCGTTTGCTCCCACTGCCATCCAACAGATGTATCATTAATGTAGAAGAAAGATCTATAATAAGCTAAAGGGAGCACAAAATCTTGAATTTAGTTATTGTGAATAATAATTAAATTATAAATTATCAGTGAGGAATCTGACCTTTTCCTCTGCACTGTCAGCCACAGGCAGACAGACTCTATAATGATGGACTGACGAAGCAGTAGTACAGCAAAAGCCAGGTCTGAACAGGAAAGTCACTTAAGGGAGACTTGTTAGGGTAGCAGGTGTACACACCTCCTGGATTTTATTGTCTGCAACAAACCATTCAATTGTTTTAGTATAACTGTTGTCTTCTCTGAAGGGACGTGTGTCATCTAGGAGCGCAGGTCTGTCAGCACAATGGCAATAACAGCATTCACGGATACACAGGTAGGCAGGTAGTTCACCTGCGATCTCTCATTACAACATTCCCCTCTCAAGTGACCTGCCCAGTAGGAATGGAAGTAACCAGCATCCAGGCAAGGAGGAAAGGATACGCAATGGACAAGGAAGAGGTTTTCAATTTCAGTCAAGAGGGGGATAATGTGATGCAGCGAAGCACCCAGAAAACAACACTTGATCAATACCCAGCAGAAATATATACACAGACTGATGCTGTTGCAGCAGTGGACTTCACCTCTTGAAAATTAAGAGTTGCATAGCACAGAGTACCAGCAATAATAATCATTAATGATGTTATCACTAATAACAATTAGTAGTCTTATACATTAGTATGGCCTAGGACTTCAAGAAACACATGACTGTGTGTTTATATCAGACAACCCCCCCCAAAAAAGGTAAGATTTCCAACCCTACCGCTGAGAAAAATCTTTCAATATTCAAGGCACACCCACTCATCCATTTATCAAAAAATTCTTTTCAAAGAACCTGTAAAAGTTTTCTTTCATTAGCACTTGAAGAACTCTTGTTCAACACCAGAAGCAAGCAGAAGAGGGAGGATGTTGTCTAGGATTGTGCACACCTCCAAGAAAAATGAAAGGCATCAAAAAATAAACATGAGCAGCTCCAAAAGGAAGGACAAGAAGGTATAGAAACCCAGCCATTTCAACTCTCCGTTTACTGGAGACAACCAGGGATATCCCTATGGCAGCAACATCAAACTACAGGAGCATGGGCTGCTGACAGGGATAACACATCTCATCCTTCATCGCCAATCTGCACCCCAGTGAACGAACAGAACCGCATTAATGACATTTGCTGTCATCCAAGATGTACCGACTGAATCCAGTCTCCAGATTCCAAATTCTGTCAGTAACAAAGCTCTTATAACCAAGTTACTGACAACTCTTTCAATGGCCAGCATGCCCAGTTGAGGTACAGTCTGCCTGAGAATGCGTCTGTACCACTAGTTCCAACAGCATAATAAACTCTGCAGCGCTACAAAGTACATCTGACACACTTACTCAAAAAGTTTTGAGACTTTAACAAGATAAACTTAGTTTTTGCTTATCCGGGAGCCCAGAGAGAACATCATTTTCACGTTGATGCCCGTGCTCTCTCTCGCATAAGGGTGCCCACTCCAGCGAACTACAGGCTAAAACACCTACGTGGAAATACTCGCCCGCAGGCGACAGCAGGTCCCGGCGGTTCACCCCGCAGCCGCCGTCACGCCCTCCCCCGCTGCCGCTGACCGCGCACGGACCCCTCAGCGGCCGCC
>WAAD01031620.1:1669-77805 GCA_013389945.1 Fregata magnificens
CAGGTACTCCCTCTCATCTGCAATGTATTTGCAGTTCAGAAGCATCCTGAGACAGACAGTTTTTGTGTTTTTAGTATCTTTCCACAGATTTCTCTTCCATGAATTCTCAGTCTGTCCATAAACTCATGTAAACTTTATTACCTGCAGCAGGCTTTGGCAAGAAGTTCAGTAATTCAGCTACTCCTGCCTGCTTATGACTTTATCGAGCTTTGTCATCTCCCTTCTAGTCTGAGGGATCCTACTTTACTTAGTGATTCCTTAGCTGTAACTCCAGGCCTTTCATTCTCCTTCCTACCCTATTCTGAAACTTTTCTAGTCCTATTATATTGTTTTTCTGTTGCAGAGGTAAGAGCTACATTATTCAAGGTGCACATTTATACAGTGATATAATAATTACTGGGTTTATGTTCTGCTCTTTTCCCAATAATATAATTTGATTTGCTTTTTTGATCTCCAGGAAGCATAAGCTGGTATTTTCATGGACTTGTCTACTGTACCCCTAAGATCTTGTTCCTGAATTGGGGTTGTCAGCTCAGAGCACATCATTTAAGATGTCAATTTGTCTCTTTTTACCATGTGTATCACTGCGTATTTAGCCACACTGAATTCCTCTTGCCAGTCCTTCAGTCTTAAGAAGTCTTCCTACAGTTCTTCATAGTCATCTGTTTTTCTTATTGCTCTGAATATCTTAATATTATGGCAAACTTTGTTATCTTACTGTTTACTCTTTTATCCAGGTCCCTTATGCACATACTGAATAGCATAGGCCTCCTAGAAAGAACTATTTATTCCTTGTCACTTGTTGGCCCATTGGATTTTTCTTCTTGCCTATAAGCGTAAGTGTCCTAGCTGATGCCAGTTTGCATCTACAACTGAGAAAAAGCTTTCCTTGCACCCTAAAGCTTCATGTAGGAGGGAAGCACAATTACGGGCAGTGGTAAGGTGCACACATCCTGAAGTCAGCTGAGTTTTTTGGGACAGGGAGGGTATGGCAAGAGTTAACTGATATTTGAGCACTTTGACAGTTTTCAGCAGTGGGAGTTGTCCCTCGTGTTTTTTTTTCCAAGTAATGCAAGGATCCATATAGCAGAGATAATAACTTTTCCCCCCCCACGGATTATTGAGAGATTGAGAGATTGAGACAATGAGAATTAGTGAACATGAAATTTGGGAGCATAAATTTTGGCAAATATGGGACAAGTGACATTTGCTCTGAGGGAAGACCTAGTGGGAGGGAGGAATCTCCTGGAAGGTTGCATATGGGCAGATCCATTTAGTTATTCTGAGAATTCCTTCAGTAGAGTCTCTCTACCACACAGACTTCTTACTATGCAAGTGTTTTCTCATGAAGTATCCAGTCTTTAGTCACTGTGGCTGTCACATACGCATTAGGTTTAGAAAAGAGAATGGAAAAGATCAGATTCCAGATTTAGTCTTTTGAAGAGGACCTCATGGCTGATAGGTGATTCTTTGGATTATCTTGCATGTAATTAATGATGGTTTTGGAACCCCAGAGCTCTTTCCATCCCTGCTGCACTGTCTGAGATGGCCATTTAGGACATCCCTTTCCCAGCTAGTGGTGGGGGAAAAATCCAAACCTCTGTCAAACACTGTGTCAGGTGGTCAATCTGTTTGGCTATAGGCCAGCCAAGGAAAACAATGAAGTTGAGTGCAAGAGAAATAGTATTAACTTCTTTTATAGGAAAAATATTTTAAAACCTTCAGAAAAAACTTGCTGAGCCTCTTACAATTTCAAACAAAACATTTTATTCCAATGCTCTGCATTATTTCTAAAGTATTATAGAGAAAACATGTACTGAATGCCAGAAATAATACATCTTGCTGAGACAGATTTAAAATAGTAAGTATTATGTAAGGGTATACACAAAACCAAAAATGGCTGAAGGGATTGATCAGAGCAGAAATGGAAGAAAATATCTATAGGATACAAACATTTAAAAGAAAAAGTCTGGCAAATAAATTATTTAAAGTCTATTGCCTGGATCTTTCCAATAGCTTTTAAAATATTTTTTACCAAGTTAAACACAAGAAGGAATATGCAAGACATAAGCAGAAATATCAAACTTTGTTCATAAAGGCAACATCACACAATTCTTTTTATAGACAAAAAATATATCCAACAATGGGGGATAAAGTTCAATAATGTGTAAATATATCCATCATCCATTAGTAACAGCAAACAGCTTTATTAATACAAAAGCATACTGCAATCAGTCCAACATACCATATCTTTCCAATGTCCTACTAGTTTCCATGGAACAAATATTCTGGTTTGTTTTAAGGTAAAGAGAGGTTTGGAATAAGTGATCCATGTTACTTTTAAAAGCGCTTTTAAAATAAATGTTGATTTAGTCTTTCCTCTCTTTCTGAAAAAGAATATGATTCAAGCTTGGATTTTCTTTTCCACTGGCACACTAGTATCCATGAAGTCTGTAGCATAAATGTACAGTTTGTCCATTAGAACTTGATTGTCTTAGCTGCTGATGAGATACTAAATAAGGGCACTCAGGAAACTTTTTCTCCCTTTAATGGTTATTCCAGTATCAGAAGGGTGGCAAAACCCGGGGGTGGGGGTTGCATCTCAACGCGTTTTGTATGGGACTTGGACACGGGCAGAGTGTTCCAAATGCAGCCATTTCAAGAGTAGGAAATTTTGCTGATCTGCACACTTAAGCTACCTGTATGTTTCTGATTAACAGTGGGTGAGTCAAGATCGCAGAAGAGGAGGTCATACATTATTATTTGCATGGTTTTCAGCAGTTTTGGTTTCAAAGTTCACTGAGAAGCAACCAAAAATGGAAGCATGCCCCTCCCCAAAATAAGCAGCTAAATCAATCTATAATGCAATATTGTAGACTTTTTTTAATGGTGTTAACAATGACAGAATCATTTTTTTTTTATGAGACCATCTCACAGAGTTGGTGAATGTAGACCCTTGTTTCTGCTCACTGAAGCAGCCTTCATTTATAATCACGAATATGGAATGAAATTGAGTTTGAACTGGAGTATGTACATGGCATTTGCAATCATGCAATTTCCAGCTGTAGTAGCTAGCAGTTTGAAGGGCTCTATCATTACATTTTTTCTGGATACTACTAACCCACATTATAAAAAAATGTGACTATTTTCTGTTCAATTTAATTACAGTTCCTCAAAGACTATAATTCCATTAAAAACAGTATACATATTACAAAATGAGCTTTAAAATACCTACCTGAAGGCAAAGATTCACCCAATATTCTCCGTTCTCACAGTAAGCCTTCCAAATAGATGAGGGAAATGATCAATGGCAATCTTGGTAGCAGTCCTACAGCGCTAGTCTCTACAGCTGGCTGAGAACAGGTCTGATCCTGCTGTCTAAAACCAGGCACTCAGGCCACATAAATGTTAACAAGAAAGCTGGTGCAGAGCAGCTCCTACCCTGAGTCCTGATGTCTGCAGGAGATGTAGAGATCCAGGCCCTGGTTCATTTGTTTGTGGTGTATGGACGAACTGAGCACAGCCAAGCTTGGTCTTGGTCTGGCCCCATCTAGCAGCAGGTATGGCAGAAGAATGCTTTAGTACTTCACTGGAGCAAAAGGCTCTGGGTTGTTCCTTGTATCTGAACTTGGATTTCCTTAAGCACAGTGTGGAGAGTATGTGTCTAAGCTGTAAGTGACAGGCTATGGCCAACCAGAAGCTAACCGTGTGGTTTATGTAGTTGTACTGCAGACATTACAAAAATCAGGTAACAGATCTTGCTACAAGATGGAGAGATGTTCTTAAAACATGTTGGAGGAGCTAGCCGTTAGCCTTCAATTCAGTAACTGAAGGGCATGAAGTAACCTGAAGGCACAATCCACTCCCTTTGTCTAAGTGTAGATTTGAGGCAGCTCAACATAGCAAGTGCTGAAAGGAAAGTTATTCTAGCCCTCTAAGAGAGGGGTAAGTAGGGATAGCAGCAGTGGTGAGAAAACAGTAGTTACAGGGTGTTCAAAGTAATGAACATGCTCAGATTAAATAGTACTGGAGTCAGGTAAAGCATGGATAACTGGGAGAAAATTTAGTACAATCTTAAGTTTCAGCCGTCAAAAAAATACAAACATCATTAACTTGACCGGGTAGACTGGTCTTCAAAATAAATTCAAACTAAAACCATCTCCTAAGTAGGTTTATCAAAAAATGAGAGAGTGATTGTAAGGGAATTTTTACAGCATACAAAGACAAATGCCTTAATGTTTCTTACCTGTTACCTTAAACAGATGCAAAATCAATGACATTTGCCTTTTACCGCTATAAAGGCAATTCTTTTCCCCCCTTACTGAACTAAACCAAGAACTGCAAACAAAGGACTAGCTTCATTTTAGGTCAGGATGGCAGAAGCAGAAGGAATCTGTTCCATTTTTAGGCCCTGGTGGAAGTTTTAGAAATTTGCTATTAGAAAACCAATTGAACCTTCTGACACATAGGCAGTTGGCATTTGACAACTTCAACCTTTTAATTTTTTTTTCTTAAATTTCGTTTTAATTATAAAACTTTATGTCCTTTTTTTAGTCAAACAAGTGCCTGCAAGTTTTATGCTTGGTCTCCTGCTTTCCTGCTTCCTTAAATTTTTTAGATGAGGGTATGTTTCATATTTGTTGAGTTATATATATATTAATTTTCTGATTTAGATAGAACATTCACATCTACTTCCAGCATTATCATCAGAACAATATCTTTTGCCTGCACTAAGAGTGTGAGACAAAAGGTTCAAATGAGTGACTTGTCTAAAAGAAGACCACTCTGAAGGTACTTTCAAATATCACAAAGGATAGGCTGGGGAAAAAGGATATGGAGAATATGTTATCTTCTCACTCGATTCACTGTATGCACAACCATCCACGACCAGATTGTGGCTGTCATACTTTGGGATGTTATAGCTCAGTTTGCTTGCATTCGTCCACAAGAATTTGGTTCTGCATTGTCACAGCAGGAAGGTAATCGTTGACTGGGTCTTGAATGCTTGTAAGAATCTGACCTATCCCTCGGCTGATTCTCTGCCCATAAGAGCCACTGCTGTTTTTGGCTGAGATTGTCTGACCTCTGTAGACTTGAGCCTGATGCTCACATATACCAAACTTGCTTAGCAGGATAAACACATCTCTTCGGAAAGCTTTGGTGAAAATAGCATAAAGAAAGGGGTTGGCACAAGAATTGAGTGGGTAGAAGAGTACCAGCAAAATCTTGGAATTGGTGACAGTTATCAATGGTTTGTTCATAATAGCAGATAAAGCATGGAAAGAGATGGGAGCCATGCACAGAAAGTCAGTGAAAATCAACACAGCCATCCGCTTGGCAATTTTGGTGTCTTTGTCCCCTGACTTGTACTGAGGGTTTCGCACAGTTACGTAGATTTTTATGTAGCAGGCACAAATGATGACAAAGGCAATAATGTTACATATTAAAACGAAGACAACGTAGGCTTCAGCCACTGGTGTTTCAGTGTCCATAGGCAAGCAGATGCTGACTTTGCTATAGCTGCTGACGCCAACCAGTGGCAAAAGGGCAAGAAGAAAGCACGAGAGCCACCCTCCCAGCATGATAATCAAGGCATGCCGGAGGCGAATCTTTCGATCTGGGCGCATGGCAAAAGTGATGGCGTACCAGCGCTCCAGGGTGATCACAGTCAGTGTGTATACAGAAAGTTCACTAGCAAAAACAGTGAAAAACCCAGCTGTGTTGCAACCAGGCCCAGTCTGCCACTCTATAGCGTGGTTGTAGTACTCTGACCTGGTGTAGAGATCCACTGAAGCGATCAGGAGGAGGTATAACCCCATGCAAAAATCAGCAAAGGCCAAGTTACACATCAGAAACCGTGGTACAGTCAGTTTATAATGGCTGGTGAGAAGGATGAAAAGGACAAAAATGTTACCTAGGATGGCCAGCAGGTTCACAAACCACACCACAATCCTCAGAAATTGATATCCCATTATATCCTCACAAGGATTAAACTCATCAGGCTCTGGAGTGCACATTACGTCTTCATTGCCTCCACAGACAGGGTAATCATAATGACTGTCAAAGGTCTGGATGTCTTCCATTTGAGGGTTCTTGAGCTCTTGGCCAAACCCAAGATTGCCTTCTCCATGCTCTTCCAAAAAAATGTAATAGTGGGAGTTTTCATGAAAATTCGTGAACTTGGTGTTTTTGTCATACACTGTATCGGTGTGGTCTGTGTATTCTTCTCCATAATCTTTGTAAAATGGACCTCGGAGAGTTTTGACTGATCTCTTACGAAAGCTGTGACTGCTGCTCTGGTTACATGTCAGGTACTCCAGGATTCTGAAAGAGTAGAGGGGTAAACCACTGCTGGCATTTACAGCCTGACTGGAGTACAGTGAGTAAACAAAGGAAACTCTTCAAAAGCAAATCACTGTGACTGAAAATGTAGCTATAAATATCTGATCACATGTGTTTCTGGTAACAGAATGTATATTGAACAATAAGCTTGAGCGTTTCTGGCCTTTTTTTTAAACTATATTTTTCCTTTCTCTGTTGTTATCAGCTATCCCCAGTAGTAATTTGGTTTGTTCAGCATCCATAACCCCTCTTCCTCCTTGGGATCTACATTCTTAGTAGGTAACAAGACTTTTATCTACTGTTTATAACTTCTTAGATGATACACACAGCATTACTTTCCTTTTCGTTTTTGCTCACAAATCAATTTCTCCCAGAACTTCCATCATTTAAATTTCTGTTCTGTGTATTTTCTGTAGGTGCTTTACAGCTAACTAGCAGTATAGTCGTTGGGAATCCTGTGCCTCATGATGTGATGCACCTGTATTTGTAGTTGAAAATTGTTCATACTTTTTACTAGGGAAAAAATTGCAATTTGGCATCAAATTTTTTCATCCCTGTGATCCACTGTCACATTTCTTATTTCAGGGATGTAGAACTCAAAATTGCTTACAATTTGAGATTGCATACAGTTCAGTCTGAGAAATTTTCATCTCTACTAAATAGACATGCAGATACTTGTTTCTTTCAGTCATTAGATTGTGCTGGGTTCTTTCTGCATATTCCTCCTGTCCAGGTTTTGAGTCTCTCCACTCCTCTGTTTTATTTCTGTCCTCACTTTCCCGGTCCATTGTAATTGTGAACGTTATTGGTTTGTGAGTTTATTATTGAATAATCATATACTTATCACAGCATATTTTTAATATACTATGCATTCCAACCACAAATACTGCAATACTGAAGACTGGGGCCGTCTTCCTAAATCAGGGGCTGGCCTGAATAAGAATCCTCTAAACCTTATTAAACTTTGGAGAAATTTACAATGGATTTGCATTCTGCAGTAAAATTCTGCTGCTAATCACCATAAGTCATCCCACCTTCCTCCCTCCCCCCAGCTGCTGAGTTGCTGTGTTGCATCAGGACATCTATAAATGTATTTTTTTCTTCCAAAAGCTATCCTCACCTGTTCTGATGGGAGGCTGGAAATCCTGCCGAAATGGAATTTGAAATAATCTGTCTTCAAGGTTATTACAGAATCATTTATTCTGAGCTTTTCAGTTAGAAAATATATGAGACGTGAGGCTATAACCCCTTCAAAACTTTTTTTTTCAGGCCTTGCTACAGCACATTCTGTGCTATAGCACATTACCCTTGTCTTTTTCTTCCCTTTAATTCTGGGCTTAACAAAAGGAGGAGCTGTTGCAAATGGTCCTGCAAATTGTTATATCAAAAATTCTTTCTTCTGTCAGTTTGAAATTGTAATTTCTCTTTCAAAGAATGTCCCCTATACCTGGAAAAAATGGTCACAAAAGTGCCAATAGATTTAATTTTATATTAATACTAAAACATCATCTTCACTTGCATACTTTGAAATTGAATGTTAGTGAAACTCACCCACTGTTTTTTTTCCAGCTCTTGAAAGCACAGCAGTGACTTGGATATGATAGGTCAGCTCGCATTAGCTGAAGAAATATCTTTACAGCTGGTAATTTCTTTAAAGTCCACGTATTTTTGGCCATTAGTTCTTTAAGGCTTTCCAGTCCTTTGGCTGGAAGGTTAGCGACGGCTGTTCTGGAGACATCCCTAGGTAAAGAAAGAAGAAGACAAATGTCAGAATATCTAGCAACTGGATCAGAATTTTTTCAGGTTCTCACAGTAATTGAGGAGTTTCATAGAATTCTACAGCAAAAATCAAATCCAAAGGAGGTGGGGATTTCATATCACTTGCTAGGTTCTGATAGCATTCAAATTCAAGTAGGATATGAATTCCTCCTGTGACTTTCTCCGTGTTTTAAAGCTCTTGTCTTTAATGTCTCATAGTGCAGAGTATGGATGATAAAGAAATATCAGGACTTTAAAAATTGCACCGTTAAAGACAACCAGATACAAATGCACATGCGAAACCAAAGTTTTAAAAATTCTTTAAAGGAATCGCATCTCCCATTGGAAGGGCTGTTTTCCTTTAGACCTCTTTAGACTCGTTTTAACGTATTGGGATACTTCAGTAGAATGCATTGTAATTACTAAAACAATGTTCTTCATAAACTGAAGTTAATATCTTCTGTCTCAGTCCGTCCTGAAACTCTCAGAAAATTTAGTATTATGTTTGCAGCTTTCTATTTCTCTGGTACCGAGTCCAACTCAGCGGATACGTTGCATGGTTCATGGGGGATGTGGATTTCATTTAGAACTGCCAGGTGAATGTCGTCTGGTCCTGCTAATGTTTTCCACTCATTTTTTGCTGTGTCCCAAAACCTCTTCTACAGATGCTTGAAGTCAAGCTGTTTTCTCAGAGTTATACTCTGTAAAGAAGTAAACCTGTAAAAAAGGGTCTAGTGTAGGAACGTTGTTTGAGCACTTTCATCATGAACACCCTAATAATAAGTAATAAATAATTCAGCTTTTTTCTATGCATTGTTTCCCAAGAGTGCTGTTCTTATCCCTCTAGAAGTCTCACCCACTGGCTGGTTTCTTGCACCTAAAAGAAAATTATTACTAATTTTATGCTTTAAACAAATCGCTTCTAAAACACTTGGTTTTGCTCTGCTTTATTTTTTTTTTCTTTTGATTTGCTTGTATTTGTTTTTAAATTGAGTTAGAAATTTCTTCCTCTTCCTGTAGGAGGGCTTTTTTTACTGCTAATAGTTTCTTTGCTATAATTCATATTTGAATATGTCACAGCTAGTTGATTTCAACCCCATAAACTTCTTTTTTGTTCTTCCGGAGTCCTTTTTGATAGCTAGTATATGTTTCTACTGAGCCCCTGAATTGGTTCTTAGAAGAGTCTGAATGCTGCCTGCTATCATTTTATCTTTTAAAGAATCACAGAAGAGTTGAGCTTCCAGATCACCCAGTTTGACCTCCCTGCTCAAAGCAGGGTCACCTCAGGCAGGTTGCTCAGAGCTGTGTCTGGGTGACTTCTCAGCATCTCCAGAATGGGAGACTCCACAGCCTCTCTAGAAAATATGTTCCAGCACTTGACCACCCTCACAGTAAAGAAGTTTTTTCTCATGTCGAAATGGACTTTCCTATATTTCAGTTTGTGCCTGTTGCCTCTTGTCGTGTCACTGGACACCACTGAGACCCTGGCTCTGTCTTCCCAGTTCTCCACACCCCCCCCTTCAAGTATTTATACACATTGATAAGATTCCCTTGACTCTTCTCCAGACTGACCATTTCCAACTCACTCAGCCTATCCTTGTATGACAGATACTCCAGTCCCTTAATCAACTTAGTGGCCTGCTCCTTTTTGTTTTTCACTGGTTTCCTCATTTTATAGAGTTATCCTTCTGAAGTAAAACATCTGGAAAGATTTTGGAGTCTTCTCTGCAAATGTCAGGTCAGTGCTATTCAGTAATGTTGAAGGGAAATAGAATGCTAAGAATTTTTAGGAAAGAAATAGAAAATAGAACAGGAAAACTTCACTTTGTAAATCTAATATGACTGCATCTTAAATACTATATGCAGTGCTAGAAATACTGTATGCAATTTACAATAAGAGCACAGAAAGCTACAGCAAGGATGATTAAAAGTATCAAATTGTTTATATATGAAGTAATAAGGAGTAGATAAGGACTTTTCTCTTGGGAAAAGCTAGGACTGGAAGCAGTAGGAGACTATAGATGCCATGCATAGTGTAAAGAAGGTGACTGGGAATGAGTGTTCATGTGAGGCGAGTTTTGGGGCACCTAAGAATGTGAGACAAGAGACTTAAAAATGAGAAAAGGTACAATCTTTTCACAAAATTGCATCGTTAAATTGTGAAAGTCAGTTCCATGGTTCATTGTGCAGGCCAAATAACAAGGTAACAAGAAGGACAGTATCCCTTTTTGTTTTGGTTTTATTCACAGTTGTGTCACATTCCCATTAGAAATGACTGGGTCAGGAGGAACATCCTGGGGACAAGGGCTTGTGCCTTGGAAGCAGCCACAGAGGGGAGCCTCTCGGGAGCCCTGGGTGCTCAGGGGAGGGAGCTGCAACTTCTGGAGAGCTGCGAGCAGAAGGGAGCAGCCAGCCTGGGACTCAGGTGGTGGAAACAATCTCCCAGGGAGCAGAGGGGAATGTGCAAAGTCTGCGGCAACTCAAAGAGTGTTACTAAGTGATGTTAAAAAGCCTGAAAGATCTGTTCAGTGAGAAGAAAGGGCTTGGAAGAATTAGTTATAAGACTACGTCATTTCTGTTCTATCTTACCGAATCCTTTGAAGTCTCTTATGTATGTGTATATGGATGTGTATTTAAGCAGTTAGGTTTTGCAGTTTTTATTTTCAAAAACTCTGTTTGTTTTAAACTGGGGAGGCTTGGTGAGAAGATACAGGCACAGCTGCCTTGAAGTTCTAGTTGACTCAGGATTAATCTCATTGTGGGACTAACAACAGATGGTTGGTCTGGTCCATGGGCCATATTAAGCACAATGACTCAGAAGTTTGGAAGTTTCCAGAATCCCCAGTTTGGGGAGTCCCTAAACTGACGTTATGGTGTCTGCCACCCAGAGGTCTTGTGACCTCTCTGTACCGCTGCGATTGCAAATGGAAAAGCCTCCTGGGAGTCTGGTGATAATTTGTCTCCCAATGGAAGAAAACTTCTTAGTTACCCTACCTAGGCTCACACTTTGTCAGCAACAAAGTGTGTGTCAGCTAGCCAGAGGAAAGTGTGGGATTGATAGGGATTTTTTACCTTCCAAGTCCAGTCTTGATGATTATCTATTGAGATTCACAATCTACTTCAAGCAGTATAGCAGCTGTCTTCAAACTAGAAAGCATAGGATTGAAAAGGTTTTAAATAATAATTACTAATCTTCAGAGCAATGTGAATCCAAGCAGTTGGAGTTTGCCAGACTATAGTATCTGTTTCTGCATTCATACAGAAGACACATTTTCCTGAATGATTTCTTTGTTCTGTATCATTGTACGATCAGTCTTGATTTTGGGCTGCTCAGAAAAATGGGAACTGACTGCGTTTATGTCAGCCTCATTAATATCTAATAATATTGGTAACTAAGATGTTATTTAAACACAGCAATGTTTACATTGCACAGAAAAGTATCTTGCTACTACTGCTAAGCTATGGCTGGCTCACTTAAACACAAGAGAAGGGGCAAGAGGTCTGATAGACTTGTCAAGAGGATCTGTTTCAAACTGAAGTGGCTTTAAAAGAGGTTGCTCGAAGACTTGCTTGTGCCCGGTGGCAGGCACAGAACAGAACCTCCTAAGGTAAGACCCTTTCCTAGATTGGAAAATGATGCTTTGAAGGGCATTTCTACTTTCTAAAGATAATTAATTACTCACATGTATCTTGTGCAACAGTTAGTAATGTTTTGAATTTGGATTGTATGTTTTGCAAAAGCTAATTCAACAATAAGCCTGATTATATTTTTGTTGTACTCTGATGAACTTGTGCTCTAGGCAGCAGCTCTTGTTGATGCATTTACTAAATCAGGTCCACTGAGTCGCTGAATCCTAGCCAAGATTTCATTTTCAGGTGAAGAACAGTGCACTGTCACTATACTGTTAAAATAGTTTTCTAACGGGAACAATCTGTGTATACATCCACATACATGTGAATATACAGCAGTGACAAATCAGAATTATTGGCATCTGTTCTCTTTTATTCAGTGATCACACTCCCCGCTTCCTCTGCTATTGTAAACTGTAAATTTTAAAAAAATTACCTAAACTTTTAATACCTACTTAAATATACCATCTAACTAGGTGGTCTGAGAGCATGGCCAAACTCACATAACATACATATAGCCAGGCACAATTCTTTGTAGTTAAATCTTTCTCATTGGTTGTCTTTAAAGCCAAAATGGAAGAAAATTACCCCATTAGGGTGGAGCCAAGGTCAGTATTTCAACCTTTAAGTTGCTGTTGCTGCTGAAATCCTGATCAGAAAAAAAAAACCCCAAACAATAAATGATAGATCTGTGGGGCACACATTCCATCAACTATAAATTCTTATCTCACTTCAAGAGTGCATAAAGGGAACTCCAGAGACCATGAGTTCTGCCAGCTTGGTGGGGAGGCAAGACAGAGTCTCTTTTTCAAGCTCCATAAATGTTCCTTTTATTTTTTTTTTTTTTAAATACTGCACCCACTGTAAGCAATGCCATTCATTGCCCCAGAAAAAGGAAATATTTCTCTTCTGGCAATCGTTTTCCATGGAGTTAATTTTCAGTATTGTAAGTGGAACTTTCTTTTTGAGGAAGATCCACTGTCCACAAATTCCCATGCCAGCTAACAACAGCTAGATGCCTGAACCAAAAATGACTTAAAAAATTATTTATTAAAATACGCCAAGTCATTTACACTGCCCAAGGGGGATATTGAAGGGCCGTATTGGTCAGACTTCTCAGGCTATTACGCAAGTTAATAAATCTCTGGTCTCTCTGTAATTAACTCATTAATATTAGTACATGGTACAGTGGGGGGTGTGTAATAAAGCGCCAATTGCAAGCACATTTCTGTCTCCTGTGGGAGATGTTACTGGCCATTGACATGACACAACAATAAATAGTAGGGTTCCACTCAATTTTCATTCATTTTGACTTCAGCCTTCTTAAGGCAGTGCATATGTGGGAGTTTCAGAAACTGTTTTGTTCCTGTTAAAATAGTTCTAGTTCCTGAAGGTCAACTAAGAGATCTGTTCAGGGAGAAGGATTCTGCTCTAAATTGTTGCTGGAAGATATCTCGCTTTATAACAAACCCTTCCTACTTCACACATGCAGAATAATTCCTGGTTATCCCTTGGGTAACAGAAGTCCCTGAAGCTGCTATTAAAATTACACTAAAATTAAATTAAAAATTAATATGTTGCACCCTTCTGTAGTGGTTTTGGCTGGCATAGAATTAAATTTCTCTATAGTAGCTTGTATGGCGCTATGTTTTGGATTTGTGAATGAAAACAGTGTTGGTAACACAGGGATGTTTTAGTTACTGCTGAGCAGAGCCTACACAGAACCAAGGCCTTTTCTGCCTCTCACCCTGCCCCACCAGTGAGCAGGCTGGGGGTGCACAAGGAGTTGGGAGGGGACACAGCCGGGACAGCTGACCCCAACTGACCAAAGGGGTATCCCAGACCGTATCGTGTCATGCTCAGCAATAAAAACTGGGTGGAAGTTTGCCAGGGCTGCCATCTCTTGGGGGTTGGCTGGGCATTGGTCAGTTGGTGGTGAGCAGTTGTTTTGTTGCATCACTTGTTTTTTCTGGGATTTGGTTTGAGTTTTTCCCCCTCTGTGTTGTTTTTTGTCCTGTCTTTTTTTAAATTATTAAACTGCCTTTATCTCAACCCATGAGTTTTCTCACTTTTACCCTTCCAAGTCTCTCCCCCATCCCACTGGGTGGGGGGGTGAGCAAGCGGCTATGTGGAACTGAGCTGCAGGCCAGGGTTAAACCATGACACCTTCCTAAGATCTTTAGCTTAGGACTAGCAAATCAAAGGATAATGATGTGAAATAATCTGACTTTTTTAATCACTGTTGATTTACTGTTGCTTACATGCCATTTTATGACTTCTGCCTTTGAAAAGCAATACCTCTCGCTGTAATGTCGCTATAGTACCACATCTCTCTCTAATTATAAATGCTACTAGGACTATTGTTAGCCATAGCCATATCTTTCTAAGGGGAGATGGATAACTGGTTGTTTAGACTGCAAATGTAAACATGTCCTGAAATCGAGGATCAATGGCAGCTGGGCTAGCACAATAATTATAGAAGATTAGAAAAATTTCAAGTCATTTGAGAAATCTAACTTGAAAACACAGAGTGAGAAGGAAGTTTGTTACAGTTACATATGCACGTCCTAGGAAGTCATCTCTAGCCCCTAAACCAAGAGGTTTTGTGTAGCTCTCTCACCTCAAAGCTAGCCCTTGCAGAGTGAGCTTGCCTGGCAACATTACTGTAGCATATAATTAGCCCACAACCCTTTGCAGCATGTCATTACCTGTTCACCTGTCTAGTGTAACAACAACACTGGTGCTTTAAATACCCACAATAACCCCAAGAGTCAAAATCTGTGCTGTTGCAAGCTCTCACCTCCCTTAGACTTAAGATCCCAAGTGTTTTGTCTTCTGCCATCCCTAGGAAGGAGCTTTTCAACCCATCGTGCCACTGTAGCCCCAGGGGGAAGATGTGCAGTGAGCCGTACGAGACCCCAAACATAACAGGAGAGTGCACCTTGCTCTGAGACTGTGTATTTATTGTGACAAAGTAGTATCAAAATGGAAGTATGGTGTCCAGGTGAAGTTATGTCAACTGAAAAATGTCTTTCTGGCCAGGTACAAAATGAGAAAGGCCTTCTCTGGTGCCATGTGCAGTATTAAGAAAAAGGCCTCATCAGCCAAATAATAATGGAAAAAAAAGGGTTACTCAGCACCAACACAGCCTCTGTCACCGTACTGCTACAATGACCGTCTCAGTCAGGGGTGGGTGGCCTGAGCCCTCCTGAAAGCAGAAGCAGTGGAAATGAAGGCGATCCACCCAGCAGGGAGGAAGAGGAGCGATGGCTCTTTCTGAGGGACAGCCACCACAAAGTCTCCCTGAGCAGGAGGTTTAACAGCCCCTTTGTGAGCTTTTTCAGGTTTCCCTCCTGATCTGTTGCCTTCTGCTTCCAGAACACCCTCTTTTGCTCTGCCTAGATGGCCAGTTCTCCTCCTGATGGCGGACCGGGGCCTTGATTGTGCTTTTCTTATCCAGAATGTATAACTTTTAAGACACGGTCAGAAAACACTACCTTCTCACTGCTGTCTTGGGATCTGGCCATTCGTGACACGACTGAAGTTTATGCCTCAGGTGATTCAGTGATAAGAAGAAAAGAGAGTAGGCATGTTAGTCCTTGACAGTGTCTTGAGGGACACAGTGCAGTGTGTTACTGCCTTTACCAATTCTTCTCGTACACACCTGCGTCCCAAGGACTTTGCAACTTCAAATGAAGAGGCCTGGACTAGTTTTCTCCCTTTGCAGACCCTCTGGAGAGAAGCGCTGGGGTGGGATGGCCCACCAGCTGGCAGCCAGAGCTGCCAGGCTTGAGGCAAGGAGGTTGTGACATAACATTATCCCTACTGACCTATGTAGTCCTGCAGCAGCTTTTTGCAGAGGGAAGGGGAGGAAGAGCTGGCCTGCATGTCCTCATGAGGATGACTGCATTGGCACTGCCCAACTCTGTTTTTCTGAGCTGCTCCAAAACGCGGTAGCTGGTGATGCATCAGGTGCCACTGGGAAAGTGAGGATGACTTTAGGAAACAGACAAAATGTCACCCCAGTGTGACAGGAGTGGTTTGGCATGAATTGCTGTTGGAATGACTGATTATTATGCACTGCCCCTCCAATGTCCAATTATTTAAGGTATCTCCTTCAGAAGTATGACTCCATGAATGGTCTGTGCTTCTCTGTCCTCTCAAGCCGGTGAAAGGAAAACCTGATACTCCTCAGAACTGGTCTTGGACCCGGTTCCCAAGGACTCTGCTAATAACTCCAGTGGACCTTGTGGTAGAGAGTGATGTGGAGGAATGATGTGGCCCTGAAAAGTGTGTCCTCAGCCAGCTCTTCCTTTTCACCCCACAAGACAAAGTAATTTAGATGACTAAAGCAGAAGACAGGCTACTATTCACACACAGGCGTTGCAATGCATCTGACTTGAGATGCATGGGACCGAGAGAACCAGAGATTTGATGATGACCTTGCCATCAAAGGTCATCTGTTGCAGCTTTGCACAGCAGGGACACAACTCTTCTTAGCATAAAGTGGTTATGACCAATACAGCTTCTACTGTAGGTTGCTACGTCACTGGTAGCCAGCCGGATTTTCTGGAGTTAGAAAGATTCTGGGAGAAAAATAATGTCTTCTGCATCTTTTCGTTATTATAGCTTGCTACTAGGATTCCTTCTGTTGACAATACACCGTTATTCTGATATAAATATGCTGTTTTCCTGAAGAGCAGAAAGTAAAACTGATCTTTACATGGAGTGAGCGCTGCCGGCACCGTCTGGTTGTGCACTGGAGGAGGGAATGCCACTTTCAGCACTTTAGTTCTCCCTGTGATCAGTCCTATGCACTACATTATATGCTAGATGATTTGAGTCAGGAAATATGATTCTTCTTAAAGTTCTTAAACTTCTTGAAGTTTTTTGTTTCATTCTGTATTGCTTCCTAATTTTAGTGAAGAGTTCTTTGGAGGACTATAAAATCAGACTGGAAGGCGAATTACATCAGAAAGAAGAAAAGACAACACCAGAAGCAACTTTACTCTGTCTAAAATTATTTTTTCATCTCTGTTTCAATTTCTTTTACATGTGTGCTACTAGAGTCCTTAGTTTGTATTACAATTGTACTACAATTGTACAGTCATAAGGCAGATTGTAGTACAGAATCTTTCAGAATAAAAATTGGTACAAACTATTTCTGACGTAAGATGCAAGCATTTCTTAAATCAGTTCCCTAAAGCACAGCTTTTGTTGCTGATATTCTTTTTATAAACACGCCATTCCCATCCCTGCTGCTCTGCTGCTAATAAAAGTGCAGGAAAGAAAGTGCAACCTAAAATAGTATTATTTTTAAAGATTTCTCTACTTCATTTTCTCCTACTCACAGTAGAGTTGGTCCACTGTGGACTCCGAGAAATGCATCGTCATTGATAACTTCCAGGTATTTGTTCTTGTGCAGATAGCTGCAGGAACAAACAAAACACTGATTTGGGAATAGTTTTCCATAGGTTAAAGAAGCAGCTCTTCAGTTTACTTGCCTAAACAGATTTACAAAAGCAATATGTATAAGGGCCATCCTATCCCAACAACATATTGAAGCATAATCAGTTACTTCAGTTTCTGTGTACCCAAGGAAAAAAACACAGGCTTGCCATTTTGAAAATAAATTAAATTCCTCAACAAATAATAAAGAAACAAATTAGCAAAAGAAATTATAATTGCTCCAAATTCTTTTTCTCTCTCTGGCATACACATAAAGGTATATGCATACACACTGTATCTTCAGGTAGATATTTGTGAGGATGAGGTGAAATAGATTGTTTTGCTTTTGTCAGAATGAGGTATGGGGAGTTATACTTACAGGAACACATCATGAACAAACATGAAAGTAATTCCCTCCTTGTTTTGAGTTTGATAATAAAAGTTTTAAATGCTTTAAAATCTCCGTAGCCAAGTAGAGGCTCCCATATACAAGTCAACAGTTAAGAATGAAGTTTTTTTATAAGAAGAGCAAGGGAGGGAGTGAGAAGGAGGATAAATCTGAAGGAAAAAATAATATAAAGCTTATGTTAAAAAAAAAAAAATTCTAAATTCTTGGGGAAACCGTGAACAATTTCCTCAGTAGCCAACACTTTCCTGAAATATGGAATGCTGCAAATTTCTCCTATCATTACATGATTGATGTAATCAAGGACCACCATTAATTCCGATCACTCTGGAAACTGACGGATAAGAAAGCATGGATTTAGGAAGTATGGAATTTACAGAATTGAGTTAAAGGTGCATGATTAAAGACAGGCAATGCAAGGCTACTGAACACTCAAAAAATTAACCCAAGTGGAACAATCAATGTTAAATTCAGTTCTGTGTTTTTAGATTTAAAAGTGACTGACCTAGAATGAATCTTGATTTTTTTTTTTTTTTTTAAGCTGGATTCCTGTTTACCATGGTAAATGGTAATGGTCTAAAACCGTCATTTGAGAAACTTATATAAATACATGGATTATTATTCCAGGTAATTCCGTCAAGTTCCAAATTGCTTTAGAGAGGCTATGCATTTCTGTCCATGATTTTTGTTCTCAATGGCCTGATAGAATTTATGGTTTTTGTGGAAAGACTTGGGAGAAATAATTGGCTTCAGTAGTTCCACAATTGCAGGTGTACAAAGAGAAAGCATAAATTAAAAAACCTTGCAGGAGCAGCAGAAGCACAGGCATATCCTGCTTTTCTGCCAGAGTCACAGTGGATGTATGACACTGAGCACATTTTATGACATTCTGTGAAGAGCAGATATACACAGAACACGATGAAATGGAAAAATAAGCATTATTTTTATGCATACGGTGCCAGCTTGTGTGTATTAGTTGGGTATATATGATACAGAGTTAGATTAAATATGTGGTTTGGAACAATTGTCCAGCTAAAAAGTACTTCACAAAACACAACAGGCACGTTAATTTCCTTGACGAAGTGGTTCCTCCTGGTTAGCCAAGAGGGAGTTGGACTGCAGTTATAAGCAGCTAGATCTCCTAAACACACAGGCAGGCATATGCTGAATTAGCTGAGCAATGAAAAGAGACTGAAGATTAGGTTGCGATATATACATATGTACATATGTGTGTGTGTATGTGTATATACGTGGATACTACTGTGATAATTCTTTCCCTAAGCCAGCAATTAAACCCTAGGTGGTGTTTTTACTTAGTTCAATCAACTTCTGTCACAATGTTTACAAAAGAAACAGCCTGCAGGCATCAAACCTAGTAATGCTTTTTAACTTAATTTAGATGAAATTGAAATCTTGTGATGGGATTAAGAATCATTTACCAAATACTGTAGTCCTTGGAGGAGGATGGAGGACCATCTAGTTCTCTTGGCTGAGGGGCACTACATAAGCAAGAAGACAAAACAGTCCAAGCATTTTGTTTCTGTACTATGATGAGAAAGGACCTCTGAGAGAAGTTTGAACCAAGGCAGCAAAGGGGATGGTACAGCTGCAGGACTGCACTTCAGGGCAGAAATGCAATGCAACCCATTAAGGAGGAGAACACAGAAAATTGCCAAAGAAAGTTGTCAAGGGGAATGCATGTTCCCCTTGATGAAATGATGGCAAAATGATGAACGCTATGAAGGCCCTGAAGGACCGTGGTGCCTAGGCAGAAGAGACTCGTAGCACCTGTCACTATCCCATTTATAAATTTTATCAATTTTCTGTACAGTGGAAAAGGTAAAGTCTAATGGCCCCAGTAGCAAACCACAGATTAAAGCATGAGGCTGCAGTCTAGGAGCAACAACAGGGCCCAGAGACTGCAATATTATAGGTAGCACAGGTCCGGCAGAAGCAGGAAGAGGAACTCATAGTGACATAAGTATGACAACAGTGGGTGACCCGGGCCCAACAACTACAAGCATCGGGATTGCTTGACATTTCACCGGCAAGGGCACATGGCTGGTGGAGGCCTTGTAATGCAAGAATGACGAAAAAGATGACTGCAGATGATGACTATAAAGCATTGCTTAAAAGAAGATGATGCGGTCCTCAGTCCAACTAAAGGACAGAAACTTTGCAAGGATTGCAGACAGACTGCCTTAGGGAGGTCAGGTTTCACAGGTAGATAAAAGCAGAGAAAATTCCCGATGATGACATCAGCAGCAAAAGAGAGAAATAGGAAAAAACTAACAATATTGCCCAAGTGAAGCCAGGTGACATTGCTCAGAATTTAAACATAATTACCTTAAAAAGAGGAATCTCATAAAATTTCAGAGTGCAGTTGGCACAGAAATGGTAAGATGCCCAGACAGGCCTATTAAAGAAATTAAATGAAATGAAAGGAGAAAGAATTTGATACTACTGATGCGGGCAGTAATACCTCAAGCAGAGAGGGATGTTTGGTACTATAACTATTATAACCATTTTAAAGCTAGCTTGTGATGTAGCTAGGAAGGCAAAAAATACAATAGAAATGTTGTCACAACAGATTTCAGAGGGTGTCTATGAAGTTGCTGTGAGCTGTGCCCATTGTGCCAGCTAGTGGCAAAGATACAAAGGCCAAACCTTTCCTAATTGTAAGTTCTGTAACAAAAACACCATTTGAGATGGTGGCTGTGGAGATAATTGAATTGACTCAGAAAAGTGCAGAAGGCCACTATTTTATCTTTGTGCTGGAAGAGTCTTTCAAACTCAAATAGCTGAACTGGGGTTTAGCTGTAAAAATAATAAAGTCAGAGCAATTGTTTCTTGGTGTGGAAAAAAATCAAGTAAAGATTCTAATCCTGTCCTGGTTGAAGTCATTGGCAAATTTTCCATAACATTCACTGGATACAAGCTTATATTGATCACCATAGTGAGAAATGAGAAGTAAATGCACTTTGGCTAGGTTATACAACACAAAGTCTTAGGGAGCCAAGCCAGAGTAACACTTCTGGCATGTTGTTCAGACATATTGGACATTACCCATGCCTAAAGCCTTGTTTCTTACAGAGGAAAATAGCTTACTTCATCTTCTCAGCTATTGTTGTTTGAAATAAGCTTTCATTCTTTAGAAATATGTGGCATTCTAGTATCACCTGACATTTGTGTTTTCTGAGAACTGACTTTCATATTCTGTATATGACAACCTTGCCACTTTTGTTGTGAGCTTTTGCTTCAGTTTGCAAATTTTCTCATCATTTTGTCTGCAAATCTAATACAAAAATTAAAACCAGAGCAAGAGCCAATAATTAATCCAAGATTTCAACATCTAGGTTGCAGTTCTGAAGGACACAAAAACGTGCCTGACCTAATAAAACCCCTCTGTTTTAGTAACTAGACATTATTATACAACCAGATAATTGCTTGTCCAGTTTTGAAGTATTTTCCCCTGATACTTGAACACCGTAGTGAGCGATAAACCTGACATATACTAGTTTGCATACGTGACAAAAATCTTCAAACTTACAAATAGAAACAGCCAGCTAGAGACTTTCAGAAAGTTCATAACCACATGTTACCAAGGAGGGGCTGCAGTGTTAGCTGCCAGTTTTCACATAGATGAGTCAATTTCCTGATGCTAATTGATTTCAGTTGTTTAAGTCCTTTTATTTTGATAGGTACCTCTTTTAAATGGAAAGAGTAAGATTTCGGTAAATATTAATTTGACAAGGAAGGGTTATGTATAGCCAGTATAGATCCTTCTGAGAATGCCTTTAATCCTGTTGTTACTGATAACTAAATGGTATAGAATGTCATTTAAATACACTGCAGAAAAGAAAACCACAACAGTGGTACCCATGTGTCTAAACGAATGTTGGAAGTCTTAGAAATCACATGGGTGAAGTGGAATATTTATCCTCAGTGGGGACATGAGAATAATAGACGTTTTGGAAAGTTGGTGGGAGGCAATCAGACAGACCTGAATACCACAGTGCAAAGTATGCAGGAAATCTGGAGTAGTAAATGCTGAATCTGGAGTAGGATATGCTGATGGTTTCATAGCGCTATAAGAAAAGAAGGCTTTTTAAAATTTTCTTTTCTTTTTTTAATCAAATCACATCAGTAAGGTAACTATGCCAGTGACTAATACAGAGTCTCTATGGACTCAAGATCCACGGGTAAGTGGGAAAAATATTGCATTAAGTCTCAGCCGCACCAGAAAACAAAATGACTGCAGTATGCTGAGCAGGATCTTCTGAGGACATGAAACAGTAATAGGGCATTTCAACAGCTATGTAAAACAGGACAATGTCATGTCAGTGCATGACAGAGATACTGAGTATTCAGACATTATTAATCCATGCTTCATAAAGCAAGAGGTTACAGAGTCCGCATGAGGAAAAGTGACTTTTGATTTCGGCTTGAGTGGCATGCACAATCTGTTTCAAAATGTTACAGTCTAAAGTGTGTTTTATAAGAGCAACCACCAGGTACTGATATTCAGCAACTCTGTAGGACCAAAAAAGCTGAAGAGTACACCACAGCTATCATCTCCAAAAAGGAGAAATACATATATATGAGAAAGCTTCTTTAAAAATAGACAAAAGTATGGAAGTTAAATTATTGGGGGCATTCTAGGAGCTCTTTAGGGACATCATTTTGGAGATACAGATCAAACGTGAAAAGCATGAGATGGCAAAAGAAAAACAAAATCCTGAATATTCAAAATATTCAAAATCTTCAACTGAGATGAAAAACTGAAAAATGCTGAAAGGTCTGAAGATATTTTTACAAAATATTTTATTTTTACCAAAAGTATGTTTTCTTCTGGGGGTAAAGGATATGAATGAAAAATGCTGACCAGCTACTTCAACTAACTAACATATAGTTCCACATACCTTTCTTTTTTCAGTATAAAAGATTTCTAGTTCTCTTCTTCCATAGTCCAAGGTCATTCATGCCATCCCCCATATTGTAGCTAGACACACCTTTCTCGGTGTTTTTTTAAGATGAATTATTTTACTGATAAGGTTTTACTGTAGTCCCACGACCAGTTTTATCAGCACAAGGAGTGATGGAATAAGAATGAACAGCCAGATTAGGGAAAAAGGGACGTTTTGCAAAATTTTCTTCTAAAGGATCACTTAGTTAAAAACCAAGTAAAGTTACCGAAGTTCCTAGATGGAATACCTCATTGGCTTATGGAATTATGTATTACTTGATAGTATCTGCTTGCTTTCTTTCAGCTTCTGATTTTAAAATAAGGCAGAAGAGCTTAACAAACAAGGAGAAAAATAATATCTTGGCCGTATATTTAAGTATCACCACTATAGTATTAAATGGGCTCTGGACATGTAATACGTTAATGTATCTATGCATCCTGTTGGATTATGAAATGAAGGTTAAAGAAAGGCAAAAGAGATGCATTGCTAAATGAGCAGTATTAAGGATTCATCATATCTTTTTTCTACACCATTGTTTGTCTTGACTCTGAGCTAAGCCAAGCATTATAAGTGACCCCTGAGAGTGTATACCAAAGTAAATATATTATTTTGGAGTTTATTTTTGTAATTACATTTCGAGACTGCACTTTCCATTTCAGTAATTTAGACAGCTCTGTAAAAACTCATCACAAATATATTTTGCCATTCACTGGAAATATATTTTTAAAAAATCTTTTTTCCTCACCGATTTCCTTACAGAAATAAACATTGGTGCAGGAGCACTACTTTGCAGAAGTCTGCAGGAGTGATGCAGTTCATGGACCTTAATGATGTGTTAGAATGACAGATTCAGGTTTCAGATGAATGCTGTTCAGTAAAAGTGTCATTCAGCCCTTCATTCCTGGTTCTTTACTTCCCTGTCTTTATAAAACATACCACAGAATCACAGAATGGTAGGGGTTGGAAGGGACCTCTGAAGATCAGCTCGTCCAACGCCCCTGCTTGAGCAGGTTCACCTAGAGCAGGGTACACAGGACCGCGTCCAGGCGGGTTTTGAATATTTCCAGAGAAGGAGATTCCACAACCTCTCTGGGCAGCCTGTTCCAGTGCTCTGTCACCCTCACAGTAAAGAAGTTTTTTCTCATGTTCAGCTGGAACTTCCTGTGTTCCAATTTGTGCCCATTGCCCCTTGTCCTGTCACTGGGCACCACTACAACGATACTGTGGTTTGCTATAAAACACAGACCCTTGTTGGATGAGAAGATTTATTAGGTAGTGCCATCGTTCAGTATGATAATGGAAATGATTTATGCATGGTTCCACACCTATATCTGCATTAATTGTTTTGACCTCCTTGAATTAGATAGGTCTTCTAGTACTGCAAGACTGGTAGAAAGGCACACTGCATGGTAGAAGGTAGCCTCCAAGATTCCCAGAATGTCTTCTGATTTATGGACGGAACATGGAGTCTTTGAATGATTTATCAAAAATGAATTATTGGTTTTGATTGTTTTCCTTTTTTACTTGTTTTCCTCCTAGAGGTCATCATTCAAAACCCATTAAAATTTCTTTCCCTCACTCTTTTTCTCTTAGTTTCTTTTTTGCTCCTAGTTTCATCAAGTCCAAAGGACCTTGGGTCAGACCCAGAGGAAAACAGGTACTTTCTTCACTGTACAGTGGGAGATAAACAGGAGTTCAAATTAGAAATGTCAGAATACAGAAAATGAAATATTTACCTTTTGCATTAACTTAATGATGCTGCTAGAAACAGCAAATCTCCAAGCTTGCACTTAGCAAAATTATACCTTATCTTGACATATGGTAACCAAACTACTTCAGAAAATTAGTTTAGAAATTTCATTGTAGTTTATCAGACAGATAAAAGCTTTAACACTGATGTTCAGCTCCCTAGTTTGCCTTGTAAATCTGCAGTTGTGCTTTGCTCCATGTAAATGTCATATGATTTAATTAGGAGAAAACTGTTGCAATAAACCATTTTTACTGCTGGTAGATAAAGCCCTGAAAGAAAGCCTAGTTTTAGTTCTTTTGGTTTTTTTTTAAAAAATTTGCTTAACTAGTGCATCATAGCCAGTCTCTAGAAAGATTTCCTTAGAATCATACAATATCTCAAGTTGGAAAGGTCCGATAAGGATCATCGAGTCCAACTCCCTGCTCCTCGCAGGACTACCTAAAACTAAACCATATGACTAAGAGCATTGTCCAGATGCTCCTTGAACTCTGACAGGCTTGGTGCCACGACCACTTCCCTGGGGAGCCTGTTCTGGTGACCAACCACCTTCTCAGTGAAGAACCTTTTCCTAATGTCCAATCTGAACTTTCCCCGATGCAACTTCATTCCAGTTTCCCCGTGTCCTATTGCTGGTCACCAGAGAGAGGAGCTCAGCACCTCCCCCTCCACTGCCCCCCTTGAGGAAGTTGTAGACTGCCATGAGGTCACCCCTCAGCCTCCTCTGCTCCAAGCTGAACAAATCAAGTAACCTCAGCCGCTCCTCATAAGTCTTGCCCCCGAGACCTTTCGCCATCTTGGTTGCCCTCCTCTGGACACATCCTAACAGTTTGATGTCCTTCTTATGCTGAGGTGCCCAAAACTGCACACAGTACTTGAGGTAGGGCCTCACCAGTGCAGACTGGGACAATGACCTCCCTCAACCGGCTAGCTATGCTGTGCTTGATGCACCCCAGGACGCAGTAGGCCCTTTTGGCTGCCAGGGCACACTGTTGACTCATATTCTACTTGCCATCAACCCAAACCCCCAGATCTCTTTCCGTGGGGCTGCTCTCCAGTGGTGCTGGGTGAGCAATTGGCTGATGGGTCAGGCTCAAAAGGTTATAGTAAATCGGGTTACATCAGGTTGGCGACTGGTCACTAGCGGAGTTCTGTAGGGATCCATCTTGGGGCCAGTGCTCTTTAGTATTTTCATAAATGACTTCGATGGAGGACTCGAAGGATTACTATCAAAGTTTGCCGATGACACAACATTGGGAGGAGCCGTGGACACTCTTGAGGGCAGAGAGGCCCTGCAGAGAGATCTGGACAAATTAGAGAGCTGGGCAATCACCAATCGTATGAAGTTTAACAAGGGCAAGTGCTGGGTTTTGCACCTCGGGCACGGCAACCCTGGATGTACATACACACTGGGGAACGAGAGGCGGGAGAGTAGCGCTGCGGAGAAGGATCTGGGGGTTCAGGTCGATGGCAAGCTAAACATGAGCCAACAGTGTGCCCTGGCAGCCAAGAGGGCCAACCGTGTCCTGGGGTGCATCAAGCACTGCATTGCTAGCTGGTTGAGGGAGATGATTGTCCCGCTCTACTCTGCACTCGTGTGGCCTCATCTTGAGTACTGTGTGCAGTTTTGGGCACCACAGTGTAAAAAGGATACGAAGCTACTAGAGAGTGTCCAGAGGAGAGCCACGAAGATGGTGAAGGGTTTAGAGGGGAAGCCATACGAGGAGCCACTGAAGTCACTTGGTCTGTTCAGCCTGGAGAAGAGGAGACTGAGGGGACATCTCATCGCAGTCTACAGCTTCCTCACAAGGGGAAAAGGAGGGGCAGGTGCCGATCTCTTCTCCCTGGTGACCAGTGATAGGACCCGAGGGAATGGCAGGAAGATGTGCCAGGGGAGGTTTAGGTTGGATATTAGGAAAAGGTTCTTCACCCAGAGGGTGGTGGAGCACTGGAACAGGCTCCCCAGGGAGGCAGTCATGGCGCCGAGCCTGACAACATTCAAGAAGCATTTGGACAATGCCTTCAAACACATGGTCTGAAGTTTGAGGTTGTCCTATGCAGGGTCAGGAGTTGGACTCGATGGTCCTTGTGGATCCCTTCCAACTCAGGACATTCTATGATTCTATGATTCACTCTCTTTTTTGCAGGCAGGAGATTTCTGTGAAAGGGCTACTACCATTATCAGTGCTACACTTACTAAAATAAACTGTCATGTAAGTAAAAGAGCATAATTATCTTCCAAATTGTCTCAGAAATGTTGCTGATCAAAAGAAATTTTATTGTAGTTTCAAACCAGAACAAAATTCACACTGGAATTACCTGCCACGATTTTATTTCTGAGCTATAAATATACATACTAAATGAAAGCACAGTGCAAAAGACATTAGTCGCCCATATTTTTATTGCTGGCTGAAATTAATATCCTCTCTTTGCTCCTTAAAAATAATTAGAATAAGAAATGTATTTGAAAGCCTCCAACAAGCATGGAGTATTTATTACATAATTTTTTTTCTGAAAGAAGAGAATGATCTGCTACTTACATAGCATCCAGATTTGTCCCATTAAAAGCATGACCTTGGATGCTGGTAAAACCATTATTGTACAGTTTGCTGCAAGCAAAAAGAAAAAAAAAATTAGTGTATTTTGGGTTGCTCCAATACCTGAATACCTAACATGTTATGTATCATTTTTGGCAACAGCACATTTCTGGATGGGTCCATTTTAATCTCTTGAAAAAGCAGTAATTATAGTGCAAGGTCAAACAAATGCTCAGCAGCATTCTTGAGTGTAGCTGAATCAAGAACACCATGTGGCAGGTGTGCCATCTTCGACTTCTTTTTACAGCAAAGATAGAACTAGACTAAAACAGTTTGGTATAACTTTCCCACCCCCAAACTAAAAACAAGGAAACAAAATCTGCTAGGACTGATTAAGGAAGGCTAAAGGAACTACTACCTAGCAAAACAGGTATGATTTTACTATCAATCAGGCCTGCCTGAATTTTTAGAATTCATTCTTTTGTTCCCTTAGAGCAAAAGGATTTTTTTTAGAATTTCTTTAGAATTCATTCTTTTGCATTCTAGTCCTCTTCCCCCTAGTTCAAGTCATAACTTATTACAGTAATTTTCACTCCCCTCAGCCCTTTCTTGTGGTTCACATTGAGTATGACTTGCATAACTGAACTTTATTTAACAATTTTCTTTCAAATATGACTCTTCTGACATTCGCCACCCATTAGTTTTCATGGTATGGGCTGCTTAGGTTGCAAAAAAATTAGACACAGTTCTAACTGTGCTGTAGCTTTACAGAAGGAGAACTCCGCAAACTTTTCCCTTTGATTTTCTCCAGTATAACCATTCACTGGCATTAGGGTCATACAAAAGCAAAACCACTTTGGTCAAGCCAGTTTAAAGAAAAGCATCAGGCCTGATTCAAATCACTGTCGAAGTAAAGGATTTATGCAAACTAGATTATGGATACTACCTGTCTATGGCGTTTCTCTGTTACACACTACTAGAGAGTAGGACAGGGATTTTTTTTTTTTTAAACATTTTACCATATGCTTGAGAGAAGTAATTGCCTTGTGACTTAAACTGGAAGAACTTACAGAGTTAGAGATTCATTACAAAGCCCATGGAAAGCATTTGCAGGCACTGAAGTCATGAAAGGATTATCTGCAATTTCACTGAAAAAGGAGACAAAACATCACAATCAAACATCTGTCCAAAAGAGCTTCTCCAGAACAGTTTTATTATGACTTGTTCTCTGCCTTGATAATAAATAAAAGTGTAGAATAACTTGTTTAGTTATATCTAAGGCCAGAAGATACATGTGGGATGATTAAGAATTGAGCATGTTCCGGCATCCAGGAAGTGAGCTTGTGAAGTAGATGGGTTTTATAGTCCTGGTGAGGTATGCCAGCCTGTATGACTATAGTGGTTAACAACACAGACAGGTCCCTTGTCTCATAAGCCAGAGAGTTAGCAAAGTAAATAGTGCTGCAGTGTCAACTGAACCAGCCCAAGTGACTTTAGAGCTGAGATCCTGCTCTCTAGCCAAGCTCAGATAAGACATCAGATAATACATTATTCAGGACAGAGGCATTTCACTTTACAGAACTGCATCTAGCACAAGTGAAATAACTTATTATGTGATCTAACCTAATGGTTCTTCTCAACTCTTGTCCAAATGAGTGTTTCACTATCTGTCATTTCTTAAATAATTTTTACTTCCAATCTGCAGTCTTAATAAATACTATGTATCTTCAGACCAAAACTCTGTTGTGACAAAAGGGACAAAGAAAAACTAGGGAGATTTACTATGACTGAACTGGAGAAAGGAGAGAGGAAAAAGCTGGTAGAAACAAAGGGCAGAGCAAAGTGTCTGATTGTCCTTTTTCTGCTTTTTCCTGAATCATATTAGAGTCTGGAAACCAAAATACTCTGCAAATTTTTCTTTTCTTCGGCTTGCGGATTAGATGTGGTCTAGCAAGGCCAGACCATAACGTCCATGGGCCGAGAAGTCCGAACAATTGCCCATGTGACAGGAACAATTTCATTCATTTTCTGTGCTATATATGTACTAACACTGAACTGTACTACAACCATTTTTATTCCAACTAGTTTTCACCAATAGGTGGTTTCCACCACAAGTTCTTTTGGTTTGACATTTTTTGGATTGGTTCACTTTTCTAAACAAATGTTTACTTGTAAGTTACTTGACCTCAAAGGCCAATAGTGATATAATGAATGCTTTTTCCCCAGCTATACCTTATCCATCATTTAGAAACCTATTATTCTTCAAGAGCAGATTTTTTTTCTTGATGAAAGAAACAAGAAGGGTATCTTTCATTGAATAGCAATGTTTAGAAATACCTCCCTTGAAAGTGCAGGTCTACTCTTTAAAAAGTCTTTAGCATATAAGACCTATGTTTATTTTTTGTTAGTGATCTTTATAAAAAATTTTCAAGGTAGAAGTAAAATAATGCTTTGTTACCTGCCCCTTAGAAAGTCACTGAGCTGGTTGGAAGCAAGGACACAGATGGTAGTATAACCTGCGTCTGTTTCATCTAGCCTATTTAATTCTTGGTTCTCTCTACTTAGTAAGTAAGTGTAGTGTTTAATTTACAATCTAGTAGAGCTTAGTCCAAGCTAAAGCCCTGTTGCTCTTTGAGGAACTCCCTAATCGCTCTTAAGATGTAGGTGTATCGCACTCGGAGCTCTGGCTGACTCAGGTTTCAATCTTGGAGGCCTACAGCCAAGGCAAACATAGCAGCTCCAGGTTATGGAGCGTGAGTTAGCACAAGGCTTACCTCTAGTCTCAGAAGATCCTTGGAAGGGTAGATCTCATTGCTTACTACAGGTCTAGACTCTTTAGCAGAACGACCAGCATTTCTACTTTGCTCTGAGGTTCATCTTGCCAATGGCAGATCATGAATGCAGTGGGGACTGATCTTTCTTGACTAAGAACACCCCTTAGCAGCACTGAAACAACGCCTGGGGTAGACCATCAATCATGTCTTTGCAAGTCACCTTCTAGCATAATACTTCTCATTTTTAATAGAATAGCCGTTTACCTAGCCCATCCAGCAGTCAAGCCTCTTCCAGCTGAAAACTGCTACAATATAAGATTGCGAAATCCTCTCTGGGACTGAATAGTAACCAAGATACTTTTACCTTGTGTCAGCCTGCAAGTCTTCATCTGAGCTGCTCTTCCCCCTTGGCTTGATTACAACCCAGAATTTGAACTTAAATTGCAGGTTAGGACACAAAGATCTTTGCTTTCTAAATACCAAGAAACATCTGCTTTTTTCACAGCAGCACTCTTTGTTTCTGAAATACATTTAAGGATAATAGTGGGAGACCCCCCTGCCCCCATTTGTGTTCCCATTATCTTTCTCCAATAAATTGTTCTGCAATTTGCTTCAAGCCCTATTAAAAAAAGGGGGGAGGGAGGGAGTGTCTTTAAATCAGTTAAAGTAAATGGGTTTTAAGGTGTGAGAAAGGAAGAGGGTTTTAGTGTTATGTAGGAGTGCCTCATGTCAACAAACCCAACTAAATTAGCAAAGCTTGCTAGTAGGAAAATTCTTTCCAGCTGAGAACTTCAGTTAATGAGAGATGGCTCCACCTAGGAAGTCTAGCTTAAAAGTAGGCAATTGTCAGTTCTGGTGCTTTGGTCCTGCAGTGGGATTATAGACTTGTACTTGAAATGTGACAACTTGTACTTGAAATGTGACTCTACAAATAAGGTTAGGCAAGGGCATTTAGGCAAATTGTGTGTTCATAGAAGCTTATGCTGTCAATTTAAAAGAGCATGCACCTCATTCAACTACTATGAAAAAAGGGTGAGTGACAGAAGGGAGATGGGTAGTCCTCTTTCTTAACAACACACTGTGCCAGCCTGAGCTGACCTGACTACTAAGGCTGTCATGAAACCAAGGTGCTCCTTGTCTAGCGACTTAAAAGCTCTACTTTATTTCTCAGCTTTGGTGATTTGCTTTTTAAGGTCCTTTTCTGTTTTCTTTATTAAAACATTAATTGTATGAAGCAACATATTTTGGATAAAATAAGTCTTCACCAAAATCATCCTAAAAATGTGAGCTCAGCCAACACTAAGCTTTTTAAAGGTGTAATGATAAACAATTGCTCTCAGGATCGTCCAGTTCTCCTCCTCTTGAGTCTTCTGTGCTCAGGGTGGGGTCAGAAGAAAGAAGGCAGATAGCCGTTGGACGTTATGATTCAACAAAATAGGAGCTCAATGAAGAGTAGTATCAGAAAATGTGCAATATGAGCTCACCACGCCAGCACAAATTTGTTAGAAGAATGTTGACAGGATGACTTCACGTTAGCAGGCTGTATGTCAGATCAGGTCCTGTGTGTCACATTATTCTGACTTCAGACTAATTCAGGTATTGCACAGCCATTACAAAAGCAAAAGGCCTGTAGAAGTTGTGTATCATGTGCTTTGGCTAATTCAAGAGAAATGCACTTGTGTGTCCATGTTTCTCATCCAGGTCAAATGTATAGGGCTAGCTGACCTGGCATTTTCCAGATTTGGTACTAATGGTCATTGAAATACAGCTTGAGGAAAAGTGCTTTGTTGGACTTATTTGATGTTTTTCCCTAAAACAGAAAACTTCACTATAGGTTTTCTTGGGATCTAAGAATGGCAGTATTCTAACCAGCTGTGAGGACAGATACTTACAGTAAAAAGTTCACATCAGATGAGTAGATTTTGGTGAGGTCTGGAAATGCTTTGAGTCCAGTATTAAAAATACCACTGAAAGAGAGAAGAAACAGAAAGAATTACATGTACTGGATCACTGAACAACAACAAACGATGTATTTAAAGCATTCAACAGTGCAGGACAGTTATTTCATCCTCTCTATTGTAAATCAAATAATTTATAATCAACTGTCCAAAGGATAAAGATGCAAGAAAAATTTAAAAAAATCAAAATACCAGATTTATGATAAATTATAGAATCTAAAAAATGGGAACACAGAATAATATGACAGCTAAGCAGGTCTGCAGAGGGAAGTAGCCTGTGAGGTGGATAGGGAGACAAAAAAATTATAACTCGGTATTCACTTGAGAGATTAAGGCTGCTTCAGACAATAGTCTGGACCTCCAAATCCTCTCTCTTTCATTGAGGCTAAGAGCTGTTCAAATAGCTCTGAAAAGGGAAAATGTCTTCAAATGTGAACACAATTAATGCCCCTTATTTCTGAACTCCTGTAGAGTGGAAAAAACTTAAGAAAATATAGTTCTCAATTTTTAAAACTATTCTCCTGGAATGAAATTGTTTTGACTACTTTCTTTTTATTGCTTTCAGATCTATAGGAAAAATCTGGAAAAATCTTTCCTCCTTGTCGCTACCCCTACCACACACACACACTGAGCCCTTTTCTAGAGTCTTCCAAACATTACTCAAAATCACAGAAGTTATTCTCTTTTTCATCTCTCTTTCTGATGCTACAGTTTTGGAATCTCATGGTTCGGTTACTCTGTGCTACTCTTTAGAAACTTCGTGGGAATACAGAGAATGTTCAGGATTTCTTTCTGCCACAGAGGTCATATGAAATCAGGTGTCTATAGATGGGCTTGTCACATTTAGCTGACAGGTATGCTTTAAAACCCTGTGTAAATGTCTAGTAAATATAAAATGTGTATATTTGTGTTGTGTCCCTTCTTCTCACTATTCCCTACAAAAATATAGTAAGACAGCACTTACTATAAGAAGAAAGCTAGCTGTGGAATTTTGCCAAGGAAACATTAGTGTATTCCAGACATTTAATGGATAAGAAGAATGGCAATATTACTGATGAATTTGTGAACATGTTTTCCTTTCTTGCAAAAGTAGTCAAAGTACCAGCCCCTGCCCTAGTTGGCTTTCTGTCATTAAAATAAAGCAACAGGGAAAAACATTGCAATCAGTTCCAAAATGAAATGCAAAGAAACAAAACTGCTATAGTGTAAAGAGTCATCTGTGAGGCTTAAGTGCCAACTTTTTACAGGTGCTAAGTACTTACAGGTATTTCAAAAGTGGGAGGTTCTTAAAGGCATCTGGATCTATGTAATCCAAGTTTCTAAGGTTTCGAATTTCACTGTAAAAAAGGGAGGAACATTACCACATTGATCATTAATATTTGATTATTTATCATAACAGAAATCAGCAATGTTAAAATGACATTTCAGGAACCTAATTCCTGCAATGAGCTTTTGTACTGGCCAGCACTAGCTCAACACCACTATGCATTCTGAGCAATCTTACAATGATGAATTATATCTGGATAGATGCGGTCCTGGAGACTGGCTAGTTTAAGCAAGGGGAGAGGAAGCACCTGAGATTTGATTATGGATCCTTTGTCTGCATGGTACTAAAATGAAAGCAATAGCTTGTGGTAATGGCTATTACTTTGAACATGGTGAGAGTTTTGTGTCTTCAAAGTTGAGTAAAAAGAAGAAAAGTTAAGCAAAACTTTCAGTATTGATATATAATAATCCTATCAATTTACAACCATCTGTTTAGCTTATAACTTTATGTCCTATTTTTCTGGTTACTTCCTTCATGTCTCTAACAGTTCTTTCACAGAACTCATCAGTGGATCCAAAAGATGGCTCCAGTCACTTAAACTAACTCCATTCTGAGACTTGAAATGGACACACCATTCACTATATAGCCATGTCCAGCAGTATACAGGATAGTGTATCTCTTTGCTTTATACTGATGCAAAATGTAACATAGACTTCATTCCTTACACCTTCTGTCCACAGTTATGTCTTTAAATACTTCTACTCAGGTGACAGCTTGGTCTGCAGATGGCTTTTTAGACTGCACATGTGGAAGAACCAGCCTGACACTGATCAGGGCTATGGCCATGCCAGGTGCTTTCTGTAGATGTGTTGGTGGGGCTGCTGCCCCTCCGACCATCATGATCATTGCCTGGCATCATGAGCCTTCCTCATTTTTCTGAAATATTTGCCTCTGCCCTTAATGCAATTTTCCTCAATCTTTCTCATTCCTCTTTTTTTTTCCAGCGGATTTCTTTCTTTTCTAACCATAACAACAGTCAGCAGTCTGGCTGCACCAATCAGACTGCGCCAAAATTCCCTGTCTAGACTCAGTAGACCTACCAAATTTTCATCTTTTATGAAAAAAACCACCCATACCTGCCCCCATCACATGCACACTTTTCCTTTCCTGGCCTCTTTACTGTCTCCAGAAGGGGATAGCCCTTTTTTGCATGTTTGCTTCTATTTCTTTACCTTAAACCAGCTCTGGACACTGGTCATAACTCTGCTGGAACAACTCTCAGCCTTTCTTAATATAGAAACCATATAAGAAAGAATGGTGCCAGTTGTCCTCCTGAGACTAGCTGTGGAGCAGTGGGCTGAGGGAAGCACTTCTTGCTATTTATATAGAGAAATTTGATGAAGATGACAGGTATAGTTGACATGGTGGTGCAGGTTGTGTGGGTGATGTTCTGGTCTTAAGTCAGTCCAAGAAGTGGTGCTACTGGGCATAGACTCAATGGGCAGAAACCAGTAGCATTTAATTTACCATGCCCTAACACTGCCAAGTAACCTACACAATATAGGTATCAGGAAGTTGGGTTTTAAGGACGCCTCTGACACTGGAATAATTTTTACAGGATAAAACCAACCCAGCCAAGTTGTCTGAGAAATAAAAGTGGGAAATGAGACATAAGACAGGAGATAAGTCAGTATGTAGATACAGGTACCAAGACTTCAGCCTCTCTATATACTGTTGTACTGGCAAAACAGTTCTGCTCTGCCTTTTTACTCTGTTTACTCCAACATTGAGGGGAGACAAGGATTTACCTTTTACTTGCGTTTTGAACTGATGTAATGAATAGCTATACTACTGCTATTACAGTGCTGTATTCAAATATGCTTCATGTCTGTTAGCTACTTTGAACAGTACTGTTTCTCTATTTAAAAGAAATCTGCTGAGTGTCAGTCTCTTGCTTCTCTCAAATTATTTCATTAGTTGTGTAGCTATCATACTCCCAACAGTGGAATTTGCTCCAGAAACTTTAACTGACATGTTTTTTCCATCACTGACTACATTTAAAATGCTGGACTCATGAGCTTCCTGGCCAGATAATCCTTTGTTGTGCACCAAACATATTCCAGGGAAAGTCAGTCTTCAGATCAACCTTCAGCCTGGAAATGGATCATCAGGTTTTGGCTTGTTGCTATTCATAGTATTCTGCGTAAATGGTTTGGATGAGGGTACTGAAAGTAAGAATTCAAAATCAGCAGATGGTACTAAAATTGGAAGAACAAAATAATGCAATGAGGTTCAATCAGATTTGGATTTATTAAGTAACTGGGCCATGAGAGGGCATGTGCTGTTTAACAAAGGCAAATGAAAAACTAATCAATCTGGGAATAAAAGATTTAAAACTACCAGATGAGACAGTTGGCACAGTAATCAGAGAAAAGCTTAAATAATGTGAGTGAGGAAATCAATATGATTCAACTGAACGTTGGGGAAAGGTTTATGTTCCTGCTGTTCGATTTCCTTGAACTGGTAATGCTGGGATTAGAAAAGAAGTATGCTTTAATATATACTGTATTTATACTTGCATTTCATCTTACATTTTGTATTACAAAGGCTTCTTAAAGCCCAAAAAGAAGCAAAGAGCCCACTGTGGTAAGCACTACAGAAATCAACAGCAGACAGCCAGTTGCTTAGAAGTCTCTAGACAAAATAGATGAAAAAGAAGATGAGAGAGGCATAAAAAGGTAAAAGGTGATTTGATCAAAGTGAATGCTATGCTTAAGAAAAAAATCAGGAAAAAAATCCAATTTTCCCTACTTCTAGTCCAGTCAAATATGCCTCTTGCACTTGACTGGCTGAATATGTGGCCTCTCATTTCATATGCATAAAAAAGAGGAAGATGTTCAAATTCAGTTCCATTCATGAACTGTGCTGCTGTCCTTGTTTTGCACACTCAAATATCATTAATCACAGAATCCTGGAAGGAATTCCCCCCTAAAATCACAGATTTAAAGGATACCTATAGCTCCATCAATATTGGAGCCTATGACGTTAAGCCTATAAGGACAAAAGATATTTGAATAGTTCTGATCTCATGAGTTAACAGGATAGTGATACACAAACTGGATTTCACAATTTCTTTTACATTAATCAGTCATAAGTAATATACTCAAAGGTGCCTAAATGTTATATGATAGTAATTTTCAAATTGCGATCAAAAGACTGCTGTGGTGTAAGGATTACTTCCAAAGGGTTGAAAAAACTAAGAAAAGCGAGTTGATTATCGGTAGATTCATTAGACAGGGTTTGCACTTTTATCAGTAAGCTTTTCTGAATTGGTGAATTGAAAAGATTGAAACCCACTGATTTAGAATGTTAAGGTTCCTTTGAAAAGCCGCTCTAGGAAAACTACTAGTAGTTTTAGCTGCCTACAATGCAGATAAAGCCAAAGAGTATACTTAAAAATGTCTAGTAGGCTAGTTCCCAGGTATCTAAGTGTCTATGAGAGCTGATTTTAAGTGACTTTTGAAATGAAACTTTGACAGACTCTATAAATACAACTTAATCTTAGCATACAGTGCTTAAATACTTTATCCAACAGCAATGTAACAATTCTGAGTCCTTCTGGGAATGAAGTGCTTTAAAAAGATAAAAAAACCTAAGACAGTTAATAGGCATCTTTGTTGACTATTGATGCAGAGAAGCAAAAGGGGCCCTGAGCAAACATTTCACTTTACAGTCCTAACTAAACTTACTTAGAGATGCTCATAAGAAAGAAGAATGCTCCTACCTACCCACAAGATAACAGAATTATTTGTGGAATATTTACAAAATGATTCAAAGTTACTTTACAAACTATTCAGCTTCTGCTTTATTTTTAAAAGTACATAAAACAATTAAGAATTGGCTTATTTGTGCTTTAAAGACAATCAATGTTTTAAATTTTATTTCTGGCACTCAGACTAGTAATTAAAAATGTACTAGGTTCACAATCAAACCACCACCTGACTGTCCATGAACAGCAACTCAGTTTTGCTTTTTAAAGAAAATACTTAAAAAACTTCAACGTGTCAAAAACAGATGTGCACAGAAAGTCACTTGATGATATAAAGTCCTGTGTCAAGACTGACAAATAACTATGAACTTATGTTCAGTTACAAAGTTATAAATATTTAATTCCAAATCCAAATGAATCTAAAAATGAAACTAATAAGAACTATTCAAATATTAGTCTAATGAATTAATTAATGAGACATAAGTTCACCAGATAACTTCTAGAAAGGTTAATAAGCTACTTAACATCCTATATTGATTTAGTAACATTTTTAAATGTAAAAAGCACAAACATTTACATATTTAAATGGCTTCTAAATTTCATTTACCAGACATGTCTTTCATACCTGCCTTGCAATATTGACACATCCTTGAGTTTGTTCAAGACCAGAATCCAGAAATTGCAAACCTGGCCATAGAGTCTCAATATAATCACGTTATGCTGAGATACCTACGAACACTAAGGATATCCAGGTCAGCAGTTCTGAAATGTTTTAAATCAGCCCTTTTTTTCCCTTGTAATAACTTGGGACCCTTCTCTATCTTAGACTTACTTTGCCTATAGCTTCCTTGGCTTCTCTCACTTTTATATATACTTCCATGTTTTATTCTCCCTGTACAGCCAAACTATCCGTGTTATTTCATCTGCACACACCTGTCAAGCCTTTGCACCACTAGCACCAGAAAACTGGCTTGGGTTCCCAACAGTCTATTCCCTACCTCCAGACTGCAGCTTTTTCTGCACAGCATTTGTCCCAGTGCCCTGAAATTCACTGCAGGTATACAGCAGTCCCCCCAAATGTCTTCAGTCTCCCTCTCCAGTTGCTTCTCAGATATTTCCATCAAATCACCTCTCCTTTCTGCAGTGCCATATCCCACAACCTGGCTCCACGAGCTGTCCAATAAGAGGAGTACAGCCCTGGTCTGGAGGCTGGCAGAGCTGCCCTGGCCCTTGGCTCCAGCTCACCGCAGCTCACTGCAGAGATGGAGAGCGGTCCCCCACCAGCTCTCCAAATGACGTTGCATATATGAGGGCAAGCCACTTGAACCATAACCTTTGGCCCTGTTCCCAAATGCTGAGAGGGCTTTTCATGTGGTTGTATAAGAGGAGAGAGCTTTTGGAGTGAGAAGGAGAAGGGCGTAGGGAGAGATCAGAGGAGAGTGAGCAGAAACACAGAGAAGGGGAAAAGAAAAAGTGAATTTTTCTGGGGTTCCTTCCACAGGAATGTTTTCCTGAGAAACAATGACCTAATTACAAAAGCTTTTTATTTAGTGTAATGCTACCAAGCTGCAGCTCTACTAGTAAGACCACTACATAGAGACATTGACTGCTAATCAGACACTTTCACAATTATATCTAGGGAAAAAAACCCAAACTTATGCCATTGTCTGGGAGAGACAGTTCTGAATTTGTAAACATGTTAAGTTTGTCTCACAGACATACTTAAAAAAGGTAAAGACAAAAAGAAGGAACAAGAAACCATTAAGACACCAATTTAACACAACTGGGGAAGAAAACCCCACAAAGTCTTGGCCCTGATTTTCATCTTTAGAGAGTGGGAATTTTGCCATTAATTACAACCACAATGAGATCTGGACCATTAAAATGAAGCAGGTGATCAATATCCTTAGTTTGCAGAAGTTGCTCAGCACTTGACAGGCATAGGTTCGTAAAAATATGACCTATGCTTAAAGAGAGCTGAGGTCTGGAAGGAACAGAAAGTCAGGGCAGAGGCACATGAACTGAATAAAGACCAAGAAAATGGAGTGCTGAAGATCAAAGGTGAAGCACACTAACACGCTTGGCAGACAGGGATGGTGACAAACACAGGATGACTATTCACATGACACTTGACTCAAGCCAAAGCAATTAGTTCCTCCCTTCCACAAACACTGAATTTTCTCCTAAGAAGTTCTTATGTTTAAAAACAAATGTTTTTAAAATGAAACTGTGTGTATAAGTTTAAATTAGGGTAAAAAGATTATTTACATAAAACTGCACTTTATGAAAAGTCCATGAAAAACAACCTGTGAAAATGAAACTCTGTGAAATTACTTCTTCTTTTCAAAACTGTTAGAGTAACTTCAACCTCCTTTAAAATACCCTATGATAAACTTTACCCAGTATTATTTTAGCAATAATACTTTGAAAATACTATGCAAGTGGAGAACATTAAACAAATGCATAGCACAACATATACATTTATCCCTGAATAATCTTATTCTTTGGAAAGTAAATCAAACCCAACAATGATAAGCATTAACAAATCAGAGGAGTTATGGAAGAAATTCAGAAAAACAGTCAAATTTATAAATTGCTTTCTTTTACAGCTTATATGCAACTGCCTAATTTGCCAGATGCTTGGATATTCCCTGATTAAATAATACATGTGCCTTACTTCCAACCAGATTTTAAAAACCTGGTAAGCACTTCTGAGTGGTAGAGGTAGCCCTTCATCATGGGCTGTCTGCAAAGGTTTGGGGTTTGCCTATAGCTTTTGTGAGTAGAGTTCTGGTGCCTTGTCCTGGGTAGTATTTTTGGCTCTTGTGCAGAACACAAAATGTATATCTTGTATGTTTGTGTACAGTTTCTTTTTTGGTAGTGCCTTCTGAGAAATAGAAGGGGTCCCACATTACCATAACCCTTGTATAGCAGATCAGGAAACCTCCTCCCCACCGTGCCCTCTCCGCAGCCTGTGCCATCGGTGACGTGAGTGTAGGATCTGGCATGGGTGTGATAACACGGCGATTTTGGACCTTGCTGGTGTGCTCTGGCCTGACTTCAGGGGAGCCGTGACAGAGGCATGCTTATGGCAAGGGGCAATGGCTGTCCTCCCAGGCAGGAATATAAGTGTGCTTTGGGGGTGGTTAGAGGAAGAGGACAAGAGAAAAGGTTTCTACTCATATTCCTCACCAACCCGTTAGGTAATAGAAAGTAATGCAAATTAGGCAGTGCTACAGAGCACATCACAAGAATGAGTGCCTTGGGAGGCACTGGCAATGCCAGAGCTGCATCCACCACTCCTTCAAACTAGTCACACGTTTAAAAGTGCGCATTTTGTGGAAGAGTTCTTTATATTCAAAGGTTTACATTACATTACCTTTGAAGGAGATCAGTTTTGTGTTATGAATTAAGATCCTGAGGGAGATTTTTCTAGTCTGTTCTCCACTTTGAATCTAATACAGAAACAATAGAAAACAGCTATCTAGCCAGCTAGCTCCTTTTTCCTCAAGCCATCCTCAAGAAGCCTTTATGCCCATATAATTTAAAACAGACAAAATACTACACAGCATATTGCATGGAAGAATCCTGCAATGAAACGCGATGGCCCAAGAGCGTTTATTTTTAACTTCTAATAAGGTAAACAACAAAACAAGTACCACATGAGGAATTTGTAGTGAATGGTGCCAAATGCTTTATTCATTACTTATAAAATGCGCTGCCAGTAAATGTTTCATTAAGTGTTCATTTGTGTTAAACAAGAAATCCTAAAGACACAACAACTGTGAAAGAGGAAGAGAGAACATGAAGACGACAGGCCTGGAAAAACCATGTACAGAAGAGGGAATGGTATTATAACCAAACATAAGTACTGTTTTCACACCAAAGCCTTCCTTTGAAATTCTTCCAGGAATATTACAGGAGCATGTTATTGGACTGAACTAGGTCTCAAGATTCTGGACTCCTAGCTCTGCTTGTCAGGTACTCTTAGGGGAGGGACTTCCACTTTCCAGCATTAGTTGCTCTCTATCTACAGTAACAGTAAGGATATTATCCCCTTTATTTTTATTAACCTTTCTGTTTCACACTGTGTAAAGTAGAAGGAAAAAAATATAGAAAATAGAGCAGTGTTAAGAGATCATCTAGTTCAATCTCCTTCTCTGAGAGAAGATTAAATAGACCTATGGATTTTCTGATTACACAGCCTTAAAGGCCTCCAGTGATAGGGACAACCTCCCCAGGAAAACAATTCTGGTGTTTACTTATGCCAGCCGTATGAAAACATTTCCTAGAGTCTAACATGAATCTTGCCTAATCTAACTTAATGATATTATTACTTTCACTTTGTCAAACATCAGTGTGGAAAATGGGTTGTAGCTTTCATCCCTTGCAACAACCTTAAAAGATATATCTGCCTCTGGCATGTTTTCTTTCTGGACACAAAAGTCTTTCCTCTCTGACGAAGTTTTCTGGATCTGTGATAACCGCAGTGATCTCCCACGGAACCTCTGCAAATGCAAATCTTCTCTGAAATATGCCAAACTGCAACTCATCTGAGCTTTACGACACCGGCACAATTTCAATTCCCTCATTTGGATCAGTAATGGAAACATGGAAGAGTACCAGATGCAGGATGGATCCTATGAAGCTCTATTCAATACATTGCCTTCTCATTTTGACAGGGTACTGCTGAATGACACAAACTCCCTGGATGCAGGCATCCTACCACTTTAGTAACTGCCCTAGTGCATCATTTGGTGAGGACGGGTCAGAACAAAAAGGTACAAAAACACTTCCCAGAAGGCTTTGTCCATAACATTCCTGTTCCATTTAATAACCAGATAAACTCTCTTCATTTTAGTAGTGCACTCCCAGAATGATTACTTATTATTCTTCATGTCTCCAGCTAGTGCCATTTTGCTCTGTGCTTTGGTCCTTCCGATTTTATTTCTGGTGCTTATATAACAGTTTTACACTTACCTTCAGTAATTTGACAGAAGTAATTCTTAGTTGCCAGTTTACTCCAACTTGCCATCAAGCTCATAACGTAGTCCCACATATTTTTCACTACATTTTCTTACACTTCTATGGGAGGATACAGAAGAGCAAGGGAACCGAAAAGATGTAGGGAAAGAAAGCACAAGTAAAAAAAGAGACTGAGTCCACATTACAGAGAAAGGAAATGAGAAAAGGAATATTTAGTTACAAAGGAGACAAGAATGACAACACAGACATCAACATGTATGTTATTTCCACACATCCCCAAATTTATTTTATCACTGTATTCATTTATTTAATTACAGTACTTACATATGAGTCACTTTACTTAAACTGTTGAAGGAGCGGGCCTCCAGGCTCTGGAGTGTTTCATCTATGGAGATGTAGCTAAACACCAGCAAACAGAAAAACAGAAAAAGTCTCAGACCTTGGCAAGCCATGGCTAGCGCCCATCATGCCACTTTATTTTACCTCTTATTCTTTTTCTCATCCAACTGCCATGACACTGCCAGACACACAGACAGTGTCTGAGGGAGGAACTTTTAGCAGGATTTTGATTTTGACTGATGCCTTAGATGCACACTATACTGCAGAATACAGTTAAATCAAAAAAACGCAACAGTACTATTAAGCAGCAAAAGCTTATTTATGTGAAATTTCAAAGAAGATAAATCTTTATTTCTTTCAATGGATATTTAAAAAATATTTTAAATGTTTTTAAAAATTGGAAAGAATACTTTGTGACCAGTGCATGCTCTAACAACCAGCAGACAACTAATACCACTAACTGTTCCAAGGCAATTTATGTCCTCTTCAGACTGGAGCTAAAAGTATATTACCTGAACTAATTTTAACGCTTCTAACATGAGATTTACTTTTTATTGGTCACATAGGAGATGTATCCAGCAGTGTTTGAAAAGACACCAGAAAAGTAACTAGTAGAGACTGTATGACCAACAGATTCTCTTTCTATAGTAATATTGCTTATACAAAGCTATTTGCCTCTTCCAAAAGGCAAGAAGATAATAAAAGAGAAATACAATAAAGAAAGTATTTCCAGTCTGTACCTCTGTGACTGAGTATTGCAGTTAGATGTTTATGTGAGATGCTTTAATTTTGTTTTACTGTAAGCAATAAATGTCTATTGCCCAGGAAACTGGAGTTTCAGTCTTAAAATGAATTATTCCATTTTAACAGAGCCTACATTTTAACATACCAAAAGATAGGTTATATCAATGACACATTAAAAAAAAAGTTCTATGTAGCAAACAGCTACGTACAAATCAGCTTGACAGAAAATGAAATTAAAAATGGATAACGAACAAACATTGTATCCTCATGCTGGGGCTAGGAATTAGAGAGTACTTTTTGTGTGCTCCGTGATCAAAATGGGTCACCTTACATCAGGCAGGCAAGTGCTTTTCTCTCACATATGAGAAGAGGCAGAAGAGTGGCAACGGGGATTCCTCCTCCCCTCCCTCACCCCTATAGCTGCCATGTCCCTTCCCACCATGCTGCACGTCACATTTTTACTATACTGCCTGGCTTGGAGCTGATTGAGTTACAGTTTTATATCTTTCAGCTGTGGGACAAAAGTGGGAAGGAAACAGCTTATTTTCTTTGGGTGTTAACCTCCACTCTTCTGCTTCATAAGCAGATGTATTTGTGTACATTAATTAAACCACATCATCACTGATGACAGGGAAATGAGTAGTTTTATTTGCTCTAGTGTCATCTAGATAAATACCCAAAACCCACAAAAACACATTCAAAATCTCCTCTGAGACAGGAATGTCAAACAGAAACATGTATTAATGGTGCATAAACATTTACTTCCAAGTGGTCAGGGTGCCTCCAAAAACCTTTGGGCTCCGGCTAATGAACACATAATAATGCAATACATTAAATGTAAGAAATAAAAATCATAGCAATTGGAACTGGAAGGAGTTGTGTCAGAAGAAGAGGGAAAGCGTGTTTAAATTCCCATTTTGAAGGCGTGTTACAATTCAGCACCTCCTCTCCCTACCAACTGTGTTTAATTTGCAGGATTTCAAAATGCATTCAACACCCATGGCAAATACAGTCACAGCTTAAACACCAAATGCAAAGCTTCACAGAAAGTCTGTTTGCAGATAACACTTTAATCACCATTGCCCACTCAGAAAGAGCCTGAGAACACAGGTCTTAAAGCAGATCAGCACGTGGCAGTAGCCACAAGGCCCTCTCCCTGCCTTTATTTTCCTCCTTCTCCTTCTCTCCACCTTTCTTCGCTTTTTTCCAGCCTCAGCATCGCCTGTGTTGCTGTGTTGCTGCCCACCAGCTGCCCCTGTTTTCCTCTGCTGCTGATGGAGGGCAGCTTGGTGACATGTGGGGTACTTCACGAGAGGAGCAGCTAATGCAATCGAAGCTCTGAGTTGGGGCTGTACTGTATGGGCTGGTACCGGGGGGCAGGGGAGGTGTGGGAGCACTGCGGTGCAGATGCATGCTAGGTGTGGGGAGCTGTGTGGTGGCACTGGCTGTGGGACAGCGGTGTGCACTGGGCATGAAAAGGCACTGTGTTGCACAGAGGAAAACAGTGCACGGGAGAATGTTGTGCTCTGCATGGGGCTGCTGGCAGAGAGCACTGTGCAATGCAGGGATACTACTTTGCATGGAAAAGCTGTGGAGAAAACTGCTCAGGGAGCTACAGGTCAGGTGTCTGTGAGCTACTCATGAATGTGACCCCAAAGCATCATCCTGAGCCCAGGAAAAAGGCTCCTTATCCTTGACCTTAAAAACACTGAATGTTCAACCTGTCCTAAGTCAGTAGGAAATACCAGATGAAGCCCTACCGAGAGATTTAATGTATTTGCAACTTTAAGGATGTAAACCAGAAATTTCTCTTGCGTCTGAACACCTTATAAAACCTTTGTTTTTTCAGTGCACTGATGCATTTCTGACAGGAATTAGCTTTGCACTTGAGCATTTCATTGAAATGCTTTTTGCTTCATTCCTGTGGCAAAGCAGCACAGGGAAACAACCTCTACTTCTGGCTATCAAGAGTACATAGATATGCATTCATTTAAGAGAAATAGTAGCTCTAAAATTTTTGTTTAAACAAGATTCATAAAGAGGACAACTAAATTTTTTATTCAGTACAGAGGGAAAAAAGGTTTATTTGTGGAAATTATGTAGTAGAAACCATATAGCAAAATGAAGTGCTATATTTGGAACAGTAAACACAGTCTCCATCACCCTATTGAAACTTTAGAACATTTACATTTTCTAGATGAGTTTACAAAGCAAGGAATGATCGGGTAATTTTCATTGCTGATGGAAATTATGGGCTGGGAGAGGCAAATGAGATGTGTGGTACATTAGAGGCCAAGACATACACACAAGAGCTGTAGTTAAAATACAGGGACTGGTTCCTTAACCCAAAGTTTATATCGAGAAGGTGGGAGTTCATGATTTGTAGTAGTAGTAATGCTATAAGAAAAATCCAGAAGGGCATTGACACTATTCAAATTTAAACCACTGTCTATTCTTCATGGCCTTTTTAAAAGTAACAAGAGAAAGAGAAATGTGGTAATCCAGAAGGCATTGCACAGCAGGAGAGAGTGTAACACTACCACATCAGGTCATGATTTTAGGTAGGTTACTGCTATATTCAACCGCATCTATGCTATTTTCCTACACAAATATGTGGAGTAGGGGGAACATGAAACTCCATATACAGATACTCTCTTTAAAGAATAATTTGAGGAAGATATTGACATTTGTTTTCCCAGGTAGCCTTGAAATCACAAACCAAATAAACTGACATGGATGCCAAAATATTATCTTGAGATGTGTAAAAAGCACCTATTTATCTCATTCAAGGCCATAAGGTCTTTGTAATTTTGACTTTCCTCTTCAACTGAAATGTGATCAAAGCACGCAACAGAGTGGTTATCTGTTACCATGTTACTACCAAACAGTATAGGCAAAAGATTGTCATTGACTCATAATGCCCATGGAGAGAAATTAGGTGGCTAAGTGTCCTTAGACTACGAGGTCCCTAAGTGATCTAGAGACAGGCAGTGTGAATACCCCTTCCTCACCTCCGGTGACATGAAGGTTAGGAAGATTTGGTGTAACAGCCTTTTGGCTACTGGAAGTTTTTGGAGGCTAGGCATCTTTAGAGAAGGGTTCACTGAATTCTTCAGATGAACACCTTGCTGAATGAGATGGTTTATTTAGTTAACAGTGGACACAGATAAAGCTGAGCACCAGACTGGATAAAGCCCTGAGCAATCTGGCTGGACCTTATAGTTGGCCCAGCTTTGAGCAGGTGGTGGACTAGAGGCCTCCTGAGCTCCCTTCTAAATCACATGAGTCTCTGATTCTAGGGAGTGAATTGTGAGATGGCAGAGAAGTTACCTGAATCAAATAGCCATGCATAGGATGATGTATTATGGCCAGCCCCCAAGAAGAAGAAACAAGGGTGGGACAACTTTGTCTCAAGACTGGTGACCTCAACGAGCAGTGCAGTGCAAGGGCTGCCACTTTCAATGGGACAAATGTTGACATAAGGCAAATAGGTAGAGGCTACTGGTTGTGCATTTATGGATTGTATCCATGCATGTGTTTACATACAAAGGAAGTCACACAATGGAAGTCCCTCTCACATCACACAAATATTGATGTTTTGGTGAAAGTCCATCCCTAGTCTAAAAATGCCACAGGGTCTCCAAAGAAATGAGTTATAAATCATGCTGGCAGCTGGAAACAAGTTTTTAGCCAGGACCAGCAATAGAATATGTTCATTTATTATGAATGAAACCACTTCTCATATTTTGCGAACTGCCAAAAAAAAAAGTTTTATAGCCTTATTTATCACATCTACTTCAATAAAGGTGTGCTCTTATCCAAAAATGCCTAGTATGCCTTCCTATAGCTGGTTCAGGTTATAAACAATGGGATGATTACCTGCAGTTCTAAAATGTAAGTGGTGAGGTAGCAAAGGTGCAAGAATATTTTCATTTCACAAGATTTTACACACAAAGGCAGAATTTTGGAGAAGTAAAGTGATTTTTAATAAAAGACCTAAAAGAATAATATCAGAAACAGAACTTACATCCTAGAGATGTTGGGGAGATTGGAAAAAGCATCACTTGGAATTGTTCTTAGATGAGTCTCCATAAACCTCCTATAGAAATAAAAGTTTGGCAGTTAATATCGTTTGGTAAGTACAATTTAACATTAAAAAGTCCTACACAACTCCAGCTCTGCTCCAATATTTCTATTCTTATCTTCCCTTTTCCCAGTGTTTCCATCTTTGCCTCATTTCTATTCCTGTTTCATTATGTGTCTTGGTTTGCTTGGTGTGCTCCCTCAATCTAAATTACAACGTTCTGCATCATCTTTCCTGGGAACTCAGCATTCAGTACTAATGATGGACCTTCCAAAACTCCGGAGCGTGACCAGCAAACATATTTGCCCATTTAAGTAAATGAAGTATTAAGAGTATAAGCATTCTTTTAATCATTTCCGGCTCCACAAAGATATCCCATCCCTCATCCTGAACAAGAAATTCAGGTACACCAACCAAAATGGAATTAGAGCAATTGCATACTACCTGCACAGAATTCTCCATATTCTTCCTCCCTAAATCTCTGATGTGGGGATGGCATGTACATTGTTATTTTTTAGCTTAAGCCCGGTTAAAGGTGCACTTCAGGAGAGAACAGAATTATGCATCTTACCCATCTGCGGGAGGTTTCAGAAAAATAGGCAATATTTAAGGGAGATAATTATCAACAGCCAGGTTCTTAACACAATGAATCTCTAGCAGACTGACTGCTCCAAAAAAGGAGGAAATGCTTTGGAAAATTAGCCTATAATGTCTGTTAAACTTACAGTTACAACCTGTCATTGCTGGATGAGGTAATCTTTGGGTTTCCAGTACATCTGGGAATACACTTACATAATTTATAGTCAATGAATAGTCTGAAGAATAATCAAGAACAAATGATAAACTTTTCCCATAGCTGCTGTTTAAGAACAGTTCAGTAGAAAAGAGTTAAACAAATCAAGACGATTTCCTAATTCTGTTTTCTGTTTCATAATGTGAAGTATCTGATTATAATAATTATACTTGATTTAGACAAAAATATTACCATGTTAAGATTTATCAAGCTTCTGGAACTTGCATACAAGAAATAAAAGTATCTGTAGAAATTCTTAAAACTTCCATCTTGAGTAAAAATATAAATTAAGAAAATGTACACTCCTATCATCCCAGGGGGACGCTCTGTCTACTTTCCAAGCATACGTCCCCTACTCCATATACTTATTACAAGAATGAGCAAGAGGACCTAAAGACTTCTATTTTTCCAACACTGGATTGATCTTTCTCTTGATCTCAATCCACCCAGCTCCCACTGAGCCCCCAACCAGGGGAATGTCAGTTGGTCCAGAGGTATACTTGCCTATTCCCCTGCACCCATAGCACCTTGACATCCATACCAGTGCTCTCCCATCCTTCTCCCTCCTCCATTTCATACTACTGCTTCCTTCTATTATCACAGTCCTAGACAAATTATTTGTAAAAACCAGCTGCTTAGTCCAGCACAGTCTGCTGATCGTGCTGTTGAGTTTCAACACTGTCTGTATTTCCAGGCCTTTTAGGAAGCTGACAGTGATGACTGAGGAAGGTCTGGTTTCAGACAGATTTTAACAAGCTTAAAGTAGAATGGAGTGAATGAGGGACCTTGACAGGCTGGAGAAATGGGCCAATAGGAACCTTACACAGTTCAACAAGGAGAAAATGCAAAGTCCTGTACCTGGGGAGGAACAACCCCATGCACCAGTATATGCTGGGGACCAACTGGCTGGAAAGCAGCTTTGCAGAAAAGGACCTGGGGGTCCTGGTGGACACCAAGTTGAACATGAGCTAGCAATGTGCCCGTGCTGCAAAGAAGGCTAATGGTATCTTGGGCTGCATTAGGAGGAGAAAGCAGTCCTAAGGCTTCTCCCTGAGCCTGTTAGAACTGAGAAGCCAAGAAAAACATAGCTTAAGCCACTTCTGAATATACAAGCTCACTTTTAACCTTTCTTATATCCCTCTGGTCCTCTGTTCACCTACAAAATGCTGACTCACACGACAGTTACTTTCCTGTCACCAGTCATTACAGAAACCAGTACTTAACCTATCACTTACACATAATTCCATGTTCCAGAAAAGCAAGAATTTAAACACCATCCTAAGCCCCTTCTTGACCTCCTGCTGTTATGTCAGACATTCATCCCTCTCCATTTTTGTCAGATAATGAATGGAGTCAGACCCATCATTCATGAGCTACACATGGGCTAAGTGAGCTCACATTAATCTTCCATTGACATATTTGAAATTTACACATCCCATCAGAAAAGCCTGGAAATTCTGGATAATATTTATGAATCAATTATATCAAAGTTGCTGTATTATGAAATGACTCTGCATTTATAGATTTCTAGACAGGGCTCCTAATATCTCAAGAATAGACACAATGAAGAAACGTAGCCTTAAAGGCTATATTTTGACAGAATGGCTGGTAAATTTATTATATGGGCTGGAAGTAGGAGTATCATATTTCTTCCTATCTATCTGCTAGAGTTTAAAGATATACCAACATTCTGCAAATATGAAAAACCACATGGGGTACAGGATGTGTTTATAAATGGACTCAAACAAAAGAGACAGTAAAGTAGAAATAGAAAGAAATCTTAGGCAGAAGAAGAGAAAAAATAGCCCATTTCATCACAAAAACTTAATTGTGAGGAGAAACAGTATTAGAGATTGTCAGCAAAGCTAAAAGACTCCAAGTTCATGTAATAACACCTACTACATACATAACTCGCTAAATAATAGCATGTAGCATGTACTGACAAAGTAATTGGTGTTTGTTAGCTGCCATTCTTCAACTACTTGCTGTCTTAACAGATTGCTGACTGAGTTCAAAGAATCAGTGATTATGAAGACCATAAAATGGAGTCAATGCAACAGGCCTGGGGCCAGGGCCAAACTTTTAAGCCAGCCTTTGTGTACAACCACCCGCAAAGCTCCAGTTCTCTCTGAGTTTTAAAAACCTGTGGGCTGATGCATTACTGCTAATTTTAAGCCACCTCATAAAGCAATTTAAAACTTTGCAGAAAAACATCAGTGCTTCAGTTGCTGTTTCCCAAGTGTGAGTCTGTGGATAATTATTGGTTGGGGACCACCAGTCATCAGTGGTGTGTAGAAGGCTGTGGGATGGACAGTAATTCTGTGGAGTGTGAAGAAGACAAGCTGAGAAAACACTCAACCAGAACAGTCTATGATGGATCAAAAATGAGAGTAATTTAAATAGACTAGCTTTAGTTTAGCCCAGTCTAACTGCATATAAAGATCATAAGCTTACCAACTGTGTTAATATGCTCTTCAGGCTGGGAAAGCAGCAAGTTTGGGAATTTAAAGCCAAAAGCCAGAAACAAGAAAGGCAAGACAGGTCAGGACGTCCAGCCTGCCAACCGTAACATACGGCGTGAACATATGATGAATAACTGAGAATTCATTATATTAACGGACTGTGATTCTTCCTGTCTTGCATGCATTAGAAATTTTCTTTAAATCTGCATGTTTCAATTTGAAATTTAGCAAGTGAGTCCAGTATCCAGCCAGCCACAGTATGTGCACAAAGAAAGTAAGCTTTTTCAGAATAAAGGAAAAAACTTTACTGGGACAATATGCATTAGTCTTCCAAGTGAGAAAAACTGTAAGTCTAAGCACTTACATATTTGATAGGCTCACTTAATTTCCTTTCTGTATTAAGGTAAAGACAACATGAGAATGTTCCATACCATTTAATGAAAAAAATTGCTCCTGTGCTAACCTGAGTACTACCGTTTATTTCTACCTTTATTTTCTCATTCAGATTAAAAGCCTCAATAAATCCAGAAAAAATCTTCAGTCTTTATTCCATAAAATCTTTCAAAAAGAAGAACCCAAAGTCTGAGGTCATTTTCATTACAAACATGCTATCAATATTTGCAAAGATACAAAAGCATACAAATCACATTTTTGCTAAATGAGTTGTTCTAAAAATGGCAAGAAAATGTTTCAAAAAAACATTTTAAGTTTTATAGGATGACATTATTTTGCATTTCTTGGTTTCATAGGTGAGAAAGTCAGTTTGAAGTTTTTAAAATTTCTTTCTGCTTTGATATTTACACCGAAAGTTTTGCCTCTATGTTCCTGAAAGACTCTATATTGCATATATCAAGAAAATGAAACCTGAACAACTGATAAGAAACAAATTAGACTGCTTGTGCAGAACTTTGCATTTTTGCTTTCCTCTGCCCCAAACTTCTGTCAACCTGGCATGTAAAGAGTTTCTTGATCAAAAATCAAGTACTACAGATATTCAGCTAACAACTGAAAAAACTCCCACTTTGACTCCCTTCTGATCTTCCCAAACGATCTTTAGCAAAGCCTCTATTTCTCAAAATTAGCCTAGTTATTTTCATTAATGAGAAAAAGAAGCTTTTTAAAAAAGCGTAAGACCACAAGGACTTCAAAATATTTTAGATCTGCATAGAAACAACCCTATTTTTCACTAACTTAGAAATACAGGTATACGTAAATGGAGATTGTGGAAGTATTCAAACTTAAAAATATTTGCTTCATTTTAATGACTATTCAGTATCAATGCACAGAGCATTACCCAAGCATCTAGTAGATAATAATGTTGTCCCTCCACTAAGCACTGTATTTCTAGTACTGCTAAGCACTGATTCATTATTTGTGCTTTCCTGCTCTATGACAGTTAATCTAGTGTCCTATTTGATACTGCACCAAGCAACTCTGTTCTTGGGGTGGCTGGTGCCTACAGTCCTATCAGTTAGGAGCTACCTAACTGTGAATGAACATTTTGTTGGTTTCAGTATTAATTAGACCTATCACTTAAGAGCCATAGAAGTAGGCAACTTAAGCCAGGCATAAGACAATGAAGCTAGCATCAGCTCTGTAAACTAAGCAAGTGGCATTAATTGCAATGCAATTAGTGATATACTGAATTGCCTTCAGTATATTCTGTTGTGTCACAGTCATTTTTTCTTATTTTAGACTGCACTTTAAAAAATCTATAAATAGTAAGCCATTAAATATGCAATTTACAGTTGGCTTAAAACAAGGTGTGCTGGTTTTGGCTGGAATAGAATTAATTTTCTTCATAGTAGCTAGTATGGGGCTGTGTTTTGGATTTATGCTGAAAACAGTGTTGATAACACAGGGATGTTTTCATTACTGCTGAGCAGCGCTTACACAGAGTCAAGGCCTTTTCTGCCTCTCACCCCACCCCACCAGCGAGTAGGCTGGGGAAGCACAAGAAGCTGGGAGGAGACACAACCAGGACAGCTGACCCCAACTGACCAAAGGCATATTCCATACCATATGACATCATGCTCAGCATATAAAGCTGGGGGAAGAAGAAGGAAGGGGGGGACGTTCGGAGTGATGGCATTTGTCTTCCCAAGTAACCGTTATGTGTGATGGAGCCCTGCTTTCCTGGAGATGGCTGAACACCTGCCTGCTGATGGGAAGTAGTGAATGAATTCCTTGGTTTGCTTTGCTTGCGTGTGCAGCTTTTGCTTTCCCTATTAAACTGTCTTTGTCTCAACCCACGAGTTTTCCCACTTTTACTCTTCCGATTCTCTCCCCCATCCCACCGTGGGGGAGTGAGCGAGTGGCTGTGTGGTGCTTAGTTGCCAGCTGGGGTTAAACCATGATACAAGATAAAAGTAATAATAATGGAAATAAAAAACAATTTTACAAAAACATTCCACTAATAAATCAAGATTAGAAAAATAGGAGAAAAGCTTTTCTCTAATATATGAAACACTACTAACTCTTCATACAGATTATAGTTCTTGACTATCTATTTAACAGCCCTCTATTTTAATGTTAAGCAAAGCCATAATTACATCTCAGAAGCCAGGAGTTCCTCACTTCCACTTGTGCGTTTAAGTCAGAATTGCAGCATAGCTGATTTTTTTTTTTGTTGAATGCTAAATACAGTTAGCGAAACACTAGTACCAAGGAGTTACAGCAAAATTCAAATGAAACTGTTTATAATCCCAGTTCTCTTTTGACTGCACGTATGTACAAGAATAGAATCTGGCCTATGACTTACAAAAGTCAGTGTTCAGCATATAAAGAGGTTAAACTGAAAACTTTGATAGGTATTTCATTTCTTACACGTGACCATTTTCAAACATTTGAAATTGGTGAGTATCAGCAGTACCTAGCAACCGGGACCAGAGAAACATCAAGGAATTTTCCATTTGAGAGGTACAGGCAATCTGTGTGTACATGTAACTGCCACAGCCTCTGCCTACGTATGTTTGACTATTTCATTTCTATTACTGTCTTGTGTTAGAGCAAAAAAAATCCAGGGGAAAATGTAGGAGAGGTATACATCCACTTCAATCACACCTATTCATCTGATAACTAGCACTAACAGCGTGCACTGTGTAGCCAAAATACTATTAGAGTGAGAACTTACAGATGTAGATGCGATAGAATACATGAAAATCTAAAGAGAAAACATTTCTATTGCTCTCTGGTTTACTTGGTAAATCACTTGAAAGCTTTATTTCTCATCACTGATGAATCTTGACTCAGTGCTGAAGTTCTTAAAATAGCTTGAAGGCATATGTAATATATTATCTAATACCTTACACTAAACACATTTATAAAAAGCACTGGTCTTTTAAAAAGATTTTTACAACTGCATTTAGCTACAAGCCTCTAAAGAGTTTGGGGTCTGTTGTGGGGTTTTGGGGGGTTTGTTTGTTTCCCAAGCATGAGACTCTGTTCATCAAGACAGGGCAGCAGCAGAAGGGTGTCATTCCTATCTGTCACTTGTGAGAGACTGGTGGCAGGTCCTGCCTGACCAACCTGATCTCCTTCTATGACCGGGTGACCCGCCTAGTAGATGAGGGCAAGGCTGTGGATGTTGTCTACCTGGACTTTAGTAAGGCCTTTGACACGGTCTCCCACGGCATTCTCCTGGAGAAGTTGGCAGCTCACGGCTTGGATGGGCGTACACTTTGCTGGGTAAGAAACTGGCTGGATGGCCGAGCCCAGAGAGTGGTGGTGAATGGAGTGAAATCCAGTTGGCGGCCGGTCACAAGCGGTGTTCCCCAGGGCTCGGTTCTGGGGCCGGTTTTGTTCAATGTTTTCATCAATGATCTGGATGAGGGGATTGAGTGCACCCTCAGCAAGTTTGCAGATGACACCAAGCTGGGTGGGAGTGTCGATCTGCTCGAGGGAAGGAAGGCCCTGCAGAGGGATCTGGATAGGCTGGATCGATGGGCCGAGGCCAACTGTATGAGGTTCAACAAGGCCAAGTGCCGGGTCCTGCACTTTGGTCACAACAACCCCATGCAACGCTACAGGCTTGGGGAAGAGTGGCTGGAGAGCTGCCCGGCAGAAAAGGACCTGGGGGTGCTGGTCGACAGCCGGCTGAACATGAGCCGGCAGTGTGCCCAGGTGGCCAAGAAGGCCAACAGCATCCTGGCTTGTATCAGGAATAGTGTGACCAGCAGGAGTAGGGAAGTGATCGTGCCCCTGTACTCGGCACTGGTGAGGCCGCACCTCGAGTACTGTGTTCAGTTTTGGGCCCCTCAGTACAAGAAGGACACTGAGGTGCTGGAGCGTGTCCAGAGAAGGGCAACGAGGCTGGTGAAGGGACTAGAAAACAAGTCTTATGAGGAGCGGCTGAGAGAACTGGGGTTGTTTAGTCTGGAGAAGAGGAGGCTGAGGGGAGACCTTATCGCTCTCTACAACTACCTGAAGGGAGGTTGTAGGGAAGCGGGTGCTGGACTCTTCTCCCACGAAACTAGCGATAGGACGAGAGGAAATGGCTACAAGTTGCGTCAGGGGAGGTTTAGATTGGACATTAGGAAGAATTTCTTTACTGAAAGAGTGCTTAGGCATTGGAACAGGCTGCCCAGAGAGGTGGTGGAGTCGTCTACCCTGGAGGCGTTCAAAAAAGGTGTAGACGTGGCACTCCAGGGCCTAGTTTAGGAGTCATGGTGGTGTTAGTTGATGGTTGGACTTGATGATCTTAGAGGTCTTTTCCAACCTTAATGATTCTATAATTCTATGATTCCTTCTTTGAACCACACTGACCACGACTACTTCTCCCCCTCATTCTCTGGTACTGTATACCAAGCCCAGATCAGGCTAAAGAGTCATGTCTATCACCTGAGTTCACAGAGCAGAAAAAAAATACAGAACAGAGTGGTAAATGGAGAAGCTGAACACTTAGCTGCAGAGTGAAAGATGAGAGCAATTGCATGAGGACTCTGATGGTAGATTTAACTGGGATAGTCAAACCTCATTCCTTTGCTAGATGTTGGCAGAAGTGGCTGGACAGTTTGGGTATTCACTTCTTAGCTCTCCCTCAGGTACAGCCTAGCATATTAATATGAAATTAAATCACCAGTGACTTATATTTGTAAACTGGCCAGGAACCTGGGTGATGCAAAAATGAAACACTTTCCTTTCAGCCTTTTCTGAGATAGGACAATAGCACAGGAAATGGTAAAAATACTGGATTCTAATGTGACTGGACAGTTTCATGGAATAAAAACACATCTGGGCCTATAAAATACAAATTCTCAGGTTCAGAAAGTGCATGAACCACAAACTATTAGTGGGAGAGTATTCCAGGACAGTGTCACTGCATGTCTGTCTTATTCATATATTCTTCACGGGGCATACTTTACTGGTCACGGCTGCAGGCAGGAGACTGGGAGAGACGGAGCTTCGGCATGATCCTGCACAGCCACTCCTCTGTACTTACATACACGAGCAACTGGACACAGGGAGCTCTATAAGCCTTGCAAGGTTCAGTGTTAAAGAACCCTTATCCCAGCACATTCTTAATTAATCCTATGAAATGTACAGGTGATAGGTGTTAACCATTTCAAAACAGACACACTGTAACAATTACTTCTGAGAGTTTTCCTTTTTTTCCCTTTTTGGCTTTCCACCATCTTAACAGCAGCAGTTTTGCACAGTTTTGACACTGATTCCAGTAAAGTGAGCCTTTTATTTGCTGTCTTCCTTCCCCTCTTCTGATTTCATCTATACTTTCTTTTCATTAAGGTTCATACCATATATAAATATGAGCTTCATATTATGTGTAAATATTATGTTTCAGCAAAATCTAATACAATTTGAACTGTGACTACACATAATAGATAATGTTATGAGGATTTAGTAAGAAGATAGGACAGACTGCAGTCATCAGGCACCGGGCTCGGTCAAACGTACTGACTAGCCCCATTTCACGTCTAATCGACCCCTTTTATAGCCCTTTCTGTTTATCCTTCCTTTGCTCCCCGTGATTCCCTTCCCCTGCGCATTGCCTCATCAGTTTGCATAATTCCACCAGTCCCCTGTCCCAATATCCAGGACCCCCAGGTCTGCATCCTTATCAGTTGTGAAGTCCAGGTTGGCCCCCCTTTGAAGTGATGCCTGCAGTTTCTTGATAGCCTATCAATTAGTGTGACTGACCAGGCTGGTTTCTTGATGTTATTTTGTCATGCTTGTCATTCTTGTCATTATTGTTTCTCTGTGAGGTCTGTCTGTATGTTTTGTTTATTGCCTCCCTTTTCCCTAGCATCCCGTTTGACAAGGTCCTTAATCAGATAATCTTAGGGGAGCAGTCACTCTCTTTCCACATACCCCTAGAGGTAACTTGCATGATTGCTCCGCATCAAATAACAACACAGAATGATTTTTTAATAATTTTAAACTTTGCGTGTCTGAATCCCTCAAACAAAAAACAACCCCTGCTTTTCAACCTCCTTCATTTAATCAAGCAATGAACCCCCGCCATGAGACAATACACATTGTAATGCAAATGGAAACATTTGCCTAACTCCAAATATTAGACTGTTCACTTAAACTATTTATTCCAATGTCTGTTAGATTAATTCAACAGTCATGCTGTAGATTTCCCAAATCTGCTCTGGGAAGAAAGTTGTACAAAGTACATAGCACTTAGTTTAAAGTACCATTTATTATATACACCAGATTTTACCCCAGAGTCTCACACTTTTTCTTTATACTTGATCATTTCAGTGCACAACAGCCTACCAAAGAACTCTACCTTACAGACAAATTCGGAAAACAACTCCCTTCTCTTGGATGAGTTCAAGGCTTGATGGTTCTTTCTTCCCCTTTACAATCTCTTGGACTTTGAATCTACTCCCTGGATCTTGATGGTTGCACCATCCCTTCTCGCAGACCACTGCTGCACCCAGACTCGCAGAAATCGTCTATAACAAGGGACCTGACCTCATGCTCCAGTAAATGGCAGAGAAGGAAACCCTTCTCGTTCAGTTGCAGCCTGTCTGCAGCAATCCCTGCAGCTACTTCGAAGCCCTAAATAAGGAAGCAAAAAGCACCTAGTTGGCCATGCCAGCGCTGCGAGGACATTATCTTTTAGCAGGAGCTGAAGGCAAATAGTCAGTGAAAAATCCAAGTGAAACCAACATTCTCCTCAAATATAAACGGTTTCACATTTTCTATATTAAGAAATATATAAATATACGTCTAACCATATAGATACGATTTTAACAACATCCTCAGCAGTATCTATGATATTACTTCAATAAGATATATTAGGGAAGTAAATGTGTATTTTACATACTTAGCCTCTTCATTTTTAAACATTTTTTAAATGTCTGCCTACAAAACATAATAAATAAATAGGGAACATCCAAAGAATTTCAGATTAAAATGACATGATTTATAATTTGAATCATGGCAACAATAGCCACAAGTATTTTAATGAACTATTTTCCACAAAGACAGGAAAAAAAAATTGACCATATGTGAAACAAAGTAAGAAATTTCACATGCTAATTTCATCTTTCTGAGAAAATTATAAGAAACAACGACCTTCCAGCTTTTATATAGGAGAAACAACTATGACAGCTAAGATAATGGCTAGGTAAACAATTATTGACACATTAACTTCCAAGTTTTTTATATTCAACTAAACCCAACACAAACCAAACAAACTTTAAAATATTATGGGGTTTTTTTATTATTCTGAAATAAATGCATCGTAGTCTTTCAGTGGTGCAAAAAATAGCTATAAAAAGGTATTTCACATACCTAGTGAAATGCATGCTGATCTTACCAGAAGACGATTACCACCTAGTGTCTAATGCTAGTATTACCAACTTGGTAGGATCAAGGGAAAGACTCGCACAGCAAAGTAACTCTAAAAGTAGGAAATCACATCTGAATTCGCTAGAAGACTACATAGTTACCTCCCCACGATTAACTAGCAGTCAAAAAGAATAACATAAAGTATATGTCAAAACTGGCCCAGCCCTAAGAAATTAAAGAAATACTAGAGCCTTTCAAAATGAAAGTGTGCAGGTCAGCATTTGGGACAATTCTGCATTGAAAGTAAGTTCTTGGCGCTAACATATCCTCTTCCTACGTACTGAGGTGCATATGGACACTGTCAGACTGACAGGCAAGAATTCAGGTTGGTTACTTGCTAATATATAGCAAACAGAAAACACCAATCCATAACGTCGGAGCTTATTCTTGCTCAATTTGTGATCACCCGCTGCTTCTTGCTGGATTTGAGTAAAAAAGGAAGACTTTACGGGAGACGCTGGCTCTACTGAATGTTACCTTCCATTTACCAGCAAAACAGTAGGTTGCTAATGTCGTTTAATAGATTTCAGAACTGTCAGGGCTGGAGAAAGTATGCCATTTAAATACCTACAAGGCAGAGGCATTTAATCCTAAACAGTTGAGATACTGGGAACTGCAAAAAAAGTGGTAAGGAAGACCCCTGTGAGGAACTGCATTAATACAGAGAACTGCTGAAAGACACTGGCTGAGCAGGTAAAAACATAATCGGTACCACTAAAATCTGAAGAAAAAACAAATAGGAGACTAGATAGTGGCTTAATATTTTGCTTACTATACATTTCAATGATAAAGGAAGGTGGCCATACAAAATGCAGACAACAGAAGGGTGTCATAGTAAGATGATCACTGTGAAGATAATGCTTCAATATGCATTTGTAAATTTCTGTGGAAGACTTAATTAAAATAATACCCTTGCAATGACACAGTTGCATATCCTAAGAAATGGCAAGAGATAACTGCTAATTTTAAAGCTGCATTTTAAATATGTGACTCAGTAAAATCCTGAACTGGATATATCATTAAATCACTTGCCCTCTGTTTTCCAAATCTGGTTTTCAAATACAAAATATTCTCTCAGAAAAAGCAGCAAAGGCCAATACAACGTAAAGAATCTAAAGGAAAATATTGGGATTTAAAATGGTGACAAGTCACACTTCAATTTACGCCAAATTAAAACTGTTTTTTATAAAACTCATACACAACTGCCCTGCATACTGGTAAGGTCTTTGTAAGGCCTTTGTGTTTAACATTTGAAGGATATAAATTATTTTGTCCATTGGTGTTTGCCTTTATGCATGAAGACTAAGACTATTGGTCAACTGTTTTAAGTATTTTCTCCTTATTCAAGGCAAAGTTGAATAGACAATAAAGTTGAAAAGACAATAAGTTACTAAGTGAAATATTGAACTAAAAACCTCCACCTCTAAAAATAAGTTAAGTAACTGCTTTGTTTTGGGAAATGCATTTCTAAGCCTAGAAGCATACCCATTAAATGAGTTCTGAACAAAACTGGGAGCTACCTTTGAAATTTTCAATTCATATCAGTGTAAGATATCACTCACATTCCTCAAAGGAAATTGTTAATACACTTCACGGTACACAGGGTACCTATAAACCCAGCGTATAACTGCTGTTTCTGCATCAAATAAAGAAAGTAGAAGTCAAGTTAAGTACATGATGAGGCATCACATGTAAATATCAAACACAGACGTGCAGCCTATTCATTGGCCACATTTCTCACAACTGGAAGATTTTTCCTTGACCTTTGGCAATATCTGGATATTCTGTAGGTTATCATAAGAAATGGCTACACTTTTTTAAAAAAAGTTTTAGTTGCAATTAGTTCATTTTCCGAACAACACTAAGTTGCTTTCATTTGTAAAAGTATTTAACTATTTCTGAAGCCAAAACCAGATTTGAGCTTTCTTAAAATAATTACTTACTTTTCTACCAAACACCATCATACTTACCGAATCCATTAAAATATCTTATCAATTGTCTTTCAGGTAATCATTTAAATAATTTTATGCACATGCTGCAACATTAAATGCTTCCAAAAATACTGCATTTTCAAAAAATCTGTACTTTTAAAATTTTCTTTCAAATCTGATGCATGTTATTATATTTACCTACACATTTTGCTTGAAAAGGCATAGTATTACTTCTGTAACCCTGCTGTTGACATACAGAAATCCTGCATGCTGACATACACTAGGTCCAAAAAATTAGTATGTGTTATCCTCTCAGTTAAAGTGAAATGTGTAGAGAAATAATTTGTTCATAACCACAATGGTGAGTCACAGAAAAAACTGTTCTAAGGGTTCTTGAAGTTATTTACAAACTATGCGCTGCTTTACTGTATACATACTCAACAACCCAATGAAGTGACCATATGAAGAACAGAAATGAGTGACAGTAGGGGACCAGAGAGACTACTGAAGATCAAAATAATATTTTTTGAATATTGAATACAATTTTTTTTTCATTGCTTATCAGTCATTGTATCAGTAGCATTTCTTGTACATTTGTAACATTTAAAATTCCTGTGTCATGGCACAGAGGCCCAGCCAGTGCTGGGAACTGTACAAGCGCAAAACAAAAAGCCATTCCCAGTAGAAGCAAGCGTTACTTCAGTATGCTTTAACTACACACATAGCTTGCTTAACAGAAAAGCAGAGGGACTGCAAGTAGTTCTTTTGTAGATGCTAAGAAGAGGTTCACTTAAACAAGAATACTGCACATTGTCACAAAAGACAATGGTGATATGGCAGTAGAAACTCATTTTTATCTTTTCCTTGTCTGTGGACATGGCTAGTTTTGATCAACTTAATAGCAAAAAAGTGTTTTACACCAGAGTTTAAAAAAATCTATTTTAGGAGAGGATTTCGACAGTCATTTAACAGACTGATTCTGTAAGTGCTACAGTCCACTGAATCTTGAATTGCTGTTGCAGTCAGTTTTCATTACATTGTTTTCTTTTGACATTAAATTTCCAACCCATTACACTTCAGAAGCACAGAACAGCCTTCTCCTGAACTGAGAAGCAGATCTTACTGATATAACTGTAAAAGGAAAGAAAAAGCATAAATATGACAAAATACCGTAACTACAAAGCACTTGTTTACAGAGTATTTTGCAAAAAGCTAATAATAGTATGTTTTCTGTTGGTGTCAGTTAAGAAGACAACTTCTCACAAATCTGACTCATACAGGCTTTTTATATATTTGCAAAATCAATAAATGTTTGTTATTTTCCATAACATGAGTTTAGAGAACCTCAAAAAAGTCTAAAAAAGGTGATTATATTTGGAAAACTGGACCATTTCAGGAAGTGGTTTAAAAAAATCTAATTGATCTGCCTTCATCACCAACTGGAATAATTCCACATGTAGTACAGACAGACTGCTGTCAAATGCTGATCTGCCGAAACAGGGATCTCAGTTCCTCAAAAACTTCAAAAGTGCTTTTGTATTCTGCTGGATTGAGCCCTTACACGTCCTCATGTGCACAGGAAACACATTAAAGAGCCTTGAAAAAACTAACAAATTTAGTTGTGAAGCTGCTAATAGTATAGCAGCTTGTTAGCCACACTTAGGTGTCTCTTAAACAGTAGCCAAAACTTTAGAGAGTAGAAAAAGTATCTTGTTTTACTCAAGAATTAAAGATGGTCCCATCTGCAAAAAGCCCATTTTATGTCAACAGCTTCTATTCTATTCAAGATTCTGCAATACAGACCATGCCCTAATACCTTACCCAAGTCAATGGGAAACAATGATATCCAGGATTTTGCAATATCCAACGCTACTGACTCAAGTAGAAGCAATGATAGCACCTACAGTAAACTCATTACAGTTTAAACCTCAACATAGATAATGAGCTACTGACACATGCTAAAATAAGACTAGTGCTCTCTTGATCTCAAGAAAGTGAGTGTGATCTGTCTGGATCTAAAGAAAGCATCACAGAGTAATTTTACAGAAATCTTTTCAACTTGTTTTGAAATAAAAACAAAGGTACAAAAAGTATACAGCAATTACCTCTGGTATATCCCCATTTAATGAAAACCAACTTTTTAGATGGCAATATTTAAGAAGGAAGGTTGAGTCAAACAACACAAAGTTTGAGCTATTTTCTCTCACGGATAAGGAGCTGGTTAAATATAGAGATTGAAGAGCCAGTAAAGGTAATTGAAATGAAACCTAACGCTATAACCTAGCATATTAACTGTATAATTATGTATAATTCAGGAAAGAGTTAAACTACCTTGGTGGCACAATATGAAATCTCTTTTAAGGCTATCTTTCAGCCACAGGTAGTAAGACAGACCATAAAGAGATTGTCTCTTCTCTGACGTCTTTGCCTCTTGCTCCTATTTTTTCTTTCTTCTATACCTTTCACTGGATCCCTAGATTTCTCTGCGTAATGTCTTTAGCATTGCAATCTTCTATTTTTCTGCAGAAATAGTGCAGATTTCTCTTCTGGTTTTGCTTCTTAGCCCTGGTATCCAAGAGAGAGTCCCATGGGTGAAAGAATATTTTATGCCTAGATTTTTTTCTGACAACTGCTAATAAAAATAATACTTTTCTAAAAACACTGGCATACTTTCAGTATGATCGATCCTAAAGGTCTTATCAGTCTCAGCTCACACCTAAATGTTCTTTAAAGATCACAATGATTTATTCTGGCTAACTAATTCCGGGCAGATCTACCTGGCAGTATGCGGTCCCTCTGCTGGCCACCCTTCCAAAGAGCCCACTACCTTGGTCCATCCGCACCGGAGGAGCGTGTACTCCAAATGCAATAGAGAAGAGCTGTGTTTCTGAAATATCAAGCTAAGAGTCTGTAAATGGCTGCAAAGAAAGTTCAAATGGGACCATGAAATTTCAGAAAACAGCAGTCAGAAGAGATTCACTTCCTACAGGGAAAGAGGGTAAGAACAGGCTGTAATTGCTGGCTGCTATTGTTTCTAATCAGAGGACCACTAAGTGCCTATAATTGCTGCCAGCTGCTCAGCAGAGGTCAAAAAGGAAAACTGAATGTTAGGAATTATTAAGACAGAAATATAGAACAAAATAAAGAAAACTGTTTTGCCACTGGTCGTGTATATAGCACCTACAAAAGGATGTTCAAAGGTACAAAATGACTTGCATACAAAAAATAACTACATAGCAGCCACCAGCCTGTGTTTCCCCAGATCCTCCTTTTTGCCTTAATGGAAGATGTGCGTGATGTTTTCCTTTTTCAGACATCATCAACCTCCCCTGATCACCATGACCTTTCAAAGTTGATAGAGTGGCCTCACAATGACATCACCCAGCTCCCTCATCACCCTTAGGTGCATCCCATCTGGTCCTATAGATTTCTGTATGTCCAGTACACTTCAGTCCTTCTTTAGTCTATCTTCTACTGCAGGTAATGCTCCATTTCCTCAGGCTGTGCTACTAGGTGAAGGGACCTAGGAGGCCTGGGAGCAGATAAAAAAACCCCACAGTGCAAAGAAGGCATTGAGGCCTTTTCCACACCCTTTGTCACTAGGTCCCTGGCCCCCCTGAGCAGTGGGCCCGCAGTTTTCTTGGTTTCCCTTTTACTGACCATGCACATAGAGAAGTCCCTCTTGTTACCCTTCACATCCCTTGCTAGTTTCAGCTCCAGCAGAACTTTGGCTCTCCTAGTTTGATCCCTGTATTTAAGACTATTCATACCCCGTGTCTTGGGTATCTGCTTTTGGTCAATATTCAGGACAGGATCTTGGGTGAGATGGAGCTTTCTTTATGACCCAGTACAATAATTATGAAGTTTTTATGCTCCAGGACACTCCAAAGAGTTAGTACACACACTTGTCCCCCAGGAACTAATGAAGTAAAGCTGCTTTCAACTCAGACCCATTAGTCAGAAAGGAAATGTCCACCAAAATAGTTTAGAAGACTCCATGTTAAAAATGCAGTTTTCTCCTTACCCATTTAATTAGGGAGTTTCCACAAATGGTAATATAAACTAGTTTTATATGAAACGTAATTTTCCTGCAGAACCTCTCAGTGGTGAAATTCCTCTCCCTTCCTCCACAAGGACTGATACAAGTTGGGAAAAGGGGAAGTCTCTGTCACAACAAAAGAGTGAACAAAGGTTAAAAAAACGAAAGTCTAGAGCTTAACATAGCTATTAGAAAAATAATTCTACTCCTTCTTGGTGGGTAAATTCAGTTACAAAGAAAAAAATTATTCGAGGACTTCTTCAGAAGCTATCTCCACTAAAATGTTTTGTCATATCTGAACATGACCACATGCATTCAGCTGAGGCTGAGACAGTCCTGATGGCAATTTTGAAATTCGTGTAGCCCAGAAGAAAAGGTTTGCTCCTGATATAATCCTGAATACATGTATCTATACTGATTGCAAAATCACAACTCTGAGCAATACCATTACCTTTTTTCTGATGGTCAGGAAGAAAAATTGTTACCATAGACCCACAAGAGGAGAATCTTCACCCTTTCCACCAAAATGATGTCTTCTTTTTCTACCTAGCCTTTCTTTCTTGCCATTTGCATACGATTACAGCACTTTTTCAACTTTTTTTGTTCATTTTCTTGATTTCTGTATGAGTCAGACATACGGACTAAAAAGTTGTTGCAGTACAGAGGCTGTTCTCCCAGACTGTGAAAATGCTTCAGTAGGTCATATTTGCACTACAGACCACTTGAACCATGTCCCTTTAAAGAAATATTTGTATGTTTATTTGGAAATAAGGAGGGAATTTGATTGGAATCTGACTAGCTGAGCAGGGATTATAGAACAGCACATTTTAGTTAATAATTTTCTTTACATTTTAAATGTAAATTAAGAAATTTCCTGCTATTCCATTTGAACAAAAAAGTGACATCTGGTTTTGTGAGACAAAGAAAGTCTGAGATCATATGTGACAGAAAGGAAACAGGCTTTAAAAATCTCAGAGGCCTTTATAAACAGAGATACTTTAAAATTCAGAAAGATCTCTGAAACCTAATTTTTTTGTACATATGACAAACATTAAAAGGACATAGGGAAATGTAAAGAAACATTCATCATAATACTGTTAAGATTCATCAAAGGACTTTTAGAAATAAAACTACACAGGAAGTTACTTCAAAACTGCTTGAATTTCTACTGAAAACACACACAAACAGTAATTTTGGTTTCATATTTGCTTACCTTAAATGTCTTTCATTTATAAATTACAATAGTGGCAGAGGTCTACCTTAGGGAAAAAAACACAACCCTATTCCAGAAATGTGCGTATATTATATATGTAAATATACAGCTTTCTACTGCCTTACAGATGCCCATATTTGTCTAGATCTATCTGCAGTCCTACGTTACTTTTGGAGGCAAGAACCATCTATGTCCTGTCCTTGTACAATGCCCACAGTTATAGGGTTTTGGTCCACAAATGACAGTAATACAGACAATGAATGAAATAATGAATGTAACTTGCTTGATTCTTCCTGTTTGAGGAATGTGAGGAATGTAAGGAATGAGCTGGAGTTGACTTGCGGTGATGACAATGCAAGTTAAATACAGGTAAGTATGAGAAGTGCAACCGATATGCAAATGGACGTTCAAAATGTAACCTCTTTTAAAAGGCGATCCAGAACAGTACTAAAAATCCAGTGGCAGTCTTTCAAAGACTTTTTTTCTACCTGTCAGATTGTCTAAAATCCTCAGTGAAGGACAAGGAAAACTAACAAATGCTGGTACAGAAACCTGATCAGCATCCATGACATTTTTATTATGATAACAAAAGCAATGGTGTAGCAGCTGGTATTTCAGACTGTAAAACACTTCAGGTTTAGAATCTTAGATAAACTGCCAAAGACAGTGAACATGGTACTGCAATACTGTGATAAGGCTGATAATATACAAATAAATAGATCTAAGTTTTGATGCTGATCAAAGAGAGAACATTCAGCAGTTTCTAAGGTAATACATTTTTTTGTATCTTAATTAGATTTTCCTTAAGAAATAGTTTTCACAGTTATTTTCCAGCATGTATAACTGTTTATGTAAGGATTTTACATATTAAAAATAAGTTTATGCAATTATGTCCTCCCGAGGGAGACACTTCAATATACAAGGAAAATTTAGTTCTTCCTTAGGGGAAAAATAAAAGTCTAGTTCATTTCCAAGATTGTGACAGTTTGGATAAATACACTCCAAATAAATTATTGGCTAAAAATGGGAAACAAAGGAGAAGACTAAATCAAGTTCCTCCACAGTCATCTGGGTAAGAACTTAGGCTCTTCAATATACATTCATAAATGACCTGGAAAAGGGGGGTGAACAGTAAGGTAACAATGTTTAGTCATGCTAGGAAGTTATTAAGGTAGTAATGCTAAGAGCTGACTGCGAAGAATTTCAGAAGGCTCTCATAGGACTGAGTGGCTGGAAGATAAAATGGTTAATGAAATTTGGTGTCAATAGATGCCAATGATACACAGGGGGAAAACCATACATAGATACATATATTAAAAATGACAGGTTCTGAGCTCATGATTTTCACTCAGGAGCAGATCCTGGCATTATGTTAGATCTTGGCATTACTTCCATGAAAATGTCGATTCAGTGCTTAGGAATGGTAAAAAAAAAAAAAAAAAAAAAAAAAAAGCCCCAAATCAAATTATTAGAAAACACTGGGAAAGGAATAGATAACATACTTTTGCCACTGCGCAAATTTAGTGTTTATCTGTACCTTGAATACCTTTTAGAGCACTGGTATTGCTACTTGGAGTACAGTATTTACTTAGAAACGGAAGAAACACAAAGAAAGCAAGAAGGATGATCAAAGGTATGGAATGGTTTCCACAGAAGATACTGGGTAGCCTGGGACCCTTCACTCTGGCTGAGGAATGGCTGAACGGAGACATAATAGAGGTCTACAAATCAGGAAGGGCAGGGAGAAGATGGGATTGACTGTTTACTCCTTCTTCAAAAACAAGAACAAAATGCCATATATGTGAAACTAGAGGGAGACAAGTTCAGGAAGTTAAAAAAAAAAAAAAACAAAACTCCACAAAACCAGCAAAACCAAAAGGGAAGTGTTTCTTTATGCAACAGGAAGCAGACCTGTGAAATTCCTTGTTAAAAGACATTGTGGATACAAGAAGCTGATATAAGCTCAAGGAAAAATTGGATGTGCAACTGAAAGAGAGGTCCACTGAGAATTAAAAAATAGGCAAAAAATATACTCATGAACAGGGTCAGGAAATTCCTTCAACTGAAACAGGTGAGAAGATGGGAAAGTATTAAAGGAGTATCACATGTGCTTGGCCTGCTCTTACCCTTCCAGTCTGTCTGTGGTCCCTCTCAGATATAGAGTACTTGGCAAAACGGGTCCTTCATTTCAGTCAGCACAGCTATTCTTATGTTCTTAATGTTACTTCTGTAGCCTAATAAAATCATTGTTTCTTATTTAGATGAAAACTCGCTTCACTCCCATACCTCAATTAAATCTATTGAATTAAGTGGTGGAATTTTTGCTAATTCCATTCTTCAGCAGCTAGAAATAGTTAAATGTTTTTTCAGGAAAAAAACCCTATCTCTTCCCGGCCTCCCCACACCTATCATTTTACATCTAGGAACTCCAATTCTACTTGTAGTACCTAGTCAGCACTGATATTGATGCATTTTGGAACAGCACATCTCAGGAAAATTGTGGATTAGTTGGAAAGACTCCAAAGAAAAGCATCAGGAAGAGAGTGAAGCAGTGGAAAAGACTGCTGAGAAGAGCTTGTGAAGACTTCATCTCTGAAAGCTTTTAAAACCAAAACATCTTTCAGAAACAATGTGAAAATAGTTGATTCTGTATATGGACAAGAAAAGCATCTAGCTCATGAATCCCCTTATTGTTAAAGGTCAGGAGAATATTAGGGGAAAGTATAATACCCACTTCTCTTTTTCTGATACTCTTCTCCCAGCACCTGCTCACGGACTCTATCAGAAACAGGACAGTGGACTAGGTGGACCTTTGGTATTGAAAAATATGCCTTACAGTGGAAGACACCAGGATCATAACTTGTTCAATTTATCAAAACAAAATGGAGCAATTTGATCATGTTAACTGTGAGAATGCGGGGCTCTTTCACCTGACAGGTAAACACCCCACAAAATCTAGTGGCATAAAGCTACAGTTGCCCAGATTTCATCTTGGGAGAGAAAGGATTTATCCCAACCATTTACTCCAGGATAGTTCTGGCACTTTTCTTATGTGCAGTTCAGAGGACCAAAATTAGAAGGCTGAATTTCTTGGAGTCAATGCAGAGAGTGGCAATTCACTCCAGAGTGGCAATTCAAAGTCAATACCTAAATATTCAATTCAAATTCAATACCTAAATATACTTCCCTACTTAGTACTGCACAGGAGTAGCCACAAACACAGACAAAAAGCAAGGATGATAGAGCATTTGAACAAATTAACACTTGTGTGGGATCCTTTTTAATATGATTCTTCTTAATATTATTTTTAAACCAACATTGTATTATTTTTCTATATTCAAAAAATAAAAAAGGAGAAGGAGCTCTAATTAACTGTACCTGTTGGGAAGTATTATGCTTTTTATCATCCAGATTGTCAGACTAGATGTTCCCATGAGCCCTCTTGGGCTTGAAACCTATGCCTCTACAACTTATTAAGAAGGGAAAACAAATAAAGTTCACAAACAAGCACCCAGCATTTTATTATAACATAATTTACCATGTGACGGTTCACAGACAGTGAGTTTTACTTAAACAGTTGTTAGAAAGCACACACACTCTTTTTGCTACAGTTAAATGGCAGTAGATCATAAGCCATTCACAACCCAAATATTTTTTTACAATGTAATTAAGATCACATCTTACTGAAATCTTACGAGGCCAGTTTCTAAAAGATGCAGGCAAGAAGCTGCGCTGTCAGCCCTTATGAAGCTAAACGAGTAAACTCTAGGTTTTAGTCTCCCTGCAATGGATCTGTGTAATTCCTGCTCACTAAGGGCAATTAGGCTCACTCAAAGGGAACAGTAAGTTTTTTGTCTTTTCAGCTACCAATAATAGCTGGTGGCAGGCTATTGAGGAGAAATAGCAGGATATAAAAATGGCATGTATTGATGGCAGCTCACTCATCAAGATCACAGCATATCTATGTGCAGCTTGCTACGACACCCAGATTAAAAGAAACTAGGAAGAGCCTAAACAAGGAGCAGCCTACACCCAGACTGTTCGATTTCATAGTTACAAGTAAAGGTCCTTTGATGAATTCCCTGTATTCTGAAAATTGAGAGTTTGTTGCCACCTTTTTTTCTCCTTGCTCAAACCTGCTGTCAATCCATAAAACAGCTTTCTTTCCTGTGTCTAACAGCTAATTTGTCTCAAGTCTTTCCTAAGGTCCTTGTTGATTTTTTTTGAAAAATGCGAGTTCAAAAATCAATGTATTCACTTGTTTCTGATTCCTTCAAAGAACTAGCAAATATATTTGTGAGGTGAGCTTTCCTTTTATGAAAACCAGATTGATTCCTTCCTGTTTTTCCTTCCAAAGAAGAGAGGCCTACCAGAGTTTAGTTCCCAAGGTATTCCCTAAAGCACTTTTTTTAAAGAATCATGCTACACTTGTGACCTTCTATTCCTCTGTCACCATGGCTGATTTAAATGGTAAGTTACTTACTACAGTAAGTAATGCAGCAGTTTCATATTTTAATGTCTTTGGAACTCTTACACAAGTATTATCTGGCTCAGGGAATTTAATTCTATTCAATTTTTCAATTTGTTTCAACAAGCTTCATACTGACACTTCAGTTTGATAGCAGTTTTTCAGACTTACTCTCTTTTGTGTTTTAAAGACTATAGTGAGTTTTTATGATATTACAAGTTTCTCTTCAAAATATTTTTGTACTGTATTACTTCAAGTTTCCAAAGATTTCCTCATTTAGGCATGACTTCCATTTTCTGAAGGATGCCCTAATAGCTTCCTTCAGTTGTCTGTTTAACCATGTCAGTGTTTTTCCTGTTCTTTTAGACTCTCAGTACTTCATCGTTAAAATAGGGATAATAGTTATGTGTTTATGTTGCAAGGTTATTTCTGAAGATGTATTTATGAGGCTCCATACTTAATTCTGAAGTACTGAAGTCTATAAAAAGATCACAATAGAATTACCTGAAGTTAGAATATCTCTGAATTTCAGACAATTCCTAAGACTAAAATTTGGGGGAAAATATTTTAAATCAGTTTAATTTATTTTCAATACAAAGTAGAGACATCCTCTCTTTCAGTTTTACTTGTAGCTTCTGTGAAATCAAAATGCTTTAAACTACTTATTAAGCTTATAAAAAATGTGGATGCCAGTGATGCAGTTATTACAGGTACAACTGTTAAGTCCCTATGTATTTTGTTCTGCAGTTCAAAACCCCATTTTTATCAATAAGTATTTATGAATATTCAACATATAATTGCTAGCTCTAAATATCACACTGTAAACGTGTAAAATATGTTACACAGTTTCCATATCTCTCTTATCAAAAGCTGACAACAGCATGGGGAACTAAACAGACCAGCTGATTCACTACTTCTTGCTATCCTGATATCCACATGCTCACCCTTACCCACATAGTAAACATACATACGTCGGGGCTCCTTGCCCCTGAAGGGTGAGCTACCTTGCATTTATCAAAAAGCAGTATCCTACCTACGGACAATATCCTGGAGCAGACACAGAATCGTAGCTTAATACCTTATATAAAGAGCATATTCTTACAGAATGTACTGTTTTCGTGTCTATTTATCTGCCAGTTCCACTGTCCCCCCCCAACTCCCTCTTGTCCAATTTCAACCAAATTTGATTACGGTGATGTGAAAATAGCACCTGGGTACAGGATAGAAACCTTATTAGCCTCCCTTCTGGGAAAAAAAAAAAAAAAGAACAAAGCAGGGAGGGCTCAGCCCTTATCCGTTCTGTGGGAAATAATCATTCAGCACTCACACAGCTCTGAACTCAGGAGATGCTGCCTTCTGTCCAGTCATAGAGAGAGAGACAGAGACAGAGAGAGAAAGAGGTTTTAGGCAGCAGATGAGACTGCTTTGAGTAACATTTATGGGAGGGAACACAGGACACTCAAGACACTACTGTTGGCTTGCTATAAAAGTTATAGGGGGGAGATGAGAATATTGTCAGCAGGCTTAGGGGACATAACGTGGACCTGAAAATGTTGCGTATGCAGCTGCTGATGGGAGGACAATGTGGCATTTTCAATGACAATGACAACAAAAAAGAGTTCTTGCAGCTTCTATTAAATTTGTAGAACTCATTGCCGAAGGATATTATGGATGTTGAAATGGGCTCAAGAGACAACTGAATGAGGCACAGACACGAAACTCAAGAGCAGTCCTTTGAGGTTTACTACAATGGCAAAACCACACCAAGTTTAGAAACTTCCTGCAGGTAAAAATAATGAAAAGCCGACACACTATTCATGGAGAGTACCACACATGATCTCTATATGCAGATACCTAAGGAAAATTAAGAGAAAGGAAAGCCTGGAGACAGGATACTGCATTAGATGAGAGCCATTGGACTGATTTGCTATGGCTGTTCTTAAGTGGTGGAAAAATTAAGCGAGGGTATTGAGGACATTGGGGATGCGAAGAAGAGTTGAAGTTATTTTAGTAAGCGAATGCAGGCGATGTAGAGCGCAAGTAAATAAGAAGCAAAACTTTATTAGTTTTATTGTCAAAGAAAAAATAATTAAAAGCATCTAATAATAGATTCATAAAACGAAAAGCATTGCGAACTGTGTTGAGATGATGCTGGGATAGTGATATCATCTCAATATTTCATCATAATGATGCCAAGAAAGGTATTACAATAATTCAAGCATTATGATGCAATTATATCTTTGGACAAAGGTTCAGTGGGGTTTTGGTGATCTGTAAGTGTAAGTAATTCTTCACAGTCATTAACCCCCACTTACTAGTGGATCTGCTTGCACTGAAAGGCCAGGATCTCCCCCGGCGTATCGCACCAAACATGGAGGAGGTTATAGCACCAACCATTGCTCTGTTCCAGCACTGTGCTGGTGAAAGAGAAAAGCACTGCCAGCCGAGGGGTTGGGACCGGGATCCCCTCAGTACCGTGCACATCGTGCCACTGCCACACCATGAAGGAGGAGTGGAGTCAAGGATAGGCAGAGGCAGAAGCAAAGGAGGGCCAGGAAGGGGTAAAATGGCACCAGACCAGGTCAGGTGTCAGCTGTGCGGAGAGGCATGAAAATATTATGGACGCGACAAAATTATTGATACCTAATTTCATATTTTAGCACTGTATTTCAATACAATTTAGAACTGCTTTCCCACCATAGTATGGTACGAGTATATAATCCTTAACTTCAGGCAACAAGACAAGCTTTGCCTGTAATACACAAAACCTTTTTCTTTCTACTTATTTTGTTTACTCCACAGAACAAGAAAAAAAAGAAAAATCTTGCACTGAAAAAAAAGCATCTCCAGGAACAACATCTGTGCTCTCAGCCATTCTGGATAAGCACCTGCATTAACTATATTTGGACAAATATAGTAAAAATGGTTTAAAACAAACGCACTTTCCTGGCTCAAGTTCATGACACTTTTCCACTAAAAGAATTTGGAAAAAAGCATTTTTTGCAATTTCTTACAAGCACGGCTTGTTAAAGAAAGGCTTACACCACTTTCTTAAAGTGGGGCAGAGAAATGAGAACAGTCCCGACTGAATAATCGGAATGAAACTTTAATTGGAGTTTCAAGATCCTGTGCACTGAAAAGAGCTCATCATCTCCAAAAGCTGGCAAAGTGTTCCTAGATTGACCAGTCTCTTAGCTTTACAGACCCTACAAAACTGAATAGCCATGTAAGAAAGTTTTAAAATCGGCAATCTTGAGGTTCACACATAACCACCAAGAGGCAAAGTTACTTTACCTTGTCCTGGTTTCAGCTGGGATAATTTTCTTCATAGTAGCTGGTATAGTGCTGTGTTAGGTTTAGGATGAGAATAATGTTGATAATACGCTGATGTTTTAGTTGTTGCTAAGTAGTGCTTACAGGAAATCAAGGACTTTTCAGCTTCTCGTGCTCTACCAACTGAGAAGGCTGGAGAAGCACAAGAAGCTGGGAGGGGGCACAGCCAGGACAGCTGACCCCAACTGACCAAAGGCATATTCCATACCATATGACATCATGCTCAGCATATAAAGCTGGGGGAAGAAGAAGGAAGGGGGGGGACATTCGGAGTGACGGCGTTTGTCTTCCCAAGTCACCGTTACATGTGATGGAGCCCTGCTTTCCTGGAGATGGCTGAACACCTGCCTGCTGATGGGAAGTAGTGAATGAATTCCTTGGTTTGCTTTGTGTGCATGTGCAGCTTTTGCTTTCCCTATTAAACTGTCTTTATCTCAACCCAGGAGTGTTCTCACTTTTACCCTTCTGATTCTCTCCCCCATCCCACCGCGGGGGAGTGAGCGAGCGGCTGTGTGGTGCTGCTGCCAGCTGGGGTTAAACCACAACAACCTAAAGTAACAAAGTTGCGGGATTCGGGGGAAATTGTAGAGGGTTTCAATATATAATGTGCAGATACGCACATCTACGTACTTCAAAAGAAGTGTTCGTTTGTTCTTAAGGTTAACAGAAACTTCAATTATTTTGGAATGTTTTGTCTTTAATTCAGAACCGTTCCCAGGTGTAAGGCAGAAGGATGCAAAATATGATGGAAGCAGGGGCATACATCTTACAATCTCTCAGGAAAACTCTTTGTGTTATTTTATCCTCGACATGCAAGTAAGTCAGTCTGAAGCATCTGAAAGCACTCTGAACGAAAAACAGATACAAGGAACTGTTACGACTTCCATTTAACATATGGAGGGAAAGAAAGATTAAGTCATTTGCCGAGAGCAAGGGATTACAGAATTAGATACAGTCCACCAGACTTCAGCAATTCAGATAACACAGAAGGAAAATATACACACCTCATCCACAGAGAAAACTGCAAACCAAAGTAAAAAATGCTTTTTTTTTTTTTTTGGTCAAAAGAGCTCTGTTATCCTTATTTCCTTAGAGAATTTTCCCATTTGTTTTCAAATCAAACAGACTATACAGCACATGTTCTACCTTTTCTACCATAACTATAAAATCACAGTTATCATTACCTGGATTTTTTTCTTGTCTTATAATGAATATGGTAGGGAGTACACTTTTTGAGAAGTTTGCAAGGGTCACCCCAATTGGTACAGATGATTAAAATACACCCAAAATAAACACAAAAATATTTCTCAGTTGGTTTTCTTAATTACTTTTTCCATGGAAATAAGATTTTCACTGGGTGGTTTTGTCTTTTAAAAACAGTGGTTTGTGATCTTAGAGCCCCCATTACAACAGGTGTTTAAAATACTAGAACTCCAGCAGCCAAAGTGCTTTACTTGTGAAGCTGTATGTGGAGAGGTACTTCTCAGCCATCATGCCAGCATTTTTCAAGGAAAGTATCCAATTCCATTATGTGATCTCATTGTTTCTATTAACTATTTTAAATGCCTGTACGAAGGCATATTTCTCCTATAAGCTGAAACTGCTTTATTTTCTAGTTTGTCATGGTAGATTTCAAAGAACATAACTACATGTTACATACAGTAACATTACTGCAATTTCAAACTAAATAAACCGCATATACAAAAGTATAATAACCAAACCAAAACCCGTATAATTTAAAGCCTAATCAACTGAAATACTGCAGTCTAATAATCCAAAAAATTAAAAGCATACATAAATAATGGAAAAAACATAAATAATTTTTTCTCTGTCTTTTCAGGTAAGTGATCAATTTGCTAAGCCTTTACTTTCAGGTGTTAAAAAATCTTAGGAAGTCCATTCAAATAAGTTAAAATAACTTCATGGCTCATATTTTGAAATAAAGTCCCAAGAATCATTATCAAGATATAAACCAATCAACCTGTTATCATTTTATCTTGCAATTAAATCAACTGAGTTTGAGTTGTTCATTTTATTGGAAAGTAACCTACTTAGAAATGGACCTTCCCTTGGAGACTAGAAACATTTTGTGCCTTATGAGACAAAGTAAAAGCCAGGAGTGATTCAGCCGCTTAGTTGTAGCTAACTGGTGCCATTTCAGTTTCCCTAGAGTATTTATTTGATATATCTCTACGGGAGTGACAGATACGACACAGGACTGGCAAGAGGAATCCAGACAAGATACTCTACGGTGACTGTAATGGTACTGAACACTTAGGTTTAGGTACTTGAACTGCTCTATCACTTTGGCAAGCTCCATGTTTGCTGCTCTATTGCATACTCCACACTTTTGGTTATCTGAAGTACTGCGTGTCCCAGACGGTATATTGGGATTCTCAGTTCCCATGGATTCTTTTTGTCAGGCTTTGGCAAAGAAGCTGAACGTGCACAGAAGCTTTCGTGGAACTGCTTGCGAAGTGGCACATCCCATTCCTATTCTTTTTTTAATTACAAAACTGTGTTTGATCTATCCTGCCTTCCTCTCACTCCCTAGGCACGTGCCACACAGAATCCAGCCTTCCGCTCAGTTTGCCCACAAACAGCCCAGTGACTAATTTTCCCATATCCTACCCAGAACTTTTAAGGCCCAGCGGACGATCACCTCTTCACATCTCTACAAGGTTTGAAAGTGACTTCTCCTACGTCTCCCTGACACAGAGAGTCCGCACATCGCTGTTCCCGCAATGCTGTACTGCCCAGGTAAATTACAGCACTGCCGCCTCACCACTTCCCTCCCTCACCTCACCGGGCATTAGCTCAGAGCATCTCCTGCTTGCAAAATACGAATATTCACAACAGCTAGTGTCTCCCCCAAACCATTCCGATGTACTCACAGGGTCTGGGTGTCCTCCGGAAGGCTGGGAATGAAGTGGATGTCCCTGCAAGTGATTTTGTAGTCATCCCAGTCGGAACACTCGCAGAAGGCTGAAGGACACCTCTCTGTGCCCTGGCTGCACAGCACCAGCAGCAGCAGCAACTGGAAGGCTACCGGGATGCACGGCATCTTCCGCCGCCCGCTCCCGCTCTGCCCCTCGCTGCTCCGAGGGGAAGGGAGGAGACACCGGAGCTGCGGGGGCAGGCGACGCTGCCCCGCCGGGAGAAGCCGCTCGGGAAAGGCGGCACCTTTGCTGGACGCCGCCGCCTCCTCCCTAAGCGGGGACAGCAAAGGTCTGGGCAAACCCTGCGCGCCCTCTCCTTCGGGCAGCCTCCGTCTCCTCGCCCCGGCGCCCGCGCCCACCCCGCCGGCCATCCCCCCC
>WAAD01031621.1:0-14072 GCA_013389945.1 Fregata magnificens
AAAAAAATTTCTGCTAAAACCAACTTACACATAATACAAATATGGTTACATTAATTTGCATAATTTCATTTAGCACAGCTGTCATATCATAAACAATTTGATTAACATGCTTTCAGTTTCTGTGATAGTTTAAATATCTATTAATGTTTTTAACATCTTAGTCCAAATAACCATGTATCTTCATTGTTCACAGGACAAGTTTTTGAACATAGCTTACAGCGTCCTTTGAGGTATAGCATTGATTGTGGGCCCTAGCTTCTCAGTATGGCTTAACTCGGCAAGCTACAGAAAGAAAGTAGTTATTTTTTCACCAGAAATGAACCTTCTCATATGATAAAGACATGTTTAACACAATGTTTACCTTTGGAGTACACTCAATTTCAACTATAAGAAAAACCATGAATATGGCACAGGCACAAAGCACAGCAGCTTTAGTTTTCTGAAAGAAAATAACAATAATTCTATTTTTTTTTCCTGATGCAGTTAGTAAAAAGGAGCAGTGAGCATGATAAACAGCTGCATGCATACACTGTAATCTTACCATTCTACCACATCTGCTGTCACTCCCATCTATCATCCAAATGCTGTCAAAGATTAGCTTTGCAACTCTCACCTGTAAAGAGCTAAAGTAGCTGAAGATCATAAAATATACAAATCTCAGTTCAGTTGCTCATGGTCCTTTCCAGCCGTCTGTCCTACAGTCAACAATGTTTGTATGCAGATTAGTTTGTGAGAATTAGGTATATTTACCTTCTTTTGTGATTAAAGCTAGAAAATTATGTGTCAGGCTCTTTTATATCAAGGTAGTTAATGATAGTTGGCCCCAGGAGATCTGGAAACAACCTGAAAGAAAAAAACCCACAACACAGAAGTTGACTAAATGTCAAGCATTCTCAGTAGGTGGTGCATACATGTAATCTTCATCTTCAATCCTGTCTTCTACTACAACAAACAACTAACTATAAGAAGATTTAAAAAAAAAAGTCTCCTTTCTTGACTGAGTCTATTTATTACGTGAGCATTCTTCTGTTGCATTCCTATTTTCAGTTTTTATGTTATGCAGTGTCATAGCATTCATGTATCTGTAAAGATTTTATTTTACTTTCAAGTATTTTTCAATGCATTCATTGCAACCATTATTTATGTTTATATTGCTCCCTGGCTTGTTATATAAAAATACATTCTTATTTCACTTTTTTGATATTCCTGTTTCAGGCCTTTGATAATTTGATTGCAAAAGCAATGACTGTATATATATATATGTATATGGTAGGATATGTATATGGTAGGATATATATATATGGTAGGATTCATTAGGAAAGTAACTTATTCCTGTTAAAAGTGACCCCATTGATCACATAGGATCAATAATGATAACTGTACTGTTATTGTTATGATTTCTAGATTTAATAATGATGAGATGGAAAAAAGCAAAAAGTTATTTAACATCTTACTCTTACAGAACTCTCCACAATTAAAATGTGTTTCACCATAAAAGAGAGGTTGCTTTTTTAATACACTCATATATGGAAATGAAGCTAAGGGTTATAGTGAAATATTTTGTCCAGAGTAAAATAAAACTAAGGGACAAGGAAGTTATGGTATCTCCAAGATTCCTGCTTTGCTGTTCGGTATATTTAGAAGCACAGCCTGAAAAAATGAGATTTGGTTATGACTGCATGAACGTTTTTCTCTCCAGTTCTCCAGCTGTTAAACACAATTGCCTATGCCTTTGCAGGAAGGCCACTTCTTACTTTCTTGACCTTATGAATGGCTTCCCAATGGATGTAAGTTTCAGTTCCCTCTTTTTAACTTTTTGTGGTGCCAAAATGGTTTGCAGACCTGTTTTTATTATTAGATGAAGATAGAATCTGATTTTGTGTTTCTTTTCTCAGTTGAAAGTTCTTATTGTAGTTAAGTGGAATTTACGAAAGGCCTGAAAGAGTAAAGGGAAGACAGGCCAATTTTTGCTCTAAATTTTAGCTTGCACAGTGCTGGAGTAATCAGTCTTATACCTTGTGGAACTCAACATTGAAATAGAGCCCTAGGATCTCAGAAGCTGTGTTACCAAGCAGTGGCTCATCAACCAGTGAACTTGGAGATTCACTGTGTTTGTGACTAGATACAGAGAGAAATCACATGAAGACTCAATGTGCATGGTATTTAGGCATTTCTCTGCTCAGAGCTGCCTTTTGCATGTATTGGATCCAATTATTCAGGACAATGAGGGAGAGAGAGATGAGGTTAGCATGTTCAGCAAGTAGAATTCCACTGCATTTGCATGCAGAGATGTGACAACCCAAAAGCTTCAGTAACACCTGTGCCCCTACTCTGCAGCTGGGTCAGTGGCTTTTGTGTCCACATGACCTGGCTAGAACATAGAAAACTACCCCAGAGTTTGTGTTTAGCAACCAACAGCATTCTTGAACCTCCGCATACAAATTCTCTTGTAATGTGGAGTTGAGCTAGCTGTCTGTTCCTCTTCTTTTCCTTACTTCCTCATCTATTCTCCAGGTACAGAAAACACAGGCAGGTGTATCCCTATGCAGCAGAAACCCTGTTTAAATATAATTTCTTGCGGTGAGGCAGGGGAGTGTTCAAATCTGTATCTGTTCAAAGGTTAAATGTATCAATACATGTGTTCTTTCATTCTCAAACTGGTAATATTTAACAAATTGTAGCTGACTTTATTTTTGTGTACAAGTGATTACAGTGCTTTTTAGGCTTTAACCAAATTATTTTCTTTATTATGTGTGTTCAATTACAGTCTCAGAGAGTTATCCACTGTGTGATAAATAACTTACTGAAACTGTTCCAAGACAAATGTGTAGAGTTTTACAACTATTTACCACTTCAAACCAATGATTTCATTTGAAAACATCTAATTGCTTTATGGCTTCAACTCTTGCCCTAAAATTTTAAAGATATGTAGGTTAAAGTGTTTTTCTTTGCAATTACCAGTACTACTTTAAACATATGCAAATTGCTGAACTTAAATCTAAGCTGCTCTTACATTTCATGCAAAACTTTGACTCTTGTATCCTCAGAGCAGCAATTCTGAGTCATCTTGCACACTATCCTGTGTTTTACAAAGGCTAGTTGCAGATATTTATGGAAAACTGTGCAAAGGAAAAAAAATTTATGGAACGAGACTTCCCTCTATCCTCTAAGCCTCAGGAGATCACCGGAGTTAAAGAATTCATCTAAGTAAGCATGTTTACTAATCCCTGATGGAGTCTGTCTAATTACATTTTGATCTGCTTATACATTTGTTGCAGTCTCTTGTGGTAATGAGTTCTGCGATGTGCTGTGTGGTAATCTTTTTTTCCATTAGCTTGATTCTAACTTGCCCTTCCTAACTTTTGCATTACAAGAAATGTGTAAGTGTTATTTCCTATTCAACTTTTCTGTCCCTATTTGTGATTTTGTAGACTTATGTCAAATTCTAATAATCTATCTATCTTCTAAACAGAAGACATATATTCCATTTCATTTCTCCTTCTAATGGAATCTATTCCATACTTGGCCTTCTCAGTACCTGTTCTACCTCCACTGTTTCCTTTGTTAGATGAGGTGACCAGACCTGCATATTGTTAAGCAGTGATAAGCACATCAGTGATGGCCACAATGCCACAGAGATTTTTTTTTTTTGTCTCCTCCCCCTCCATTCTTTTCCAAATAATAATTCCCAAAGGTCTTAAAACAAAACAGCTTAAATCTGCATATTAATATATTCTTAGAGCATCAATTGCCAGGGAAAGGCAAAGCTTACATTTCAAGGAACAGTATTGATTTGAGTAGGTAAATACAGACTAAAGGATCTTGGTTTCAGAGGACAAATGCTCATCAAGCTGACAAATTCACTCCTTAGGGCTTCAGAAACTTCTTTTTGAAAGTTAAGTCTATCGGTGGATATTTGTTATGTGTATATTATCAAAGCAAGGGATTCTCTCAGCTTTTAAAAAAGCTGACAAGGGAATTGTTTCATTTTGTCTTATTTTCAGCTTTCAGACAGAGAAAAGTATTGAAATCTGGAGATCATCACTGCAGAAAATTTGAGGTCTGATTTTTCACATTTAACAGCCTTTGTTTTGTCCACAGCTTGTAACTAGAAATAAGTAAGTCCTTTGTAAATCAAGTTTGTTTGGTTGGTTCGTTGGTTTTTCATCAGCCAGTCTGCTCAAGCTGTGAGATCTCTTCTGTTCCTTGCCTGGACTGTGTGCATTAGCTATGTTTTCTTCAGTTATAACAGACTTTGAGAGGCACTCATTTTAATGATTTGTCTGTCTCACTCCATTGATTTATGTGACATACCTTGTAAGACAAGAAAAACCACACAGTTCATTAGTTCTTTGCACAAATTTGTGTTGTTTACTGAGGATCAGATCATGCATATTATGTTTAATATTTTCTTCAAACATTTACTCTTTGTTTGAGGGGATAAGTTAAAAGTTTCATTTTAGGGCATAGCTGAGATAACTCATTGCAAGAGATATGGGGTCCCACATGTAAGTATGCTGCTCTTAGACTATTAAATATTGCACTTGTTATGGAGATTAGAGGGGTACCTCTCCCTGAAGCGGTTAGCTTAAGCTATCCATTTGCTTTATTTACAGAAACCTGTGCTGCACTAACGTGAATCATATTAATTACTGTAATTACCTGTTCTCCCATGTGTTTCAGGGATGATGTACTGTGATCTACAAAGTGTCACTTTGTGCAGTGATGCAAAACTTGTAAAGAGTGAATACTGGATTACTTTCTGTGTCTTAACTGCTGCATGTGAAATTCAGTGTAGCTTGCATTTTTATTTCTCTGCTAGCAGACCTACTAACAGAGAAAAGGTAACAAAGATAGGATGAGGGGAATACAGGAATAGCTTTCTCCCAAAAATGCCACAAAACTGTTGTCTAGCTGAAGTTCTGAAAAATGGAGAAAAGAACTTATTTTTGCCAAAGCTTGTCTGCCCATGCTTAGTAGCACTTTGAATGCAGAAAATTTGTAAGAGAAAAAAATCATATCCCTGAAAGAAACTTTGGTTCATTTTAACCAACTAGAATGATTTACAGAGTTCTAGGAGTTGGGGTATAGACAACAAACACAAACAGACTGCCCCAGTTCTATGGGATGATATGTCATGAACCAGTCCTTGAAAAGATGAAGTCTGGCCTCTGACAAGTCTTTCCTGTAGTATGGGTGATAAAATGAAGATTTGCAGGTGGCTTATCAAGCACTCAGCTGTTTCTTAAGGGAGAAATAACGTCAGTTTGGAAGCAGCTGTTACTTGTGTTATAAGGTGATGTGATAGCCAGAAACACAGAAAGATGTTTTGCATAAATCTACTGTGAGTTGGATCATTAAAACTACAGTCAGTTTACAGCTATGGAGATTTTTAACTCTCTATTAACTCAAGTGGCTTTCTCAAATCACTGAAATACTTCAACTGTCCATGTTCTGCTTTGCTAAAAGTTGAATCAAAGCTAGGCAAAATCAGCTTTGCTCTTCATCCTGGACAGACTCAGACCCCACTGAATTCACTACATTTTTCACGGGCCTCAGTTTTGATCTGATCTGCAAATGATATTGGTTTTGCCAGCTTTCATAATTTTCCTTGAAGTCCTATCTTCTGTCTACTGGAAGCATCTGATTGGGTAAAATCTTTTGAGACATATATTTTTAAGGTAAGCTTTTAACTTTCATGGTTGCAGAGAAGATGATAAAAAATGTAAGTCAGTGTGTTCTCTCAACAATAACTTTTGATTAGGATTAGCTATAAATCAATTTATTTTTATTTCTAGGCTGCCAAATCCCGGAAGGTAGGATAGCCCATCGTTCACTCTGCATTAGCTGTCTCTTCTTTTCCATTTAGCCATGGGGGCTATACTTTTCTTTCTCCTTCTCTGTAAACACAGAAGTACCTTCTCTTTCTGGCTCTTGTGGTCTTTTGCTAGTTGTGAACTCTTTTTCACTGCAGCTGCTGTAATAATTATCTCTACATGCTGGTGTTATTTATCTGTACTTCACTTCAATTACATGGCCTTTTCCTCACTTCTTGAACAATTCTTTTTAAAATTTCGGGCAGTTAAGGAACCACTGAAGTAGCAAGAATGGTCTTTTGCTGTACGAACAATTTTCCCTTGTCTTGGGCTAATTTTCCCTTGAGTATTTAATGCAGTGTCTATTACTGCTTGCTTGCTGCCTTATGCCCTTTTTGCCTTAGATAATATTCACAAGTAACTCCACTTGCCAGATCCCAGGGATTGCTGAAGTCCAGTAACATGATTCTGCTTGGTCTTCAGCTTCCTTTCATTAGAAGAGTGAACTCTCTGATTGTTTTTACCCTTATTACATTCTAACAGTTCCTCTCTAGCTGTACAAATCTAAACCACCTGCTCCCCAAATAGTTTTTCACCCCATTTGAAATTAAAGATGTCCTCAGTGCGCTCTAGCCGTTTGATGGATTGTCATGCTGTTTTCCCATGTATGAACAGGTAAAGGCCTCACTGCTATAGTGTTCAATTCTTTAAATGCTTTGGTGTGTGTATTGGGTTTCCATGGCAAGTTTTTTGGGGCGGCGGGGGCTGCAGAGGTGGTTTCTGCGAGAAGACACCAGAAGATGCCCCCACGTCAGACAGAGCCAGTTCCCGCTGACTCCAAGATGGACCCACTGCTGGCCAAAGCTGAGCCAATCAGCGACATTGGTAGCACTTCTAGAATCACAGAATATCTCAAGTTGGAAGGGACCCATAAGGATCATTGAGTCCAACTCCCTGCTCCTCACAGGACTACCTAAAACTAACCCACCCATGTGACTAAGAGCATCATCCAGATGCCCCTTGAACTCTGACAGGCTTGGTGCCGTGACCACTTCCCTGGGGAGCCTCTTCCAGGGATTGACCACTCTCTCAGTGAAGAACCTTTACCTAATGTCCAAGCTGAACTTCCTCTGACGCAGCTTCATTCCATTTCCTTGTGTCCTATCGCTGGTCACCAGTGAGACATCGGTCCCTCCCCGCTCCACTGCCCCTCTTGAGGAAGTTGTAGACTGCAATGAGGTCACCCCTCAGCGTTCTCTTCTCTAAGCTGAACAAACAAAATGACCTCAGCTGCTCCTCATTAGGCTTGCTCTCAAGACATTTCACCGTCTTGGTCACCCTCCTCTGGACACACTCTAATAGTTTGATGTCCTTCTTATATTGAGGCGCCCAAAACTGCACACAGTACTTGAGGTGGGCCCGCACCAGTGCAGTGTAGAGTGGGACAATCAGCTCCCTCGACTGGCTGGCTATGCTGTGCTTGATGTACCCCAGGACACGGTTGGCCCTTTTGGCTGCCAGGGCACACTGTTGACTCATGTTCAAACCCCCAAACCCCCAGATCTCTTTCTGCAGGGCTGCTCTCCAGCGTCTCGTCCCCCAGTTTGTACATATAACCAGTATTACCCCATCCCAGGTGCAGAATCCAGCACTTGCTCTTGTTAAATTTCATACAGTTGGTGATTGCCCAGCTCTCTAGTCTATCTAGATCTCTCTGTAAGACCTCTCTACCCTTGAGGGAGTCCACAGCTCCTCCTAATTCAGTATCATCAGCAAACTTTCTTAATGTACTGTGATAACATATTTAAGAAAGGGTAAAAAATGCTGTACAACAGCAGCTGGGAGAGAGGATTGAGAAAATATGAAAGAAACAACCCTGCAGACACCAAAGTCAGTGAAGAAGGAGAAGGACGAGGTGCTCCAGCTGCTGGAGCAGAGATTTCCCTGCAGCCCGTGGTGAAGACTATGGTGATGCAGGTTGACCCCCGCAGCCCATAGAGGTCCATGGTGGAGCGAATATTCACCTGCAGCCCATGGAGGCCCCCATGCCAGCGCAGGTAGCTGTGCCCTGAAGAAAGCTGCACCCTGTGGACAGCCCATGCTGGAGCAGGTTCCTGGCAGGAACTGTGACTCCGTGGAGAACCCTTGCTGGAGCAATCCGTTCCTGAAGGACTGCACCCTGTGGAAAAGTCCCATGCTGAAGAGAGTGAGGAGGAAGGAGCAGCAGAGACAAATCATTATGAACTGTCTGCAACCCCCACTCCCCATCCCCCTGCACTGCTGGTGGGGGGAGGAGGTAGAAGAGTTGAGAGTGAAGTAGAGTCTGTGAAGAAGGGAGGGATAGGGGGAAGGTGTTTTTAGATTTGTTCTTATTTCTCATTATCCTATTCTGATTAATTGGCAATAAATTAAATTAATTTCCCTAAGTCAAATCTTTTTTGCCTTTGATGGTAATTGGTAAGTGATGTCCCTGTCCTTATCATGACCCACAAGCTTTTTGTCCTGGTTTTTTCCCCCCTGTCCTATCGAGAAGGGGGAAGGATAGAGCGGCTTGGTGGGTACCTCGCAGCCAGCCAAGATCAAGCCACCACAGTGTGGTACTGCAGAAAGCCCCCTCTCCCTGAGCAATAGGTATCCTATTATATCACTGCTCCTTTTAACTTCCTGTGCATGTTTTAAACAAGTTTTCTGCTCACCTCCTCCTGAGTTTCAGGACAGAATAGATACACTGTTTTTATAAACAGTCCAAAAACTCCTCCTTGTTGTTCTTTCCCATCTTTTCCTAAGCAAACTATAGTGATCTGTAACAATTTGCCCAAGCAAGCCCCTGTAATGTCATTTCCGTCATAGTTTTGGTGATTTAATCCCATTCACATCCACCCCATGCACTAATATTAGCCTAATTGTTAAAGGGAATTGGCAGGATTTTGCCTGGTACCCACTCATAAATTCTTTTCTGTCTTGTTCAGTTTAGTCCTCTTTTGATACTCTTTATGCTGGATTGAAAGGATTTTGGTTATCTTTCTATGATGAATACAAAAGGAGCATCAGATGACTTATGACAAAGGAAGATGTAACTTTTTAGATTGGTTTCTGTGAACGAGCTGTTTCAGAACATTTGTATTGTGACGATCATTCAGGACAATAAGAACTCTAATAGCATAATGTAACACAGTACCAAATGTATTCACTGTGCAGAAGAAAGATGTGGCATTTGCCTATGCAGCATATGCTTTTATAAGGAAAGAGCTGAGAGCACCCACATCCCCTTTAATCTCTGTCAGAAATGTCATATCTTGAATGAAGTCTGCAGAGCTGTTTGATTTAACCTTTTACAGGTAGCCTATCTTGAGTATATATAGTCATAGTGAGGAATAATATGTAGGTAGCTCTGTCCATTTAGGTTCTGCATTCATCTGGGTACAGCACTGATTCCTGGGGGCATAGCTGATTCTACTTATTCCTCCTTGAATGTTGAAATCTTTGGGCTGAGAAGCAGGGCCAATTCACCTGAAGGTCCAGACCCTTTCAGAGTGTCAGGGCTCAGGGTACACACCCCCTCACCCTTCCTGTGGATTTGGCTGTTTGGGTGGAAGGCAGCTTAAATATGGTGCAGGCACTCTTTGCTCAGGAGTAGCTTTTCAGCTGAGGCTCTCATACATGGTCCTTGCCTAACCTGTGTTTGAGCCATTCCTGTGCCTGGCTGATAAAGACCCTGACTTTGACACATGATCTTGACTTTCTGGCTTGATCTCAGACCTGCTTCATCGCTCTGAGCTTGTCTGGCAATGTGGATTGTTGGCTGAACCTGGTTACTGTCACTGTACCTGCTCTGCCCTTCTTGCTCAGGTACTGTGGGACTGTGCCCTTTTCAGTGTGGACACTGCCTCTGCTTGCCTTCTTGTCATCCTCAGCTCCCAGTTGGTTTCCCCTGAGGCTTAGCCTGCCCTTGCTGCTCCCTGTCACAGAGCTGTTGGAAAGTGAATAATTTTGCAACACAACAAGATTGAAGATTCTACCTACCTTGACAATGTCTCCATATGCTAGGAAAACCTCCATCTTATTAACAAGCATCTAATACTTTGCTGTGTAGGAAAGGGTTTATATAAACTGGTTGCCAACAATAGCAAAGGACTGAACTTGATAGGGCAAGAGGTTTGTGTTTTCTACCATCCCTGAAAGTAAATCATTTAACCTTGCTGTACAATTCTGCATGCTCATTGCCCAGCACTAATGTCTGACTCTGCCTTGGCCTCTCTAAAAGTGGTTTATGCTTGCTGCAACTGCCTCTGGAGAGAACTAGAGGCCATTGTTCTGAGCATCAGTCATGATGTTCAAATCCAAGGGTTGGGCACTCCATAGGTAATCTAGTTTCTCCCTGTTCACCGCTTAAAGGCCACTGCATTGTTACCTCTTCTACAGGAAGAGGTATTGTAACCCTTAGAGTGGTTAAAACCAAGATCTTTAAATGGGTCAACGAGGTCAGGAGAAGGGAAACAGCAAAGATACAGAATTATAATTAAAACCTGAGAGAAAAATATGGTTGAAGAGAAATGGCATATGTGAGCTTCTTTTAAGGAGAAGAGGAAAAAAAAAGAAAGCCTTGTGAAAAAGTAGACTAGCTGCTCTCCTCTTATATACTTACATGAGAATCCTTTTGTACCAAGACAAAAGGATATTGCTGTGGATCAAGGTAGTGCGATTTATTTTTTTTCTCCACTGACCTGCTACTTTCTGAAAAGATGACAAGCATCAAAAATCACATCATTACATAGTCTGTTTCTTCAGGCTGAAGTGAACTCTCACCTGAATAGGGAGTTATTTATGAGTTGAGTCCTTATGGTGAAGAGTGCACTCATTAACCATGAATTAGATAGCTAGAAGATGAGTAAACTATTACTCACATGATTTGATCATCTAATTATCAGAGACAATTCAGGCAATCATTCTACTTCATTTGGTCAAGGATAAAAGGCCTGATTCTGATACTTTTAGTGGAGGTAATATCTAATTGTGCAAACATTGCCTTGACTTTACAGGGGATGATTTCCAAGTCTGGACTCAGAAATGATGAATGATTCAATCTAGTAAAATTTAAATTTATAATTTGCCTTTTGTTTCACACAGAACAGCCTATGTAGAATGCTGTATGCCCTAAAGCCTGCCGTGGCTAGTAGTGTTTGAGTGGAATGGGAGGACAATTATAGATCCAAATTCCCACACGGTTGCTTCTATTAATCTGAAATAAATTTTAATTTGCAATACTGTTTTTCAAGTATAAGCTGATAGTCAGTAAAACCTAATAATAAAAGTGTTTCCCCACATAATAATTGCTGAGCTGCATGATTAGAAATGAAGTGTCACTTTGCGTGTGTCATAGCCTTTATTCTGCATGAATATAACACACCTCCATCTTCTGGAAATACTTTTTTTTTATCCATATGGTTTTAACACCAATGTGTTCTTTGGAGTCCACAGACATACACAATGTTTTAGAAACACGTTTCTGCTGATTTGTCTGAATGATCAGACAATTGGCGTATTCCCAGGACTGATACGCTGTTTCCAAACCCAAGTATCTGAATTTATGACTCTCTAAATTAATACATTTGCCTTAAAGTAAAACATATATATATAGGGTTTTTTCTAGTGCTTTTGAGCACTGAAAGTATGCTTTTTTTTTTGTTGTGGCCACTAAGACTACACAAGCTTAGCATTTTGTATTATTAAAGGATGACATTCTTACATTGTCATATGACTTCAGGACCCAGAACTTTCAACAGAACTCTAGAGACAACAAAAGCAATGGCAGCATCCCAAAGATTTGGAAAAAACTGGTGTCCCCTCAAGATATGACAATACAATTCCAAAGAGTGACTGTTTTTTCAGAATTAAATGACTGTTCAGGCTCTGCTGTCCTTTGCCCTTTCACTTGGCAGGTGATACAAGCAGCAGCCTTGAATCAAAGGCTGCTACTTAATATTACCTTGCTAGGATAGGTAAATATAGCAGTCGTAAAACTGATGGGTTGGTTCTTCCTCAGATGAAAGAAAGTAACTCTGTGTTAATGATCTCACTCAATGACAATTAACTAATTTGTCTTTTCTTTGGATGAGTTGCACTAGCAACTAGCATGAAATCTTACAGTCAGGAACAGAATTTGCTCTAGATGGTTCTTTTCTTACATGTAAAAAATCCACAGTAGTACCTAAGCCTGTCTGTCTCTTTTACCAATAAGTCTTTCAATTCACTCTTGATGAATATCTGATTGTCATTCACCCCACCCTTCTACCACAGCTTTGGGGGTCAGTATTCTTGTGTAATTCGAAGCACAGAAAAACTACTCTTCAGAAACCTTTCTCTCCTTTAGGTCCATCAGGTTTTTGGATGACCAATGTCTGATATCCTGCATTTCAGGTTTGAGGCCTCTCAAAGTGATAGTATGCTTGTTCCAGGTTAGGCAACTCAGAGTCACCAGTATGTCTTTAAGGCATTAGGCTGTAGTGAGTAAGCAGACACAATGGTGTTTATCTCTTCACTCTGTTTAGTTATGACCTCTGTGCTGTCTGAATCCTACAGTCACATCATGTCTTAATCACTAAATTAGAGGATTTATAACACCTTAAGACACAGCCAGAAAAGGTTGGACCTAAACACAAAAGCTAAAGCCTGGCATCTTCACCCTGTAATTTCCTGGCACTGAGTGCAATCATGCAGCTTCCAGATTCAAAAATGGGACCTGCAGGATCATCTGTTCGAGTCAGATGGGACCTCTTGATCTCTACTTCTTCTTTGGACTCTGTGCTGAGATTGCCTTTTCTGAAACCTATTTATGACAGTAGTGGCTATGTTTCTTTACATTCAATGAGTAGTCCTAACTTGTTTTACAGACATCAAATAGCCCACTGCAATCAGTGGGGTAATAGAGAAAGCATTGTTAAGAAAGATCTCTAAAAGTCAAACAGTAGTTTCTGCTTCTGGCTAGTGGGTAAATTTAGGTCTAGATTCACACATAAGTGATCAGTGATCCATAGCTTGAATGAAATTTCAAGTGGCAGCGGCGCATTTTCTGTGTGTTTTCACTAGCTATTTATGTTAATGATACAGTGGCCCATATTATTTCTGCGTCTTCATTTGCAAAGCTCATAATTCCTTTTTAAGTACAATTACCTACCATACCCAAAGTTGTGTTCACACTGTGACCATCTTGTTTACATTTACAAGTGTCATGTTATTGTCATTTGTGACTTTTTTTTTTTTGAGAAAGGATTTAAAGGCACTTTTTGAGACCAAATTCTTTAATCCCTCCTTTTTATTAGATAATGAGTCAATACCACTTTCTGCAGATAGGAAAGTAATACTAAGGTTCAGTTGGGACAGAACTTCAGTGTGGGACTCTGCAGGGACATCACATCTCTCCTATCTCCTTATTTCATTATAGATCAGTCCTGCTCATGAACTCGTAACACTCCAGAGCAATACAAGTCAATGCTGTCCATACTGGGATATCCTCTCTTGCAGACATCCCTGGGTTTTGTACCTTCAAAAAACACCTTCTTGTTTTATTTTATTTAGCTTAGTATGCTTTGAACATTACTATAACAATTCCCTTTTGAAATCTATCCCCATCCACAAATCTTCTTGCAGATCAGTGATTACCAGTGTGGTATGTGCAGACTGGGTCCCTGAAGGCTTTTAATGCAAACACTCAGCTTTGAACTTTTGTCAGTGTCTGCGGTGTTAGTCCACAAAAGTAAATATGGGAAGCCTTAGTGTGGAGAACAGTAAGTCAGGGAATCCAGAGAACAAGTGCCAAAGGTATAACTGTCATAAAAAGTTATGCCTAAATCCAGAGGTTCTCTGTGTCATCCAAATCACCAACCCCACATTCTGCTGCCGACAGACTGTCCTGTTCAGATGCAGCCTGGGGTTGTTGGCTGTGCTCACAATGTTTTCAGAAAGAGAGGGATCTGAAAGCTGTTCAGATGAGTTGGCACAGTAGTTTATAGGATGCTGGTTGGCTCTAAATAAGCTTTGGTTGCCTGTAGCTGACCAAGCCATGAGAAACACAGAAGCAGAAAGCAGCTGCATGTTTTCACTTTCCTTCCCAGGCAAAGCTCACTGATCACTTTGGAGGGTTGTGACTGCTCTCTGCCATGTACTACACTTTTTTTTCTTTTTTCCCCTGAATGAATGAAATACAAATACATTTTCAGTGTTAGAATTTCTCTGTTGAAATCTTGCTTCAGCACAGTC
>WAAD01031624.1:3404-31301 GCA_013389945.1 Fregata magnificens
AAGGGAGGAGAAATAGTCTCTTAACTCAATCTAATTATAAATTGATCCATACAAATTAAAGTAACCCCTGCAAAAGCGTAAAGCAGATGATACAGAATTGAGTCATATATGGAGGGAAAGTAGTTAGTACAGTGTGAGTCATGAATTAATCATAAAAGGCAGATGGGAATTATTTTGAAAAAGTCAAAGCAAAGGCCATGAGAAGGTGGTAACAACAGCACCCCTCTGACTGGATTTTATTTTAAAGCAATTTCTGGCTAAGCAAGAGTACTGAAGAAAACTAACAGCCAGTCTGAAACCTCATGTGTAAAAGGCAGGAGTACATAAAGTATCCCAGAGCATTTGCCTGTTTTTCCCCAAACCATTGAACAATGCATGCAGGGTTATTGTTCCATAGGATTTGAAGAACAGCTCCTCTTGGTGTCGGGTTTCAAAAAGCTTGCAGTCTTCATAATTATCTTACTTTCTCCACGTAGGGAGGTGTGTGTAGGAAGAGCACAGGGATAGGGTGTGTTTTGATACAGCGCTTGTTTTCAGTGAGACAATGACGTTAGTGTTGCTTGCTGGATAAAATCATTGTCCAGCTCACAAGAGAAAACCTGCACACTAGAAATCTGTTCTCAGCAATAGTAACAATACAAAATATGGAACGTTTGAGGTCTTTTACCTTTCAGCATGTAAAGGGAAGCTAAATGGCTCTGGGAATCATCAGGTGGACAGATTCATACAGCCATAAGCCCTGGTAGGCTGGGGTGATAATTTCCGTGTTGTTCCAGCATGGGAATTGGTTGTGAGAAGGGAGAGCACAGAGCAGGGGGCTGAAGTAAGCTGGAGGGATGACTGCCACATTTCTCAGGTTATTCCAATATTTGTGATCTTTCTAGGGAAATACCATAGAATCCGAACATTTATCGGAGCTCACAGAGGAGGAATATGAAGCCCAGTACATAAAACGCCAGGACCTCAAAGGGTTTATGTGGTTTGATGCCAAGTATTTGAATCCTTTCTTCACCAGAAGACTCACACAAGAAGTAAGTCTTGTTTTCTTGAAGAAAAGAAACTGTGGTGGAGTTGGTTGTCATTTCACCCTGTACCATTCAAGGCTCATAGTGTAGCCATGCAACTTCTACATTAGGAACAGTGAGCCATCTAATATATTGTGCATGTGTAGAGTAGCTGTAATGAAAAGCTGCACTGTAAAATTGCAGGTTGGATTAAATGACCATCTCTTAGGGCTACCACAATTAAACTTTAAAAGGTGTGTGGATTTATTGAACTCACCTTTAATCTTGCAGAGTACCATGAAGAGTATCAGGAGTTACTAGTTACTACTATTGCTAGAAAAAGCTGCTGCCACTGATGCAGAGTTTTTAAAGTCACACAAAGTTGCTGCCTTTTACGGTACATGGTCCTGTGAATTCTGGAGTTGTGATTTTTCTGCAGAGTACAGTTTTTATCTTGGAAGTATGCACCAGAATTGCAGCCTTCACTTAGAAGACTTCTTCACTGGGAGACCATGACTTTGAAGCTGTAAATGCAAAACGACACCTGACTGAACATGTAACTTAACACTGAGTGGCTCCGAGAGGTGTAAATACTACGCCATTTTCACTCCACGCCTCAGAAACCTGAGGCTCCTTGGCTGTATAATTCACTGGTTTTCCAATTTGCCATAGAATTAAGCGTTTTTGCTGTGGAGGTGATCATTTTGTGTAAAGTGTGCACATTCCATCTTCCTAGCCTGCACAAATGTGCTATTTTTCCTCTTGTTTTGTACCTTTCTTTTCAAAAGAATGCTTTCAGCACTTTCCCACAAAAGCTGAAGGCATTTTTTGCAAAACCAAAAAGAAATCAAGAAACCGGAGTAAGCGTCTGATTCGTAGTTGGTAGCCAAAAGCACAGGCTGCCATCCAGATTGCAACCAAAGGCTAGAAAAATAGGCACGTGCATCAGCAAAGCAGGCCACAAGCTTCCCACTGTCCCTGGGAACGTGTAGAGAGGAGTGAGAGTCAAAGCCAGGCCATCCAGACAGCGTTAGGATTGCTGAAACCAACAGAGCAGGACTGTATAGAAAACACAGGTAGAAATACCTGTCGTCGTCAAAAATATCGTCCATGCAAATAATTACTGATTGAACACTTGATAAGTATTTTCTCGTAGGAAACATAATTGGTTTGCATGCTTAGAGACCAGGAGTGGATTATTTCCTAAGGAATAAGTTAGTTAAACTAGTCTTTCTCTTTTGCTCTAACACACAAGTAGTAGTGTAGCTAAGAAACTGTTCTGGTTTGCTTTTGCCTTAGGACTTGCATCACGGGCGCATACAGATGAAAACCCTCACAAACAAATGGTATGAAGAGGTACGACAAGGACCCTCAGGATCTGAAGATGATGAGCAAGAGCTGCTATAGCAGACCAGGGCAGGACTGCAATGAGTTTATCAGTAGAGCATTAGAAAGAGGATTTAAGTGTCAAGAGTCTGACTGCACAAAAGCTGGAAAGCTAAGAATGAACTTTCTGATTTCAGGCATGTCTTGTGCTACATGTTTAAGTATAAAACTGCAGATCTACTGTGCTTGATATTACTGGTCAGTGATGGAAACCTGTAAGTGTCAGACACTGGATTGAATGAAGAACCTTCCGTTCAGATTTTACAGCATAGCAAATTTCATGCAGCCTACTGGAAAGCAGAAACATCTGCCATGAAATGATGATATTGTTTAATGGGGGGTGGGTGTCTTCTTCCTATTATGAAAACCACTGTAGACATATGCTGAAGTACAGAGCCATTGTATGACTCTGCAAAACAGAATGAATTGCACTTTACTTTTTTTTTTATATATATATATATTCACTCACAGCATGGAGAGTCTTGACAGTTTATACTGTGAATTTGTTTCAGCACTAGTAAGGGAATCTGACTGGAATAAATCTATAATTTATGGGATTTGTACATTATGAATCTGGAGAAGATGCATAACCTTGACAAAAAAGCAGATGTTGCACATACAAGGAAGCACCTCTGAAAACTGGTGGTTTTGTCATTTAAGAAATTCTTTATTTCTATTTTATGGGGGGTTTGGTGGTTTTTTTTTTTAATACCAAGGTACCTAATCTGCAGTACTGATTATAGCATGGTTTTGGGGAGTGCAGGATTGTATGACACAGTACAGAACTGCATTTGAAAGTCTAGTTTTAATGTGTTTTTTTCTTTTGGCTAAAGCCAGTTGCAGCTGGGTTTCTGTAATTGGCAGTTGCTCCTTGCTGGCACTTTGGCTTCAAATCTTAGAAAACAGCAGCTTTTGTTTTGCCTAATTCATGAAGTGTCCCTAACACTCCAGGACTCACCGGTGGAATTTTTAAGTTCTAATGGAAGCAAAAGCAGCATTTTCCATATCATTTGCTTGCTGAACTAAATGTGTGCATGAGGAAGAACAGTCTACAAAATCTAGTCCAGGTACAGAAAGGTTAATATTGTACATTGCTGAAGCAGCCTCAGTTGGGAAGTGCCAGACAGCTTTCATGAAGCTGTCCTTCTTGTTAATGTGATTTTTCTCTTCTGCTTACACTGTTTCGAAATCAGCAGTATCATTTCACTTTTCCTACATGGCCCAGTCTGTTTGTTCAAAATTGCATACACCTAAACAGACACGCAGTGTTTGTTGCACATTTGCCATGGTTACACATGCAGCAGTTTGCTCTCACTGCCAACCCAAATTCCTCATTAGTCATTTGCATATTCACTGTGAATTGTAGTTCTGCACGTAAATCTGACATGCAAATGGCACATGTTTGTTTCTGAAAGCGAGACACATTTTTGGTCTGGTTTTGCTACCGTTTTTAACCAACTGCTTACCTGCTGGGAAGAATAAAATTTCAAGAATGTATTTAGAATCCTAAGCCTGTGTTGTCTGAGCAGTTTTTCCAAAATAACAGATCTTGATATAGGACTCCCTCCCCCCTTTTTCTACCTCCCTGTTAGTTCAAAGAGCTGCTCTCTGCTACTCCCAGAGCAGAAACATGCACTGGTGGGAGTCTGAATGGGGCATGAACTCAGCTTCTGGTGTTGACCAGAAAGCAATCAGTGCTTGCTTTATCCTTAGGAGAGGCTCTGTGTAAAAATCAGACTTTTTCTTCACCTTTCTAGACAACAGTAGACTTAATATTACATTTTAGTTACCCATCCATCTTACTCGGTTTGTCAGCTTGAACATTTTCAGTCCAGGAGCTGGCTGGAAGGTCTCTGGGAGCTTCTCTTGTCACTGGAAGGTGTACATAGATCTAGATGCTATTACACTGGGCTTAGTATTATGCCATAGCCGTGCTGAAATATAAAATAGCCTCCAACTTCTATTGTTATTCTGGTGAAACAGGTCACCTAATAAATAGTGGTTTGTACCAACAGATCAGCCCTTTGGTAACTTCCATCAAGGTAACTTGATCGTTTCCTGCCCTCTGCTGGCAATTAGTGATAGCGCGCCAACATCTAATGAGAGCCATTTGCTGGGAATAATTTTACACATTCAATCGAAACAATTAACTGATATAGCTAGAACCAATGAAATCACTTTGAAGCAATTAAATTGAAGAAAATTTGGATGGTTTATTTTAAAAGCAACCATTCTAAAACTTAAGAAAATATTACATTTGTCAAAACTTGGAATTAAGACAGCTTTGTTCTCTCTCAAAATACACACAAACGTCCTTATTTTGGAACCAATAGAAGAAGTTTTTACCATTATTTCAGTGACCAATTGTCATATTCATTTATCAATACATTGACATTTCTGTGACAGTCAACTCACAGTTTGGATTTCTTCACTTAAACTAGTATGCTTAGAAAAGGAAAACTAGCTGTCTCCTTATTGACTTGCCTTGCAGTTACTTTGGATAATTTCTTATTTTATCAGGCCAATATTAAACCCCTCTTTCTGCAAGTACTAGCAGCCCCATCCTAACTTGACATCATCTGCAAATTTGTGCAAGTGTAAACCTGATATTTTTTCTGCTCTCTTAAATATGGAACCACCAGGAAATTCAATTTAGATGTTACCAATTACAGAGGCCCTGAAGTTCTGCCAGGCTGCAAGACCCAGTGGCTGTTTCTCTTGACAACTAAAGAGCTGTGCAAAGGAGAGGCAGGGGGAACCCAGAGCACAGCTTTTGGCAGCTCAGAGCCTCCCAGAAGTTATTTTTCCCTCTTCCAGCCCATCCCGCAGCCCTGTGTTAGCCCGCGACAAGGTGCTGTGGCTGCTGATGGCAAAACCCGTCATCCACAGTGGGGAACAGAAATGGCACCCAGCAGCTCCCACTGCCAGGCAGGGCTGAGCCCAGCCCCAGTTCCCCATTTCTATGCTGGTGATGTGGCCACAGGCATGGTGTTGGCCCAGGAGCGAGGGCAGTCACCAAAACTCCCTAGCTGCCCCTGAGCTGCTGGCACAGAGCAGGCATTTCCCCAAGCTCAGCAGCCCTGCCTGATTAAGGATGCAACAGAGCTGCTCACAGAAAACAAGAAAAAGGTGTTTTCAGCAGTGGTTCTCCTCCCATCAGTTAGTGCACAGCTGGGCAAGGTCCCCAAGGAATGGCTGTGACACAGCCAGTCCATGGTGGGGGGCTGCAGGGAGCAGACCCCCTTTCCCTCCTGGCAGACTCTGCCAGGAGGAGGCGATCCCTGCACCAGGAGGAGACAACCTGGCCAGCCATGTCACCCAGCAGATGCCTGCTTGCACCACCGTGCCATGGGAGAGGAGGCAGGACAGCCTGCAGAGCCTCTTCCCCAGGACAACAGGGGCTTTTACCAGATTTCACTCTACTGCTCAAGAGAACAGCAAAACCGCTCTGCCTTGTCACCACTGCCGGCTCACATGCCTGCTCTGTGCCTCAGTTTCCCCACTAGTCAAAATCCCCCTTGCAAAGCCCCCTCTGAGCTGCTTGATTCTTGGGGCTACTAAAACTACGGTCAGACTGGCCAGCCTGAGAGCAACCCCTGTGCCAGACAGGGAGGAAAGCAGGCAGGGAGGGGATGCCCCTACTCCCTCATATCCCCCATTGGGACAGAGGCACTGGATACGGTTGTGCCACCAGGCTTGGGGCAGCACCCAACCACCCCCTCCACGGGCAGGGCTGCCACACGGTGACCAGCCAATGCTCGGCCAGGGAGAGCTCCCAGGTCTCACCCATGAGACAGGATGGAGCATGTGATGGGGCTCCAGCACGTCCTTCCTGCAGACACACCATCACCACTCCTGTCCCCCACAGAGTGACATGCCTGTGGGCACTGGGACAGCTGCGTGGCAGTCACCGATAAGCGATCATTACCATAGAGTTTGGTTTACACACACCCTGCACTACCTTTGAGCCCCCTCATTGCCCCGGGTGCCGGAGAGCCAGACGCCAGCCCCAGCCGGCTCAAGACTCCCCAGCCGGATGCAAGCAAACACCTCCAGCTTTCCCTGCCTTGGTTTCATCGTGATGAAGATGTTATTTTTAACTCAGCCACATCAAGAGACACTCATTTATTTTAAACATTAAAGCACCTTTAGGTCCTTTCAGGACTGAAAGCAATTATCTGCCATTCATGAGCTTAACCTTTGGAAAGACCGACCAGGGCTCTGAGCTTTGCTTGTTAAACACCCTTCGCCTTTTCCCAGCAACTGTGCAACCTGTAGGTGAGGTCACCCACCCCAGAGAGGAGGTTTCCACCCGTGGGGCTGCATTTAAAGGCCAGTGGCACAGACCGCTGCTGAGGGCTGCCCAACCTTTGAGAAAATGGGGCCACAGGAGATGACGCAGCCAGAGCACAGACACCGAGAGGAACGTGCACCATCGGCTTTGTGCAACCCCTGATTTTGGAGGTACAAAGGGTCTGGATGCAAGGGGTCGTTGGCCGTTACTTGGAATGGTGGCGCAGGCTGAGGGCAGCTCTGCTTTGAGCTGATGGGATCTTCATCAGTGATTCCCACTTTAAATTTGAGCAGGAGTTGGATGAGCTTGTGTGGGACCTGCCAGAGCATGGAGCTGCTGGGGAGGCTGGTCCTGCCAGCAGGGAGGCCAACAGCAGCACAACAGCCGAGAGCCACCGGCAGGGAGGGTTTTATACATTCAATTAACCACCACAGCCAGAAGTAATGAAATCACTCTGAAGGAATTAAGCTGGAGGAATGTTTTGGGGGTGGGGGTTTATTTAAAAAGCAACTGCACTAAAACTTCAGAAGATGCCCACTACACCTGTCACAACTTGGAGTTAAGGCTTTGTTTTCCCTCAAACTACAGGTTAACCTCCGTAGTTTGGAGCCACTGGAAGAAATTTCTGCTGTTATGTCAATGATTGATTTTCACATCCATTTATAGTTTTGCTGGCTTTCCTTGACAATTACCTTATTCCGCATTTTTCCTTTCCTAGGACACATGGCTTCCCTGCCACCTTGGAGTGTGCTCCTGTGCCCTCAGACCCCTGAGCAATCCCCTGTTTTAGTGGGACACAGCTCACAGTGGGCCCTGGGGACATCTGGGCCAATGCCCCCTGGCTGCGGGGCACCTCCAGTTGTTCTGAGTTTTTCTGTCCATGGCAAACTGAAAACCAAGCAGAACAGTAGAGTATGTCCCTGCAGTCTCAGAGCGGCTCTGAGGGGGGCACAGCAGGCACCGGTCACCTCATTTAAGGTGAAGCTGTCCTTGCAGAGCCAGTGTTAATAGAAATCAAACTCAAAGGGCAGATTTTTTTCCAAAGGTTTGTGTTTGTGCACAATCTAAGCCCTGCTACCCTTAGCCGAGCCCACTGTCCAGACAAGAGCAGAGAGGGAAGTGGCAGAAGAATGACATTTGCTCTCAGCTTCATTTATGTAAAAGAATCACATTTTATTGGCCATGATCACTGTGAAACACAGCCCTAGAGGCTGCTCCTGGGGTCTGGAGGACACAGCCCCGCCAGGGCCTGGAACACACAGGAAGGGATGGCCTTTGGGTGAAGCCATTTGATAAGTTAAGACAGAGGCTCAAATCACATGCCACCCATTTTGCTGGTGCTATCACAGGGCCAGCTGCAGGATGCTGCATTGCTCCAGGGTCTGGCCCTGTACACAGTCAAGGTCAGTGGGACACAACAACATGGATTTGAGGAGCATGCCCATGTCCCCAGGATGAGTGGAAGGCTGTGTGGATACACACCAGCTGCTTTAGTTCACCCTTAAATTCTCTTTCAAAACTAAGGCTCTGCCAGGCTGGGGGTCTTCCAAGAGGGGCAGGAATGCATCGCTCTCCTGCTCACCTAAGGCAGCAAAGGAAAGGTGCCCTGGAAGCGCTGTTGCTCTGCAGGTTATTGACAAAGTCACAGCGAGCAGACTGCATATCCCAGAGCCCTACGGTACTGTCGGCAGGGGAACACAGAAGTCCCAGGGGTTATTGCCCTATACAATCAGGTTAGTACCAAAGTGATTTTATGACACTGGTGGATGTGAAATCATGGGAGATTTGGGCAGAAAACAATCCCAGAATGGGCCAACTACTTTTGAAACTGCCTTATGGTTGTAACTGGCCTCTGCCAGCTTGCCTTTGGGAAAGAATCTCTCTCCTCGAGAAAGATTTCTTGCTGCAGGTTTTCTGGCTCACTCTGGGCTTTTGGTAACTATGTATTTCTTATGCACAGATCAATGGAGCATACGTGTCTGCACTTGCCTCTGCATCTTCAACCTCGAGAGGCTGATTGAACTTGGAATATGATGGCTATTTGAAAATAAAGCCATCACTGGGAAAAGGCGTAAGTGCTCTCACTTGGCCTGCACTGGATGGGAAACGTAGCAACCGTAACATGCCTGCCCAGGCACCAAACCCAAACCAAGGCAGTGCTGGCTTGTTCCCCTGCACCAGGACCAGGCTCCCACTGAGCAGCAGGACAGCACTGCAGCCCCCAAACCCCCTTCCAACCTGCCTCAGAGCCAGGGACCAGGCTACAGCAGCACCAAAAAGCTAAAGAAATCAGTTCTCACAACCAGCAGCCACTTCCCAAATCCTGCCCAAACCTCAGCAGCTAGCACAGACCCTACCTTGGCCCCAAGGGGCAAAGCCACCATCCTCCTCACAGCTCCAGGCTCACCCCACCAGCAGCCACCACAGGAGCTGCCCTTGTAGGGAGTGGGGGGCTCTTGTCCTCAGGTAATTGGTGGCAGCTGATGGCACCATTCCCAGCCGGGGACACTGATTAAATCAGCACCAGCCCATGCCGTGCCCCAGGGCACAGGTCCAGCCTGGCAGGTGGGAGTACGTGGGTTATGGCAACCCCAGGTCATGCCAGGGAGGGACCCTGGCCCCGCTGTTTGGCCTGGCCACAGTGCATGGAGTTAATTAAATTGATTTTGATTTTGCTAAGTGGCTGCGGTGCCGCTGCCTGGACTCCCCAGCAGCAGGAGTGTCTCATCTGAATGTAGATTAAAGTACGCTCAGTGTTAGGTGTTCTCGATATTATGCGTTCTCACACCAAATTAAAGATGAAGATGCTGATCTGAGGTTTTCCCGGAGTAATAAAGGACCTGGGGGATTTGCAGACTTTTTTTTTCCCCCTACCTCTTTTAGGTGATTTCTGGACCACCGTATTTTTTAGCTAGCAGGGGACAAAGCAGCAGGCCAGTGGGGCTGGTAAGCAAAGCAGGGACCCACCTGCACCAGTAGCTGGACCATGCCATGTCCCCAAGCCCATCACAGCTCAAAGCACCAGCCTGGCCGGGGTCCCGTCCTCGGCCCCCCACCTGTCCCAGGGTGGCCATGCCCTGAGAGCCCCCAGGAGATGGCAGCAGCCCTTCACGTTCATGTCCTCCAGTAGGAAATCAGCCCCTGGCCACCTTTCTGGAGGCTCCTCTCCTCCCAGGGCGAGCGATGGGCAGCAGGTACAGCCAGGGCTTGGCAGAGGTGGCAGCTCAAGCGGTGCAGCCCAGCCCGCGGGCCTGGGTGCCCCAGCATGGAGCAGTGCGGCAGGGCCCCATTGCCACCAGCTGCACCATCGCTGCTTCACCCTGGCACGAGGAAGGCTCGGCTGCTGAGGAGGGAGAGCTTTGCTTGCCCCAAGTCCCCGTGCCCTGGCCGATGGGCCATACCCTGTCTCTGCAGTCACTCACCCACAGGACCAAAACCTGCCCATGCTCTTGCCCTGGCCATGCACAGTGGCAGGCACAGCAGCAATATTTTCATTTATCCCGGAGCGCAGCTGCTACCACATAATTGAACCAAGTCGAATGCCAGTTTTGCATGAATGAATTTACTTTAAAAATGTACAATTTCTGGAATGCGATGACTAGCCAGTGGAGACACCAAGTGCTTGTGATTCCCTCGTGTGCTGGAGTCCCTGGAACGGGGCACAGGGAGCAGTGCTCCGAGCAAAGGGGTCAAGCAACCATGCCCCAGACCGGGTGGTGACTGGCCTTCCTAGAAACCTGCACCTACGCTGGAAACCTTGTCCTCTCTCTTCACTGGCTGCCCTGATTTTTCTTTGTTTCCAGCGTTTTGCAAATATTGCACATCTTTGGGTTGGGTGGGGGTTTTTTGCATAGCAGGAGTAGGAAGCAAAGGCAGGAGTGTCACTCCACGCGTGGCTTTTCAGCTATTACTTGACTCTTGTGCATAAACACTGCCGCCCTGCCCCAACTGTCTGCACTGCAGGTATCACACATGGGCAAAACCATGCCAGGAGGATGCAAGTGCACCCCAGAGGTACCGGTGACCCTATCCTGTCACGGGGAAACTGCTAATTAAAGTGGCTAAGTGGAAATGACCAAGGGACAAAAGCAAGTGCCACGACGGCCATGCTGTCGTGCGCTAATCAGAGCTGTGCAGCAGCAGCCGGTAATGATGGCACACACAGAAAGCAGGGGCAGGACCGCCCGCATCCCAGCACCCTTCGCTGCTTCGCTGGGTGCCTCTGCATGCACGCAGCAACTGCTTTCCCTACCGCAGAGCTCGCACTGGCCCCGGTGCCACCTACACTGGAACTGGGCCATAACATCAAGGCCAAAAAGCCCAGCTCCTGTTTTTAATGCCTGGGTTGCTTAAATGACCAGTGGTGGGCATCTGCTGTCTGCTCCCCGGAGAGCACACCCGCCCCCCTGTATTTCTGCACGCCCCTGCAGCTAGCAGGTCTTTTGTGAAGTGCTCTGTGTCCTCGGGAGAGAGGAGGCTGCTGTATCTATGCTAAGAAAAGGCAGTGATGCATCCCGGTTCTGGGAGCGACTGCTAAAAATAGCAATATCTGTATCTGGAGAGCGGAGAGAGGAGGGAGAGCTCGGGGTTGGCTTACAGGCAGGGCGGCTGGCAGGCAGAGCGCAGCCAGCGACGGCATCGGGGCCAGCAGCTGTTTCCCAGCACTCAGTGCAGAAAACAGTTCACTATTCCCATTTAGCACGTCCATGATTTAATGCCGCGGCTCTGGCGACGGGTTGTGGTGTGGTTTTGTTCGTTACCCAGTGACAACGTAAAGTGCTCCCATGAGTAATGGGCCAGCTGGGTGCCAGGGGGCAGCACGTTTCCCACCTCTGCTACTGACTCTTCTCATCACCTTGAATGCATCTTTTAATTTTTTTGGGGGGCATAACCAACCTCTCTCAGCACCCTGGCTGTGTTATTGACCCCCTGCAAAGCAAAACCAGCTCCCACTGTGCCCAAGGCTGGGCACACGAGTGGCTCGGTGCTGGGGGTGGGATGGGGAGCCCCCAAGCTCAGCCCCAGGTGAGCTTCACCGCAGGGCTGCCAGCACACTACTGGAGAGAAACATCTGCAAGCCTGCCCTGTGTCTGCCACGGCGGATTACCTGGGGACTTCTCTGTTGATGGCTTTGCATCAGGCCCTTTCACAACTTCTCCGTCCTTTTCATTCCAGACTCTTCCCGTGGGTGAACTGCCCACACTGGTCTCCAAATGCCGACTACAAGCCCGTGGGATGCTGTTGCCCAGTCAGCTGCTCCCCTGCGCAGCAGTGCAGATGGCATGAGCTGCCCCATCGTCCCAGCTGCTGGGAGACACCCTACAGCCACAGCCCTGTCTCCAGGACGGTGCTCAGCCACAGATTTGCCATTCCCTGCCTGGAGAGCATGACCTGGGACTGCTATTACTCGCACCGGGATTATTTTAATCCCAAATCCTCACTCTAAAGACAAACTCCCCTTTCGACCTATAGGATGGTGGTGGATTTGCGTTCAAATTGAGGGAGTGGAGTAACCCAGCCTGCACAGAGCGTAGTCTGTTGAGAGGTATATAAAGATGCTTCATAGTCCCAAGTGAGGTAGCTGAGCGGCATGGTCCCGCTCCCCGACGGGAAAGGACATGGTCAGCAGGGGCTGCAGGAGCTGGCGCTGGAGCCAGGACGCCTCTCGGGGCCTCCTGGCCCCCAGCCCTCCCTGCCAGGCGCAGTTTCTTAAGACAGCCAAGTTCCTACTTGGTCATCAGAGCACCAGGATGGAAAAACAAAGGCCAAGGGCCCAGAGAGCAAGCTGCAGGAGAAACTGCACCCTGGACTTGCACCCTGGGCAGATTTCAGGCACTGGGGTCTATTTTTTTTTTTTTTTTTTTCCCAAGCGCAAAGACTAGGCTCAGAGGTGCAAGAGCCAAACCAGAGGGGGAGGCAAGGTTGGTCTTAAATTTTCCTGTCACTTCATCTGCAGAACATACTGGGGACCCATCGGATACGTAGGTGAGAGAAATGTTGTGTATGGGTTTGTCTTCCAGCGTGCTGGTAGGACACAGCCGGGCATGGCTGGGCTCAGAGAAGGTCCTTCATGATATCCGATGGCAGGGCTTCCCCCACCACATTCGCAGCACCCAGGCCCGACCTCTTCCGTGTGACAAGCACCATCACCTGCACCGTCCTCTTCAGCGCTGGCTGGCAAGCAGCTCCATCGGCCAGGATAGCCAGGGGAGCGCGCCGGGGCAAGCTGCCGGGCGCCTGGGGGAGTTTGTAGCACTTGGGGTAGTTACTGAAACACTCGAAAGTGTCATTGCAGTTTCTGCAAACCCCAGGGTGGTCACCAAAGCCCGGGGACGGGAAGGGCTGGAGCACGGCACTCGGGCAGCCGCAGCAGAAGAGGGTGCGGATGGCCTGGAGGAGCACTATGTCCTTGGAGAGGAACTTCTGGAAGTTGGGCTTGAAGAGCAGGTACACCAGGGGGTTGTAGAGCGTCGAGGACTTGGCAAAGACGGCCGACAGCACAAAGGCCAGCGCCGGCACCTGGCTGGCATCGCCAAGGGCTGCCCACAGGGCAACAACAGCGTAAGGGGTCCAGGCAGCCAGAAACCCCAGGCACACAGCAATGCTCAGCTAGAAGAGAAGGAGATGGAGATGGCAGTGCCGTGAGCCTCCTGCATCGTGCGCCGGAGGCTGACACACCCCACGCCCCACCAAAACTCAGCCATGTGTAACGGGACCCTGAGCAGTCAGTCGCATCCCCAGGGAAAGGTGCTCAGCCTTCTGGACCCATCACGCTGGAGCATCAGGGTGTCAGACATCAGGGCAGCAACTCAGCACGTCCCCGCCTGGGTGCATAAACTTGCACTTGCTTCAGGCAACTCACACCCCATCCCACCTGGGAAACTTGGGAATTGCCTCAGCCCACCGTGGCAGATGGGTACGAAGCACCCAGCGACCCAGCTGGGACCAGGCCAGCATCGGACTCCAACAGCCTTTTGGCAGCACTCAAAATCCCTCCAGCAATCTGTGTGCAGGCATGCAGACTGACCAAGAGGTTCTGGAAACGGGCCATGCTCACACCCCCCTCCTCTAGGCAGACACGAACGTTTCCTTTGAGGCCAGGCTTGCAAGCTGTTTTCTTTTGTGTTTGGGTTTTTTTTTTAAAGGGTATCCACTTTTTTTTTTGACATATCCTTGGTAAATTATAGTATTAGCTTGTAGTCTGGGGAACAATGACTCATGCAAGCTCCTTTTATGATCTTTTCCAATGTAATTTAAAATGAAAACTCCTCCACCTGATGGCTTTCAATGAGGAAAAATGTGTTGTTACCCACACTGATACAAACACCTGAAGAATTCATCGGGAGCGGCAGACACCCTGGCAGAAGGGGTCCTGTCGCATTCGTCTGCCCATGGGGTGGTGGGCTGGGGCAGGGGACACCCCGAGACCCTGCAGCGCCCCAAGCCCTCCCCTACCTTCACGACCAGGCTGTGCACGCTGCGGGCTCTGCGCTGGGGGGACGTGTGCTGCCTGATGGCTCTCTGGGACACCCGCACCGTCCAGAGGATCAGCGAGTAGGAGACGAGGATGAGGAGGCAGGGGAGAAGGTAGCAGAAGATGAAGAGGGCGAGGATGTAGAGCATGGCCTCTCTGCTTGAGGCTTTCCATGTGATGCAGCAGGCTGTCCCATAGGGCTCGGGGCCATAGCTGCCCCACTCGGCCAAGGGGGCCATGGCAAACATCAGGGCATAAGCCCAGACGCACAGCAGCAGCACTCCGGCGTGGCAGGGCGAGAACTTGTTGCCTGCAGTAGAGGGATCGGGGTGAGGATGGTTTCCCATGTGCGAGGGAGAGCGGAGAGAAGGGCTATGACCCTGAGCTGCCCGCACCTCCAGGCACCGGGGATGAGGCCAGCTGCCCTGGGACACAGCCGGGGCCGCCCGGGCAGGGCAGGAGCTGCTGTGCACAGCGTGGCAGCTCTGCATCCATGGAGCGGGCAGAGCTGCACCAGCGCTCACCCCTGGGCCCCAGGACACATGGGCATCCTCCTATCCCCTTGGGCAGGAGGCCAGAGCCAAGAGAAATGTAAGGGTTTGCCCCAATCCGGGCAGCAAGTGGCAGGATCAGCGGTGCAGCCTCTCTCGGCTTTGGGAGGAATTGCTGGGAGGTCATGTGGCTGCTGGTGGCATGGGGGGGACGCTGCATCCATGGCCGCACGGAGATACAGCTGCACCCACAGCCCCACGGGGATACGGCTGCACTCATGGCCCCACGGGCAGCCAGGAAGCGGGGAGGGAGGCAGGCTGCCTGGCTGCCGCAGCCTGAGCACGGGGCAGGGAGAGCTGGCTCCAGGACTGCTCAAAGCCATCCCAGACACGGTCATTTGAAGGGCCTCTTCCTGTCTGGCAGACTGGAGCACTGGGGGAGGTGGGTTTTCTCCTTTTTGTTCCATCCCCCATCAAATCTAAAACTCCCTGATCTTCTAAGAGCTCAGTATAAAGTGCTAAATCTTCAGCCATACATAGGAGTAACATTTTCCTTTGAAACTAAGCAATTAAAAGCACATTGAGATTAGCCATTTCCTCATGGAAAATGGGCCGGGGCGTCACAGGGAGATAAGCTCAACGTGCCAGGCTGCCAAGCGCTGGCTCATCTAGAGAGCAGAACCTGCGCAGGGAAAAGGCACCAGTACTGGGCTGCCTTTTAACAGCCACCTTTTATCTTTCTTTCCTTCCACCTTTTTAGTGATCTCCTGAGCTGTTATGCTGGCACATAACCAAGGTGACTCTGCCCCAGCACCGTCTTTGAGGCACTGTCAGCTGCTGGGGACAAAGCATGTTGGCGGCTGGCAACAGCCGTGGGCTTGGGGCAGATGGGCAGCGAGCCACGGGAGAGGGGGTGACGATGCACCCTGGGGTGTGGTCTGCAAATCAAACTAATATCTTTGATTTCCCATTTTATTTCTACTTTTGGTCTCTAAACCAAAATCTATTCTGAAGATACATGCTAGATGGAGGATTAGCAGCTGAGTTGAGGAAATTAAGAAGCAACTACAAATAAGAGAAGCTGTAAATGTGTAGGGGACATCCCTGGGTTCCCTCGCTTCCCCAGGTGTTCTCTGCAGTGCATGCCCTCCACAAAGAGCTGATGCCCAAGCTTAGAGCTGCAAACATTCACATTAGCTCTGTGGAGGAAGTCCAGGTGAAAATAGGGCTACAGAAGTGAGATACAACACTGCAAACCCCGCCCTCCTGTATTAATTATTTCAGTGAATTAAATATATTTGGCCTACGGCTCTCCCACCAGGGACAAGGGAAAGCGGCTCTTCCTTGGACTGCCAGAGCTTGTGGCTTCCCAGATGCAGAGTCTGCTCTGGCCTAAGCTCAAGTCTGTGTATGGATGTTCAAAACCCTGTGACCTGCTGTGATACAGCAGCTGGGACTTTTCTACAGAGGGAGGACAACCCCCTTGATACTTCTGTGGATGACGCTCCTGAGCCCTAGAGTGAAGCAGGCTCTGGAGGCAGGGGCGGCTGAGATGCATGCACAGGTCATGGGCACAGAGTGCTGGGGCTCCATAGCCCCACGCAGGTGGAGGGGCATGAATGCACAAGTCATAAAAGCCTTCAGAGTCTGCTGCACCAGTGTATTGGCTGGGAACAGGTTGCCCTGGGGCAAAGCTTTCCCAGAAGAGGTGGATCTGGCCCGTAAGAGAAGGAAGAAAAAGGGTTATGTTAACAGAGAGGGGTGTAAGTATAGATCACGCATCCCAGCACCTACCATATGCTGGGTAACAGACCTTCAGGCAGCAAACCATGCTGAGCACCGTCAGGCTGGTGAGGCTGCAGAGCCCGAACAAGACCCCACAGAAGGCATAGAGGGTGCACACCGCCTGGTTGAACAGCCACCTGCAAGAGAAAGCCTGCAGGTAAACCCAGCCCTTCCTCTCTGCCCAGGGCAGCTGGCTAACAGCCCCTGCCACACAGCTGGATGGGAATTTTCTGTGTGGTCCCTGCTCCGGAGGAAGGCTGGGTGCTTCCCAGCCTGCTCTCCTGGCAGCAGTGGGTGGTGGGGCCTCAGCCACTGGTCCCACACCAAAAGCAAAGTGGAACATGCGTGGGGTGGCTGCAATGGGCTGCATGGATACCGGTGCCTGATTGCCCAAGAAAGCATGGGCATGATCTTGTCCCTACTTTGTCCCCTGAGCATCCCAGTGACAGGCACAGATGGAGCCACGGGTGTGTGAGCTGCCCTGATCCACACTGGCACACACGACTGCGGTGCCCATGCCATGTGGGTGCCAGCTTGGAAACCCACCACCAAACCCCTTGTACAGCAAGTCTGTGTGATAAGGTGGAGGGAACAGCAAGCCACCCTGCTGTGGGATGGATGTCTGTGAGGTTACACAGTGCCCCAGTGCCACCAGACTGACTCCTTGGGTCCCTCTGGACCCCTGTCAGGGATCTGCCCGTTTCAAGACAAGGTTTGCAGACTGCACCCGGGGCCATCAGCCAGTGCAGAGCCGCTTCCACAAGGTACCTGTGTGCAAAGAAGGAGGAGGTGGCCAAGGGGAAGAGCATCACTGTCATGCTCAGGTCACTGATGGCCAGGTTGACGATGAAGAACTCAGCAGGCTTCAGCATGGACCTCTTCTGATAGGCCACCAGCAGGAGCAGCGAGTTCCCAGCGAGGGACACAATGCCTGCGGAGAAGGCAGAGGAACGGTGCTGTATGTAACAGAACTGGGAAAGGAGCCAGGATTATCTTGAGATGTTTGGAAGCAAATACCGGAGATGTCTAGAGAGGATGGAAAGGGCTCCAGGCTTCCCTCTCCAGAGCGGGCTGAGCAGGGGAGCCCACGGGACCTGCAGAGCTCTGTGAGCACATCTGGAGCTGCTTTACATTGAATTTGATCCCTTCCCCTTCCTGAGATCCTACAGAGGCATTTGGTAGGAGGGCAGTGATGGGATGAGACTGCAATGGGCTCCGGGTGCAGGATCTGGCCAGAGTCACTCCTTCCAGCTGGAAGGAGCAAGGGGGGCACTTCCTTGCAGCTAGATAAACAACGGGAGCTTTGTGTGATTGCTCTTCTGATGTGAGGCCAAGGAGCTGGGCCCCTTCGCCTTTTTAATTTCTTCCTGGCAATGTCAGTCCTGTGAGTCTGTGTTGTCCAATATCGTGGTAACAAAATAAACAAGAAGAAAGGCATTATGGAGATCAAGGAAAATCCAGACTAAACAAAAGAAGGCTCTTTGTTTGCTATTAGTGTATTTAAAACAACAGTGGTGATTAAAATTTTATAGGAAGGGCTTTCTCTCTTTTTTTAATTACATAATTGTGCTTTCATTGAAAAGAGGTTTCAGTGTCCTCAGAAGGGGAATCTTTGCTGCTTTGGAGGCAGTTTGGGTAGGATAAGAGTTTCTCCCTAATGGATTAGGCTGTAAATTAAATATCATGGTAAGAACCAGCTTCCAAAGCCGCTGAATGGCCAACACTGAAGTTCCTCTCGGGAACGGGATTCCCATGCAAGACCTGGCCAAATCCAGGGCTTTGGAGGCTTTGGAGTCACTGGAGGGTAGAGTACTGAGATGTTTGTCCTTGTTCCCAGCCTCACAAGGCATTTTTCCCACAGCCCTAGTCTCAAATCTGTACTAGGTACATTCGATTAGCTTTACTAACTCCTAGGAGCTGTAGGTGCCTATAGGACTGCTGGCAGTCCCAGTGGCGTGAGCATCCCTTGGGTTCCCCATGCTCGCAGGCATGAAAAACTTCTAGCATTTGGGAGACAACGTGCTCAGGGCTCAGGAAATCAGAAGGATTTTCTTTGCCCATCGTTCACTTCTGGCCCACACCAACCAGGTCTAGGTCACCTCAGAGCACGTCCCAGCCCCTCAGCTTTGCCTGCTGGCTTTTCAGTGCCACTAACTCCAAATCACAGGACATTCACCAGCATCTTCTGCAGGAAGCAAGGGCCAGCTGGAGGTCCAAATCACCTTCAATAGTCATGAAGCTGGCAAGGCTAACAGAGAGTCCCTATCCGTCTCACATCAGGTGGCTGCAGTAGGAGTTACAGCGCGTTCCTCAAAGGTTGTTCTTCACCTTTCCAAATATTTAAACACATAACCGGTACTTGCAGTTCCCCTGAGGGGAATGCAGTAACCAAGCTTTGGCCAGATCATCCTTTTGAGTAATGTGGGGAGGGCTAACATGGGAAGGGCCAGTTTGATTATTCTGCTAATGACTGAACACTTCTGGAAGCATCAGCAACTGCAAAAGGCCTGAAGGTGTCTGGCAGGCAGGCAGGCACCTGGGCTGCCCACAGCAGGGACACACGTATAACAGCCTGTCTTTCCTTACCAAAGACTAAATAGAGCGTGCCAAAAATCAGGTCTTCTCTCTCCGATAAGGTGGAGATGAACGCTGAGGAGTTGGATGTATTTCCCATCTGCAAAGCAAGATACAAATACAAGTGAGAGTGAATTTTGGCTAACGAAGAAGTGCTTGGCTTCCTCAGTTCCCAGGGAGGACAGCTCTGCGACACGCTCCTGGCACAGTGCTACAACAAGCCAGCAGCACGCAACCCGCCGGCCCCACCACTGCGGGAGGTGGCTTCGTTAACACTGCATGCAGCACTGACCTAACCGGCTGGGCAGGAGGCCGATAATAGGATCAGGCCGGTAATCTCGCTTGATTACCATTTCTTCAATTACAGATTTTACTGATTAGCATTAACCTTTGGATCTAAGTTTTCTTTGCAAGTCTCGGCCATGTGCTGACTGCAGCAGGCGCTGCGTGTTTGGACGTGGGGACCGGCTGCTTGGAGCTGGAGGCTTCATGTTCTGCAAAGTCCCCCACCTCTTCCAGGCTTGCCCCGTCCTTCACGTGCCTCTGCCTGTCCCTGTGTCCACATCAGCGGAGAGACTTGGCCCAAACTGCCCTTGTGATGCGGCCAAGACCTGTTCACGTGCCATCCCGGTGGCATATTAATTGCCTCTACTGTGAGACGTGCACTGCGTGTGCCGAGAAGGGCCTGTGCAGACAAGGGGACTTGAAACAAGCTGTTCATCAAACCCCAGCCCAGGAGACCCCACAGCTGGGGACGGAAAGGAATTGTCACCCCAACCATCACTGCACCTGGCTGGCACCTTCCTTCTTCAGCTGTAACTAAATCTGATCCGTGCTGCCAGCGGTGCAGGTGGTGAAGAACTTGAGGGTGAACGCGTGTATTAACAAAAAAAAAAACAGTAGTAAAAAGTCATTCCCTTTCTCAGGGTGCCTGACTCAATCACTGAGTTTTATTGGCCTAATTAGTTTCCCTGTTACTTTGTGCAACTGAGCCAAAGGTTCCCAAGTGCTTAGGAAGTTAATAGGGGGTAGTAGAGCAGAACAGCAGATGCGTTTCAGTATATTCACTCCCTTCACTGATAACAAATAAATGGAAAAATATTTTGTTCAGGTGAAGAAAAAAAAAAAGAGAGGGGGCGAGAGAAAATAATGGTTTAATTATATGTTTCGATAGCTGTTAGCTTGCTTGCCAGGATGTTTAATGCATGCAGTATTCCTGCCTCCTTCCCCAAGGTGCCTACCTGCATGCTGTGGGAGAACTGAAAACAGTGTCCTGCCGGGGAGCAGGGCCCGGGGAGGGGAAGGCAGCTGGGGCCAGCCTGGGCACGGTTTAACCCGCACAAGTGGCAACGGGCTGCTTATTCTTGCCCCATAGCCTAGTCTTCATAGGGCCATGCTGCGAGTTGGAACAGGGAACAGATTCGGCCTTATGGGAAGGAGGTGAATGAAGATAATATCCCTAGCACTGATCCCTACCTGACCTCTAACTGCCGTGAGGCGGCTTGGGAGCTATCGAATGGGCCAGGAGCCGTGGGAGACAGAGCCTTTCTTTCCATGAGTTTTCCTGATATGGACTTCACAAACAGAGCAACTACCCTTGTTATCTGTACCCAGGTGAAATTGCACGCCTCACATCCAAGGCTGCATTCAGACAGATGGAGCTAATTGCTTGAAGTAACAAGTAAATTAGCTTTGAGTGTAAATTTATTTTAAGATGCTAATTGGTGTTAAACTGCCAAGAGATCCTGCCAGTAGCTCTTCATTCTCTGTGTTACTGGCCCATACAGCCAAATAGCGACGGACCATTGTTCCTCTGGCCTAGTTCATGGCTTTCTTGGGTTAGGTGGGCACACAACCTATGGGATGTTTACAGCTCACATAGTCCCACTTGCTACTTTTCAGTGAGCCTATCTCAAGCGTCTGATGTTAAGCAATCAAACATTTTTATGGTCGTGCCTACGTACCATGAGTATGATGGAGTTGCCTCTGCAGACCAGGCAGGATGCCGGTTAATTTAGTTAATGGGAGCTGTAACAGCCATCCATGGTTCTCAATTCAGTCTGTTGAACTTCTGGCCTCTCTGGATGGTTCCTGCTCCCCTTATGAACAGAGATGGTAGAAAGCAAGAGAACTGGTCTGGGCAAAACAGTCCAGGCAAATGTGTGCTACACAGAAAGAGGTGTCATGCACTGAAGACAGAAGGAGTGACAGCAAGCCAGGTTTTGGCTCGCTCACTCTAGTAGACATGGCCAAAGCCCTTGTACTGCTGGCAGATTCCCACATCCTTGAGACATGTTTTGCCCAGGTTACTGGTTTGACAGCTTGATGCAAATGTGATTTTAAATTAAGCTCCATGTACATCATCCTGCTAAACTGACAGAGGCTCTCAGGAAGCTGTGTGGCACATTTGCCTCCTTCCCCAAGTCATTTATTGCCTTTTGCTGCTGAGAAAGAGACACTGTACTGGCTTGAAATGCCCCATCCTCCTGCCTGGGTCTGGAAAGTCTGGTCTGTGGCACTGTATGGACATCGTGAAGGCAAGCACGCACAGCCGGGAGGTCTAACCACTTCTGTTTGGGTTTCCTAGTACAAAAGGGCTCCCTGCCACAATCTTTCACTTAGGAGAAATGACCACCACACCTGGGATTTTTCCAATCTTTTGTTGTGCAAAACAAAGCATTCATTCAACAACAGCATATGCTTTATCACGAAACTAAACTCCAGCTATTATCTGCTGGCTTGGAAGAGGCTGCTAGCCCTTGGGGTTTGATATGCAAGCACCTATGGGAAAAAGCACCAAGCAGTGTGATTGCCCAGGCAGGCTGACAGCCACACAGCTAGTCTGCTGCTGGAACATATCAAATGTCCCCTGTCTTGTTACCAGTACGTACAAATACAGTGTGGCAACTTCTCATACATCATTACTTGTATTTATGTACATGCAGTTTTGATGCTCAGCCTTAAAAATTCATTACCTTTTAATAATTGCCTGCTAAAATATGTAAGGAAAATATTAACATTTGCATCTTAGAGGCTTTCTACTTTAAATAATACAGTGTTGGTGTCAGAGCAGCAATTTGACTTGGAGGACTTCTCCTTGCCAGCCCAGCACACACTTTGCAGGTGCACACTCCCCTGATCTGCTTTTCCTTATGCTTTGCTGGCTGGTGGACGTTGCGCTCTCAGTTCTGCTTTGGCACTGGAGCAGCCTTGGACCACTCTAACACATTTGAATGTCCTCATTTGCATGATATAGTTCAGTTGTACAATTTGCTTTTCTTAGGAAATATAACTCACAAGGTGCTTGCTTTACACCCCTCCTACCTTCTCCCTATTCATCTTGCCCTGTCACAGTGCAGAGAACCAAGCCCCACGTGGCCCCACAGCAGCAGATGCTGCTCATGAGAAGGTTATGAGAAGTCACTGTAATCTCCTTCTGCTCGCTTGGGCTTTCTAGGCACTCTGGGCAGAGTGCAAACTCCCTGGCCATCCCCGTAAATGTCTACACAACATAATTACCAGGGCACGCAAGGCTGGAGTCTGAGCAGCAATGGGCCAAGATCCACCCTGAGCTCTGCTTAAAGGGAAAAGGGGTTAGGCAGAAAATTATCCCAGCTAATATTAACTTGGGAAGCTGCATGCCAGTCCTCAGCCTGTGCTGGATACCCAGGGAAGCAATTCACTGCCTGATCTTTCTGCACTCGCACCACACTAAAAGCATCCCAGAGTAACTCAGTTTGCCCAGCTCGTCACCTGCTCGCAGGTTTTCACTTACAGGTTTATGTTGAAGGTGACTGTCCCCTCTCTGTGTCCTCAGCATGACTGATGGCACCTGCAGCTCCAGGAAGCTCCTCCCTGCCTGCCCGGCCGAGGCACTGGGACGTGCTGGTGTCCAGCCAGGGTTGCCTTTCCCGTTTGCTCCCTGGGAGCTTTGGGAATTGAACCGACAGGAATCCTGAGCAGAGCCCATGAATCCCAGACAGAGGCACAGAGGTGACACCAGGCAGCTTTAAGCTGTCCCTCCTCGCCCCGGTCTGTGCTGGGCCCATCTTTCAGCAGATATTAAAGCAAAAGCAAAACTGTTGTTCCCCGTTCTGAGAGCTGGGTAGCCCCAGGCCCTATGACTTTGGTGTGCTCCCTCTGCAAGAGCAACCCGCAGAAACCAGTCCAACTGCTGCGCTCCTGCGAGGTTACACCTCAGCGCAAGCCAGGCTCTGGGCATAGAGCACACACTGCTTGATTGCAGAGAGACTAAAACATCATTTAGGAGGTGAGCACAGCAGCTCTGGGGGTGGGAGATGATTGTTTTCTCCCTTTACAAGATCAATCATTTCAATAAAAAGATGTTCCTGGATACCTGGTACTGACCCTGCAATGTGAGCCCCTTGCAAGCACTCCAAGTGCTTTCTCACTCAGGATTCAAGCTGAATCTCTCCTTTTATTGACTGTCCAGTGGAGACTTAGGTTCTCCTTTGAGATTTTCACTGACAATCCACACTTGTTCGACACAAGTGCTGGAAATCCCTAGCAGGATAAAGGGAAACATTTCCCAACCTTTCTTCATCTGCTCTGTGCAAATCTTGTCCCTAGCCTCAAATCTTTGCCATACTACACAGTGACTGATAAAGAATAGCAAAATAAATGGGACTCATGTTCAGGTTGTGTTTAAAACCTTGTGAGTCATTTTATCTTAAGAAAAAGCAGCAATGGCAAATCTAGGCTTTAGTGGAAGACTAAAGTTTGCTGGCTGCAAGACCAACAACTAGGGGATCTAAGGCTTTAACTGAAGGGAGCAGGCGATACTGACAGGATGCTGCAGAAAAGTTATCAGGTGAGATTTCTCCATCACAAGGAAGCAGAAAAGGTTGGAGCCCAAATTCTCCCTTTTTCAGGCCACCCTCTAAAAGGTTTGTGAGGAAATGGGCTTTCCTCCTCACCAGCACATGCAGGAGCAGACAGGGTAGGGTGAGAACATCACTCTGATGCATACTCATAATTGTCAGGGTGAAAAAGCTGCTTCAGAGTATTTAATTTCACAGCTAATGGAAATCCAATCTCAATGTGCTTTCTATGATGAATGTCCTTAGGAGCCCACCTCTCCCTTCCTTGTGTGCCAAAGCATTTTAATTGATACTAAGGTTAAATTTATTAGAAAACCACCAAGTTATTAGACCCACAGTATGACACTGTGGATGTGGAAAGGGAAGGAGGGAGGAGGTTTTGCTACATATTCATCAGCTTCTAAGTTTCTCTTCAGAATTTCTTGAGAAAGTGACTCTTTCTTTCCCCTTAACCACAAACAGATAAAAAATGGACAGAGCTCCCAGAGGCACATTTTGGATGCATGCACTAAGATATGAGCCTATGCCTTTGGGATAAATGCACACACCATCAGGCTAGCTCTGTCTGGGGCACGGAGTTACACCACTTGTCCATACAAGTACCTTCAGCGTTGCTTGTTGCTCTGACCATCCCACACACATCAGGCCACAAGGAAGGTGATGAGAGCCCTGCAACGGTGCAAGCTGGGCAAGACCCAGCCGAGGGGTCAGAGTGCTGGAGTGATGTCCCAGGCTGCAGAGTGGCACCTGGGAATGGGACTGGGAGTCGCTCACCCTGGGAGCAAAGTTGGTGCAGAGGAGAGTGAATCCATCAGGAGAAGAGGATGTGGAGGTGCTGGAGACTGGCAGCCCCCCTTGTACTATGGGTGGGCAGGAGAACATAGTGCTGGTGGTGAAAGGAGGCTGCTGGGTTCACCTCCTCCACAGAGCACCCTGGATGCTAAATGCTTCACAAGCACAGTGAAAATAATCTCCCTTACTCTCCTGTGCACTTTGGAGGGTAAAGACATGGTACAGGGACAGGTGATTTATACCTCCCTGTACCAGACCGAGTGAATCTGGCCATGAGAATGATGTCCTTCATTAACCTAATTGGAAACAACCTTTATTTAGGGCTGAGCAAATCATTCCTGAAATTCTCATAATGCATAGTTCTCCCCTAGGCCATATTTCATTCTTCCTCAAGAGCCCTTGGAAGCAGACATGCTGAACATAGCACATGCACACCACCTCTCCGAGATGCTTCAGCAAAGCACACGTGTATTAAGAACATGGAGCCTGGGAAAAAGGAGGGACTGTGGTCACACAGCTGCACTGGTGACGAGACAGGACAAGGCCCAGCATAAACAGTCTGGAAGGAATTGTTCCTGCCCCTCAGCATGCATGCACACATGCAGTAAAGGAAGGAGAGAACTGGGAAAGCTTGCAGGACTTCATTTCCTTCAGAACCCTGGCAGGTCTCCATTCTGCAGTACGTCAGGGGAGCTACAGATGTCCTGTGATATCAAGCTGGCAAAACGTAACAATAATCCAGGGGAGAGGAACTTCTATTTGTGATATATTACTTGGGATAGGCCTGTGCTGGTTTTGGCTGGTGTAGAGTTAATTTTCTTCATAGTAGCTAGTATGGGGCTATGTTTTGGATTTGTGCTGAAAACAGCGTTGATGAGACAGGGATGTTTTCGTTACTGCTGAGCAGTGCTTACACCGAGTCAAGGCCTTTTCTGCCTCTCACCCCACCCCACCAGCGAGTAGGCTGGGGGTGCACAAGGAGTTGAGAGGGGGCACGGCTGGGAGAGCTGACCCCAACTGACCAAAGGGATATTCCATACCATATGATGTCATGCTCAGCATAGAAAGCTGGGGGAAGAAGAAGGGAGGGGGGGACTTTCGGAGTTAGGGCATTTGTCTTCCTAAGTAACCGTTAGGTGTGATGGAGCCCTGCTTTCCTGGAGATGGCTGAACACCTGCCTAAGAGGGAAGGAATGAATGAATTCTTTGTTTTGCTTTGCTTGCGTGCGTGGCTGTTGCTTTACCTGTTAAACTGTCTTTGTCTCAACCCATGAGTTTTCTCACTTTTACTCTTCCGATTCTCTCCCCGATCCCACCGGGGAGGAGTGAGCGAGCGGCTGTGCTTGAGCTATTTGTAAAGCACACATCTCTCATTGTAATACAGAAAATGATAAAAATGCATCTCTTGCACTGATAGATATGCTGATGTCATTGACACACAATGAATCAGGTTTACAGAAATATGGAGAGCTATCATTTTTGTGTCTGAAAGTAAATCATAAACAAGATCCTGTAAACTTACCGTAGCTATGTGCAGCGCAAAAGCAAGTGAAGCTAAGATCAGTACAAGAACTGTTGCAAAAATCTCAGACTTTCCCCTGCTGCTTTCACTGGGGGCTTGTAAAGCCTTCTCCCGAGATGAATTAGAAGGTGGTGCACTTATGTGAGCTCCTCTGTGAGGGGGATGCTGGGACCTCTTCACACCCAGCCCCAGGAGGTGCTTACATGGTCTTTACCCTTGTTGAAACAAGGCGGTGTGTAACCTGCTTCCCTGCTAATTCACAAACCTGTTCTGGTTCTGCTTGCCTGCTGGAAACCTGCCCAAAGGCCACCCTCTCTCTGACGTGCTCCCCCAGGTGAGCGTGTGACACAGGGGGAAGCTTCCACAAGCCTTTCCCTGTGCTGTCATGTTTAGTGGAGAGTCACAAGCTGCAGAAGCATCGGTGCAGGTGCTAAACACATTCATACTCATTTCTGACAGAAACAGCTGCTGGAGTTTTCTTCCAACTCAAAAGCATTTAAAAAAGCATGACTATGCCCAATCAAGACTAAATCTATAACTCCTCTGGGAGGGACTTCAGATGAGAATGTCTCATCGGGGGCTACCCAGCCGGCACAACGCAGCCCTTTAAAATCAAACTGCTTGGCCACGTAGTCTTTGGGCATATAAAGCTGCTGTTGAATTTGATTTAAGCTCCATTGCTCAGACTCTGTTCTGAGAAGAGACAGACTGTGAAAGCTCCTTTCCCCTCAATTTAATCAGACTTCGAAATGAGATGAAGTTTTCCAAGCAGCTGCTGCCACAGGTACATTACCAGGAAAGCCTCGTATTCTGCATCCCAGACCCTATTCTTGTGTTCATAGGAAGAATCAAACCTAAACCTACATCCCATGTCCATACCTGGGACCTGGGAGGACACTGGCATGGCTGGACTAGCCTGATCACATGCACTCTGACTGACTACCTGAAAAACCACACGTTTTATTTTGTGTGATCATTGGTTTTGCCCTTTCCCTCTCCAGACTTGGACAGTTGCTCTTCTTCAGCCAATGTGCCACAAAGACAGAGCCTTTCTTGGAGAGGAGGAGGAAACCTGATGAGCCTGGAAACTCAGCTGACCTCCTGTCTCTTTTGATAGTAGATAGCAGGAATCGATTTCTGCAATTCCTAACACAGGGGAAGCTTAGATGCTGCTGCCTGCCTAGCAAACAAAGCAAGACTTAAAAAGTCATAGAAGAGCAAAAGAGCATAGCACAGTGATCGCTCAGTATTTGAAGGACAGGTTGCAGCATAAGGAAAGGCAGCCCTCAGTCCCCTACCTGAAATCACTTTGTAGATTACAGAGTTTTCCTGTGCCAGGGCTGCCCATCCCCATCAGTTACAGACAAAACAACTCTGCTTTCCACCACCCCTGTTAGCCACCCAAGACTCTTGCAAGCCCCTTTGGGAGCGGGTGCAACCCCACGCACACGCGCACCCTAAAGCTCTGAGTGAGATGCGTCGCTCACACACACGCACCAGCGCCCAAGGCTGCCCGGGCAGGGAGCAGAGGTCGCACCCAGGGCTGGCACTGCCGGTCCCCCACGCCCACCCCGCGACACGCACTGCCCCGGTGCTGTGCTCCAACACCCCCCGAGGGAATGCGTCAGCCCCGGGCACGCAGCTGGCGGGGCTGGGCTCCCTGCCCTCCTGCGCGCGGGGACGCCCACGGGGACCCTGTCCTCCCGACACCCAGAGCCGGGGACGCTCGGGGCC
>WAAD01031624.1:31683-58826 GCA_013389945.1 Fregata magnificens
CCCCGTAGCCGGGGCAGCTCTTGCGCTGCGGGGCTGGCACGGCCAGCTCGGCCCGGGCACCCTCCTTCCCCTGCGCCCAGCTCCCCACCAGGCACTCAGCCCAGGCACCCTCCTCCCCAGCTGCACATCCCCACTGCCCGGCCTGGGAGCTATTTTCATAACAAGAGAAACTGAGGCATGGAGAGTGTAGTTTAAAGCAGCACCCCGTGGCCTCAGCATCCCCAGGCTCACTTCTCCCCCCCCTCGGCCGCCCTCTCTCATCCCCCCCTCAAGGGAAGCAGGCTGGTAATTCACTCACCTCTCCCTGAAGATCTGGCTGGCCACCCGGCACAACCCCATGCTGTGCTGTGAGGTGCTCCGAGGACATGCTCGGAGTGACAGAGGAGACAAGGAGGTGGGGATCGCTGTGCTGAGCCTGTTGCCAATCGGAGCTGGGTTTTGTTTTCCACCCAAATCATTTGACTCGTCTCTGCTTGGCAAAACACGAGTCACGACCATCACTTAACCATGCGTTTTGTTAATTCTCTCCACACCAAGAGCTTTCCCTTGGTTGCCAGTTAGAAATGGGAACAATATCAAAAACCCTAGTGCTCATTTTTAGAGCTCCAAATATTGTCAGGACTGCTGGTCAGCTTGGATTCGGGTGCTTAAATTTGCTTCAGAAAGGAACCCCAAAGCTGGAGAAACGGACAGCAATAGCACAGCAATAGCCTTACGTACTCTATGTGCTTTGGAGAGGGCCTTCATGAGAAACGTTTATGGACTAAACAGCTATGTAAATAGATACATACTGAGATTGTTATAAACTGAAAGTTAGTTGTTGTTTGTGTTCCAGAAACACAAAGGCCTCAGCCAAGTTTGAGGCCCTGTTGTGCAGTCCCCTCCACATGGCCAGAATTAACCCAGAGAGCCCTACATCCATCAGGGAACGTACCCCATTTTCTCCCTTTCACCTGGGATGGACCTGAGGCACGACGTCCAGTGACACACCAAGGGACACAGAGAGTCCTCGGCAGAGTCACAAGATCAAATAAAAGCAGCAGCCCCTTCCACTCCACACCACGCTGTACACAGGGACTGCAAATAGTTACTAAACTTTGTGGGTATGTTTGCACAATTGCATTATTTTTTTAGCATAGTTTCCTTGGGAAACAGACCTCCATCTCAGTCTGTCTTTTGCCAGCAACACTGCTCCTCCCCAATAGCACTTCATGCATCAGCCATTCTCACCCAGATTTGGAAGAGGGATTGAAGTCTTTGAGGTAATTTAGTTCCCACTTGGTTTGTGCAGTGGGGAAAGACCCAAAGTAGCTGGCTGAGAAGGTGAGAAAGCTCAGTGGAGATGCCACGGACAGGCAGCTGATAGAGCAGCGCCCACAGGCCCCTGCTTGCCGCCTCCCTTCTTGTCTGCAAGAGATTTCTCGAGAGAGATGGAGGAGCCGGGGGTTAGGGAGGTGACGGGACGGAAAACCAAACCTGCAGGAAACTAGACTTCGTAAGGGTGGCTGTTCATGGAACAGCTTTTTTTCTTAAAGCCTAAGCACACAGTGAGCCGTGCTTAAACCCAGACCTATCACACTTTTTCAATGTTGCTTTTTTATGGTAACGGCCAAGGCACAGAGCGAGTCTTTAAAGGAGTACTTTTGAACTGGGATTTAACCAACAGGTTGATTTCTAGAAATCAAAATTGGCCTGAAGCATAATTCTTTGCAGTGAATCCTAGAGATTTTGGTATAGCCTGTGTTATCTCAACCATCTAATTTTGTTTCTTAAGCTCTCCCTTCCTCTTCCTCCCTCTCCCCCCCAAAAAAACAACCAGAAAGAAAGAATGAATATTCAAGCTATCAGTTCCCCAAAGGAACAAGAGCCCCATGGACAGAAAATGACCACAGGATGCTGGCAGCATTACAAAGACAACAGAAGAGGTATGTCAAACCTATACAATGTCACCTGTCCCAGACTTAATATTTCTGGCTGCCAGCCAGGAGAGTCTAAAGCGGAGAAGATTTGCCAAGCAGGTTACAGCCTGTGATTAGGCAGGCAACTGAGAGTGCCCTGTTCCCCCTTCAACACCAACATTAATCATATCATTGGGGCAGTAATCCTGTTTCGTTTTTCTCTGTCTCTCCTTCTCTGCCCCATGGGCCACAGGTGAAGGCTAATCAGAAGTTTTTGATTCCTCTTTGGTCACATCCTGAAGACATCTACCATGTCTGTGTTAAATCTCGAAACTGTAAGTACTTGGTTTTGCTCCTAATCCACTGGAGCCCATTTGCACCAGCTGAGGTGGCTTTGTACAGCAGATTCTGTTGGTCTAAGGTCTCGGTTTCCAGCTACGCCTCAAAAAGAGGTTTTAACTCTCTAAATGCCTGTTTAATCCTGTTCTTCCATCAAGAACAGCTTCCCTGTGGAAAGATACTTTCTCTAGATGCTTTTATAAGTCTCTACTAACCAAATCAAACAAGCCTTTTCATGTAATTAAACATTTAGGGTTTTAAGCATACAGTTGCAGAATTTGCAGCATAATTGCAGAAAACTGAGGGGAATGGCAGTGAGCACAGGGACAGGGGAACTCCCCTGCTCACCAGGGAGCCAGAAGGACATTGCAGCAGCTGGTAGGACCTCCCCTTTAACACCACCAGCCTCCGGACCTAGGAGCAAGCGTTCCAGCTTTCACCTTTGAAATAAAGCTTATGGGCTCTTTTTCTTGCAAAGAACTTGAAAATGGAAACGAACGAAATCAAATTACTATGGTTCTTCAAAACGGGTATCTGGGTTCTCCTTCAGCCAAGGGAAGCTGGTAGGGGAAGAAAATGCACAGGCACATGCACACACCCGTGTGCACATGGTACATTTGCCTGTCCAGAGGAACCCAGTAAGTGACGTTATAGCGAAAGAACAACATGGCTCACCTCCTAAAGCTTTCAACCAGCTCTACACAGTGACAAAATCTATGAAAGTTGCCTTGTTTTGCAGCTGCACCAATGAAATGTTACATTCACTGCTGCTTGCTCAGGCTTTCAGCCTTTCAGGGCAGGTCACTGCTCCCTCAGCACACTGCTCTCCCCCCATAGGGCCAGCTCTCCTGCTCCCCAGCTGGCCCGGCGAGGATGCAGGTATCACTTTTGCACCAGGTGAAGAAGGGACAGTGCAGCCCAGCTGCTACCCATCAGAGGTGCTTATCACTGCTGCGTCCTTGCCCAGCCTCAGCTCAGCATTTCTGCAGTCCAGATGGTGGGAAGTAACCTGAAACTCATATCCCTCTGCCTTTTAGAAACTACCAGCTCGCCACCAGATACAGGACCCTTTCCTGGGAGTGCCCCTTTAAAATGCTGGCAGCACAATTCTGATAGTGTTGGAGATAAGAAGGGGATGAGACCTTGAAAGCCACTAGTCTGGCTGCGTTTGGACTTCCTTCCCTGTGGTTCTGTGCTGGAAGACACTGACTACAAGAATTTGTAAGCGTACCAGTGCGTTCAGTCATTTAAACTACATAATCGTGCACCTAATTTGTATGTGCAAATCCTACAACCTTTTCCATGCAAACTGGGCATGCTGACACACAAGCATTCATTATGGAGATGTGTGTTTACAGTTAATTTACTTGTGTAATAACCGTACATGGAAAATAGACACACGGCCATGCCTCTCTCCTGCATATCAACCCTGACGCTGAATACTGCCCCAGCAGCAATCTCTGGCTGGGAACTCTCATCCTTACTGCAGTACGTGCCTTGCGACAGTGAGCAGGGAAAGCCGTTTTTAAGAGGCCAAGAACAAGAGGATACATGCCCCTGGGCAGTGCTGCCAATGTTGCCAGGTGCTCAGTTCTCTCTGTTTCTTCCATCTCTGGCCATTTTTTTGCATTGATGATGAAATGAGAAAGCATTCCTTGGGGTACCAAAGGGACATGACAGAGCATCTGTTTTCTGAGACAAAGGAGGAGGGATGCTGCTGCCCAGCAAAAGATAGCAAGCCAACTGATCAGATCTGTAAGGACGTCATCTACATAAAGATAAGACAAACATCAGCTGGGCATAGGGAATATCCTGGGAAAACAGTGGAAGTTCCCCAATACCAGGATATGCAAATGATGCAAAGAGGAAAAAAAAGAAGAAACAAACAGATTGGTGTGGTGAAGAGTTAATTCCCATGCTCACTCTGCTGTGGAACAGGTGTCTGAGAGACCATCCAGCTACAGCATCATTAGAAGAAAATTCCAGCATAATATATAAGATATTCTAATTGCTGCATCTAATTATGAGGAAGAGTAAATCACCACGAAAAAATTATCTGTCAAACAGAGTATAAACACGTAATTGACAAACTGAGAGCTGTCATCCATCTTCAGAGGCTACTGCTGTGTACAAAAAGACACTACTTGTATTTGTGAAGTAGAAGAGTGCTTCTGGAGTTACTCTAAAGTCCTATTACTCCGATAAATCTTTAAGTATTTACATAAACTTGATCCAAAAATGAAAACTTTGTCAAGTATATTTTCTCAAACTGAAGACCAGTAGGACTCTGCATTTTCAAACTAGATTTTGCTAAGGCAGCTGGACAGATGTTTTTAACAGTGCTTTGTGAAGCATCTGGTACTAATCTAACTAAAGAATTTTTAATTAGCCATTAATCCTCAATAGCACGGAAGTCTAGACCACCTGCCATGACCACAGACAGGTCTAACTAAACCAGGGTCCCTAAGAAGGCAGCATGAACTGTGCACCTTGCCCCTAAAGCTCGAATTTTTATACCCTTATTCATATCTTGCTCTTCCTCCATCAAAGGCCATGTAAACAAAGTAAAATGGAGTCACTGTCACACAGGGATGATGCCTTCAACCAGACCTGAGTGACATCCCCACCAAGTGCCCCTGGGGCCTCACCCTTACTGTTTTCAGTGAGCAACTCGTAGCAATTCTCCAACCTCAGCCTGGAATTCAGCTCAGAAGGCCCTAGCTAGCTCCTTGGGTCGATGCTGCTGGTGAACATGAACATTTGCCGTTCAGCGGGCAAACCAGCCTGTGTCCCCTGGCAAGATGGTTGTGTTGGCACTGGTGACAGGTTTGAGAGTGAGCTGTAGCCAGACAGGCTCCTTTATGGGCTGTGCTGCTTGGAGAGCGAATCAAGCAGCCCTTCCAGTCTGTGATGGTTGCTTTGATGACCAAGGCTGAGATTTTGGCTTCTGTCTTTTGAACAGAAAGCTCTGTGGATGTGCTACATGCATCCACAAGCTGCTTCAGGTATATAAAAATGCTATTAGGCTTTTCCTTGTCCATCGCCGAGGCAGCAGTGCCAGTTTTATCGTACAGACCTCCTATGTTCCCAAACTGTTATCAGTCCTTTTGATGTATTTATCTATTTTGTTTTTAAGAAGTGAAGGGCTGATGGAGTTCAAATTTCCATTTAGGATTTTTACAGCACTACAGCTGGGAGGTCATTTGTGAATTTATTGGATTTTAGTGCTTTGGTGGTACAAATGTTTTATTTTAAAATCAGGTGAGGTTATCCAGTATCCTCTGTGAGCACTTCCATCATTGATAAAAGCACTGACGGACTAAGAGGCAGGATGGACTCTACATCATTGCAGTCAATCATGAGACTATCCTGAAATCCACGGACTTCCAGGGTCTGAGGAATTTTGTAAGTAAGTGGCCTGTTCCTGGTTAGTAATGGCATTTAATCAATCCCTAATGATCTCCTTGGCTCAAGTTGCATCTTGAATCAGAATTTTCTGCCTTCAGTCTCAAGCCATGGTGTCTCTCTTCCTTTTTACGAAAACATACATGGTTACACCCATTTTAATGGTCTCTGGCAATGGCACTACTGAATACAGAATCACACAGGTAGTTATTCAGGCAAAATGTCCATGAAACCTGTATTGTTGGCAGATAATGTTGCTTACAAATAACTATTCCTACTTACATAAGTGACCTTTACAGGCAATGAAAGGTGCAGCCTACACCTTGAACTTAAACCCATACAACTCCTCTAATCACACATTTCAGTTTTTAAAAGGGACAGGCATTTCTATTAGAAAACTGTAAGGAGACAACACTTTATTAAGTGTAACACTTACTAACATCCAGGAATGTTAGAAACTCGGGTATTGAGCAGCCCATGAAAATATCATTCCCCTTCAGCATAAAATTATTGAATTTGAACATTAACGTTGTTTTAACACGCTGAACACTGATGTCAGGAGTAGATAACTGTGCCTATATATCACTTGCACATACCACAGCAGCAGTGGCACATCTAAACGTCCAGTGAAACATTTCATTTCCATTCCAATGACTTCTAGGAACAAAGTCTTACAGAAACCTCTCAAATGAGAAGACCCTCAGCGCAAAGCCAAGAAAGAAGAAATTCTACTGCACTTGAACCATTTCTTTGCAAAGTCGGGTGTTTCAGCTAAAAGAGGTTTCTAACAAAACATGAGGCTCAGACTGGAGGGGCTGACCTACGGGAGTATGCCGCTTCCTGCAGTCTCTGCTGCAGTGACATTCGTGTCCAGCAGAGGAACAGAGCAGACAGTCATGGATGGGATTGCCTTAAATCACTACAACTACATTTTCCAGAGCTTTCAATTGATGCTCTTGGTAACTCAGACTAGCCACTGGCTGGTACACAGAGATGTTAACTGGACCATGCCCAGTGACCCTGTGCTGGCAGCAACAGATTCGCTTCCGGCATTAGGACTCTCAGTTTCCCTGGTCACCTCTGGTTGCCTCAGTTTCCCTCTCAGAAGAAAGCAGCTTGCAGGGATGTTGTTAGGCATAAGTTAAATTTGCAAAATGTGTTGACGTCACTAGCTAGAGATCCGTTCTGAATTTTTAATTTTTATTTATCATAGCCTAAACAGAAAATCAGTCAGCAACATGCAAATTGAAACTGAACCACTAGAGAAGCCTGCAAGAGAAGCCATGTTCAGCTTTTTCATTAAGTAGCAATGACAGATACAAATTGGGAACATGTTCCATAGCATGAACATGAAGCCCAGCTGCAGCCTGAGGCATAGCAAAGCCTGGAAGAACCACAGTCGTTTGTATGCAAATGACAGAGTTGTTCGCAGAAACATGAATCAATGACAGTACATGTGTGCAGAGATTTGGAAGCACATTGCTCAATCTCCTACAAAGAGGATGGGAATACTTTTCTCTCTTGTACACCTAGTTTGTTCCTGCCAAATAAAGCGGCACATACCGCAAATTGCTGTCATCAATAATCAAGCCAGGAGGGGCAAAAGTAAAGTGACAGGGAGCAGGGATCCAGGGCTCAAGTGGCAAAACAGCTCTGAGGATATTGCGCTCAAAAAACATGATATCAAAACTATTCCCGAGTGAGAGAGGCTTGAATAATCACTTTGTGTTGGTCGGGGAAGATGGAGACTCTGGGGGTGGCCTTGCCCTTCACGGTGTTTCAGACTTGAGTCCTTTCCATCATCTCCCAAGCAGGTGAGCAGCAGTGTAATGGGATGGAGAGGAGGAATTAGAGCTACTGTGCCCCACCATCACTCACCTGTGAAGCAGGAGACTCGGGGAGACAGCACGAGGAGGGAGAGCAAACACGTCTGGCAGCCCAGGCAGGCCACTACAGCACATCAGCAGGAGATGGAAATTCAAACTCCTGTGCAAAAGGGGACACAGTTACGAATCTGAGAGCTACTAGAAATAGCACAGCCCGTGAAAGGGTCTCACTGCCAGGACAGGGGCGGTCACGAGGAATGCGAGTCAGCCAGCTGCGCTGCGCTGCCCAAGCCAAATGCTGCTGCGTCCTGCATTGTCAGGGAGCTGAAAGGAGATTCGTCCTTCAGTCGAATGAAAAATTAGTCCGTAGACGTATTCGTGGGACAAGGGAGCGCAGAGACAATTGGGAGGAAACTATCTCAATACTCGCCTGGATTAATGACTCAGAACTGTCCAAACAGCTGTGTCCGATATCAAGGATATCTGCAGGCAGCAACAGGCTCAGTACCAGATGCAAACACTATCTCCACCGTGCAGGCCAGTGCTAGCGGCTGGAGGAAGGGGAGTTCCCTAAGAGACAGCTCTATTTTGAGCGTGAGGGGCAGCAAGCACGGGTGGGGTAGAAAGGTCTTGATGTGCAGATGGGTACGCTTACCCACTTTGCCAGTCACGTATAGAGCACAACGCTGTGCAGTATCAGAACCAAAGGGTGAATCCTGCCTTTGTTTGATGTTCTCTGTACACGGCCATCAGCACAACTGCAGCCCAAATCTGTTTGAGTCAATGGAGAAGCTTCAGGTGGGAGCTGAAGGAAACAGTAACCCTTAGGAGGACTGGCTCCTTTGTCAGCACTTTGTGTGAGCAAAAAAGGCCCTGTGAGACTAAACGAGCCATGCTAAACAATTGCTTACCTGCTCACATGCTGTTCCTGTGGTCCAACCAAAGTGAATGCCTGCACTGATCAAACACAAAGAAAACATGGCTGGTAGTGGGCTAATGACCTACCCACTGCGAGACAGCCGGCTTCGACCTCTGAAAGTCCCTGCTCCTAGATGCCTCTTCCAGCCTCTAGGCAAATTGCATCCTTAAAACATCCTGACTCAAAGGACAGTAAAAAGTTGTTTATTTTTCAAGGCACAGAAGTCCACAGAGATCAGGTGGTGGGCAACACTGCCCACCAGCCAAAGCCAAACTCCCAGCCTAAGCCAAGGTGGAGCCTTCATTTCTGAAGCTATACAAGCACAGAAAACATTGTCTTGACATTGATTTCCCTCGTAATTCTCAGAGCTAGGGGTTGCACTCCATCAGGTTCCTGCTAACATTTATCACCTCCACGGAACTATTGGATAAACCCTTTTTCCAGCATTCCTTAGCCTGTGTGGGGAACTGATTTTGTCGAAGACATTCCTCCCAGCCGCCGCCTTCGAGTCTTTGTATCTTCCTGCTCATTGCACAGCAAGCTACAGACCTTGCTACACACATCTGCAGGAACAGCTCCAGGCTCTGCTACTGAACTGTTCCGTAACTTCAGGCAAGTGACTGAAACTCTGCCTTATCACCTCCATCACGCAACACTGACAATGCACCTTTTCCAGCTCTTGGGGTGATACGAAGCTTTGGTGGCCGTAACTGAGATGAAGAGTTCGGTCAGTACAAATCCTCACTCGTGCTGCCTTACATTAGAGGTAAAACCTTCCACTGGCAGAGGTGATATTTAATCCCTTGTGAAAATCCTACTATTAAACCCATTTACTGGTAAGCACTCAACAGGATGGATAACAGTGACGTGACTTGCCTGCAGTCCATGACTGGCCCGGGAACACAAAACCCCAAAGCTATCAGCACAGTGATGTTTTAGTCAGGTCTGCCATGGGAAATTTGAAAGGACTATCAGCAGCTGCCAGGCAAAATTCATTCAGGACAGTCAACAAAAAGATTTTGAAAGAAATTTATAGTCTTCAGTAAGTGATAGGCCAAGATCTTACAGAATTATCAAGTATATTATAAGGAAAGGTCTATAAAAAAGAAGCAGCGATGAGTTAAGAGGATCATCTGTGAAGGAATAGAGCCCATGAAGGACAACTTGGGGATTATTTCAGCTAAAAAGAGCGATCTACAAGTAGATTAACTTTAAATACAATGGAAAACACAGAACTGCTCCGCTAAATAACAAGTGTGGAACCGAAGAGAGGGCTTTGGATTCTGCTCAAGTGGCTGTTTTATGCCTCTTACAGAGAGGCTCAAAGGAACTAAACACAGCAGATAGATACTTTCTAAGTCACTTCCCAGCTCCGCTGCCGTGCATGAGCAGGGCGTCTTAGTGGAGCATTATCACCCCCACTTGGCAGAAAATTTGTGAAGACCAGTTGAGAGGTCTCCAAGCTAGCCAGCTGCAGCTAAAGTGTTGCATACTACCACTCTTGGCTTCCACTCAGACCACAACAGCATTTGATTTTAGAGAGCAAACAGAGAGCAGAGAATAAAAGCGCTGATTTCAGTTGCATTCATAAAGCAGACAGTGTCTGAAGCTTTAGAAAAGACAGAGCTACGGCATAATCGACAAGGTCAAAGATATTTCCCTAAAAGCATGCTCCTGACATTTGACCTCAATAACAGCAGATTGAAAGGTAAGTTCTCTTTAAAGATAGGCTTGGTCAGATTCATAAGGACAAAGAAAAATCACCAGAAATAGGCACAGAAGAAAATTCTGAAGCAAAATTGCCTGAACTTAGAGTGAGGTTCTCTGTAAAGCCTCATCCCCTCTCAGTACCCCACAATTGTTTGCCTAGAGCAGGGATGTACCAGAACAGCCACAGTACATCATAATAATGAAATTAATCTGGAAAGCATTACTTCCAGTTTCACTGCTCTCCCTTTTGGTGAATCATGTCACCTCACTGGGCCTCTGTTTCCCCACCTGCAAACAGCATTAATAGTATTTATTTTGCACACAGCATGGCAAGAGATTCTGCTTAGTACCTGTCTGTGCACGGCTCTGAAATCTGCATGCAATGAGTTTTTCAGCATGCCAGTCACACTTTCTCCTTTGGTATCTGCCAGGCACATTTTGTACCCACTAATCCTATCCATCAGCCTGTTGGGCCTCGCTGTGTCAAGTGTCTTACAGATGTCTGTGTCCATCGTTTCCTGTGTGCAACCCTGCTCACTGCATCATCACCTTAAAAGCGGGGGGGAAAGCCCCCACTACATTTGTCTGACAAGATTTAGCCACACTGGCTGATTTTTATCAACTCATATTTCTCCCACTGCACAAAGTGTTCTTATCTCATTTTGTCATCACTAGATTCTTACCTAGCCTGACTCAGGTCAGACTTACTGACCTATAATTTCCAGAGCACGCCTCTGCTGAAGAGGCAGCTCAGCATCTTTGCAAGTGGGTTAGGGATAGATTTGAAGAGTAACATTTTGTGAGAAACAACGCTAGGTGATGGCATTCATCTAAGACAGATCTATGCTACAAGCTACACATGCTGTTGCCCAACTTCCTACCATCTGTACACCAAACTTTCAGCTTTATGTTAAATAGACATTAATCCCATGCTTGTATACTTAGACGGAGGCATGAGATAACACATATGTTGCTCTTGAGATGCACTTCCCCCCTCACAATTTGTGCGTGTGACTGTAATGGAAATATATATTAAAATATATGTTTCTGTTCTTGTATTTGGCTTTTCAATGCCACCCACAATTCCCAGTGCCTGCATATTCTTGCTTCTCACATCCCACTTGTCCACTGTGCTTTGAATGCTGCCTGCTGCTTAAAGTCCAGCTGGCCAGAGTTTAACCCTTAACTTTCAAGATCCTCTCCCAGGCTCTCTCTAAATCAGCCCTGTTCAGCCACATGTAACCAGAAAACTGGTTATTCTTCATTCTCCTTCCTTCCCAGCGCCATATCGCACACAGATGCCCCAAATATCATCTCCTTTCTTCTTTGAAAGCCACATACTTCTGTTCTTCCCAGCCCTGCCTGCTCCTCCCACAAGAACTGGAAGCTAGCTACCAGTTTGACAACAACACTGCAAGGTACTAGTCTCCTTAGCATACAGCTTGTGCTAACTCGTATCTTAACAAGCTACAAAAGAATCAGTGTCTTGTCGCTCAAAACACCGTGGAAAGACACGAGAACTTGCATCAGCCCCTCCTGTGTGTTTCCTAGCTCTGTGTGCTTCCTAGCCCCGAGAGCAGCGCTGCTGGGAAGGGCTGCACGCCGAGCTCTCTGGCACAGACGAAGCCACCCAGCCCCACACCAGACAGCAGTGTAGGCCAGCCATTTCACACTCTGGAGTGAATTCCTTTCATTTTTGTTTTATTCTTTTCTAATGTTCAAAGTCTACTTTGAACACACGCAGACTTAGTATCTTATCAAGTTATTTTATTTTAGGAAAACACATGGCAGATTAATTTCCATTAGAAATGCACCAATTTAAATAGATCTTTGGCTGGACTTTCAAATTGTTCCTAATTAATATTCCCTTTGAAATTTATCAACTTCCTTTGCTACTACCTAGCTTTTCTGCATTAGAATATAAAACTAGTATTTCAAGGAAAAGTCACTTTTGCATGTAGAGTCATTAGATACCACTTCGTTATCGGTCTCAATTTTTAAGCCAATTTTTTCTCCTCCTCTCTGAAGGACTGTCAGGCCAATAACTTTCTCCTCTTATCTTCCTACCCATACTGCTCTTTGGCACTGGTATAATTTCTTTCCCACATTTCTTTACTTCATGGCTTGATAGTTTTTAATGAGCCCTTCACACCTGTGGTTTTATCTAATACTAATTCTGTACCCTCGGTTCCTCTCCCTGTTGTACAGATCAGGTTTAACCACATTGTAATCAGTGGTCCTCCACTAGCATAAAACCAGCACAAAGATTATGGTGCCAGGCTTTGTTTTCAATATAAAACTCTGTCAGTCATGATTAAAAGACAGTGCCTTGGCAACTGGTGCATAAGGTAGTTCAGTGCCTCAATCAGGTTTCTAGCAGACAATTTTCCCTCATAACAAACTGGGAGAGCTGTTGACTGAACAGAACTGGACATCGGGCTCCCCTTCACGAAGCTTCCTCTGAGGCAAAGCTGCCAGGTGCCATGACGTTAGTGCGTCAGGGCAAAAACTATTCAGCTACAGCCCATCGGGGAGGTGGGTGAAATCTGGACATCCCCAGCAGCTGAGCTGGTGCTTTTCACAAGCACCATGTTCCAGGGAGTACAAATGGAGAAACTGGGACATGACTTTCAGTTTGACAGGGAAGGTGTCTGCTGACGATGAATGAACCTCCCTGTGACTTCAAGCTTTGTTGGGGAAAAAAAGACAAATTTTAAGTGCCGTAGAAATAAAAATACCCCATCACTTCATTTTATCCTGTCACTGTGAACAAATGCAGTGCTTGTTTTTAAGACTACTTTTCAGATGACCATACGATTTCTGAACAGAAAATCCACAGTGCCAAGCACTGACAGAAAAGTCACTGCCTCTAGCTATTATCTAGTCATATGGAAAATATTTGACTGAGGAAATAAAGTCCTTCATTGGAGAGCTTGAGTGATAAGCTGCAGGCAGAAAAAGCAGAATCAAATCAGTGTCAAACCTACATTCACTCCCAAGACACGCGAGCATCCTACTTGAGCTTAGTAAAAGTCATTTTGCCAACAGGCTTTGAGCCTGTTGAAAAGAAGTAGGAAGTACAACGTAAGGAAAAAGAGGATTTTTAAATCAAGCACTGAAAAGTACAAGAAGATGCCTACAACCTGCCCTGCGACTACAAACTCAGGAACAGCCAAGAAGCAAAATACAGTGATTACACCCTAGGCTTGTACTACAACAAGGAACATTTGGTTTTGATCATTCCTAGCAGGTGGAGTTCTTGGTGGCAAAGTCCCGTAGGTTTTGGACTTCTGCAGCTGTATGTTGCTTCCTAGGATCTCTTATCTTTCTTTCTCCCAAATCATGTTTACAGACCTCACAGTGTTTTAACACATCTCAAAAATGACTTTACGGAAAACAGGTTGTTTTCTTCCTCAGCTCTCCATTGTATTGCAGCTAAACCCAAGTAGAACGATGGCTACACACCACGTCTTCGTGTCTCAACCCTGCTTCTGCTTACCAAATTCCCTGCAGAGCAAGACCAGACAGACACTAGGTTCCAAAGGTACCTAGACCATTGCAACATTTAACAGGCTGTATTTTAAGCAGTGAGCACTGAACCAGGAAGAAAGAATTTAACTCCAGCTGCAGGCAGTAGAACTACGCTAGATACAAATTTGTGCCAAAAGTTTTAGGTGTGAGTTACTAGAATCTGAATACTGCACCTTCCCTCTTTCATTACGAAAGGAAGTTCTTGGACAGGAGCATCATTTTCTTAAGCAGCACATAATGCTCACTGTAGTATATACAGCAGCACAGTTATCATGCTCTATTTCACAGCATTAAAATGAACTATTCTCCAAGCAGGAGAAATCTTCATACCAAAGAGTCAAACACCACAGGCTTCGATGCTGCCAGAAGAGATTCTTTTAATTTTTGATATGCCTCTAAATAGTCCAAGACTTTATGAGTCGCAGGCAGAAGTCACTAAAAGAGTCCAAGCGAACGGCAGTTTTGAAAACCTAAACATGGCAGACTTTTCACAGAGCTTGGCAGTGGTCTGTGGAGTAGAGAATGCATTTCAAATGAATCAGTGCTTCTCTACCTGAATACTGAAATGCAGGAGTAAGAAAGGGAAAGAAAGGGATCCCTGAGACTGACTGTGCACGTAAAGCACCTTTCCAGTTTGTTCAAACTCCAAAAATGTAAGACCCTCCCCAGCAGGACAAGGGCCACACACAGCAAACACCCCCTTCTACCCTCAAGTACTCACCCATTCTAAATCTTATTTTTATTACTGATTTACATGAAGAGGTTTTGTGCTCTCAGGCTGAAATTCTCCACTGGAGACCTAGGAGTGGGAGACAGAGCCTAACAGCATCCTCTGCTCAGCTAACACCTCCCCAGTTCTGTCCTGGAGCAGCACCAGGACAGCCAAACCCCTGAGCAGCACAGGCACTGCAGCCCATCCCTTTGGCACTGTAGGGCACCACGGCCTCCGGCCCCAGTTCTTAGGGCATGGAAAGCCTGGGCAGACACTGAATAAAACGTCCCCTTAAACGAGGTACAAAGTTTCCTTAAGTCCTTATCAACACAAGACCCAAAATACCAGATCATCTACACGGAAGCACTGTCTATAAGAAATCTGTATAGCAGGAAACAGTATTCCTATAATACGATGTTGTTCTGCCACTAGGCTTCATCTTATTCCTTAAACTTAATTTCTACCCTTCCTACCCTTAACTATAGCCTTGCTCACACCATGGGTTCACCGCAGAAGCCATGCAGAAATCTCCTCTCAGAAGCTGGCCAAATTGATCTTACTCTCCCAAGGCAGAGTCTCACTGTGCTCTGTCCTCTCAGCACGAGAACGGCTAGGCACAGGCAGTAACCAATACCAGAGTGCCATCTATAGCTATTTCACATGACTTCGCAGCAAAGCAGAGTAGAAAACGCACACGCATGCTCATTCTCCTCCCTGGCATTAGGAATACCTCTCAGAGAAACTTCTGTCATTAAGGTCTGGAGAATAAGAGAATTTAATCATAGCAAAAGATGTAACAGTAGCTGCCCTAAGAGGGGCTTTACTTCTCCTGCAGTGAGAGGCGGAGCGTGGGGAATAAAGCCCCTCTCCCCACTCTCCCCTGAAAAGGAGAGGCAGAGCATATGCATACAGCCCACTGATTTCTGCTGAGGTGGCCCAAAGCCAGCTTATAAAACAGGCCTGTTACAGCTATAAGAATACATCTTCTCATTTAATCCTGTGTGAAGAGATGCTAGAACAGGTTTGCATTTTTAGGGCCAGGAACCAAGCATAAAGCAAAAAGAGATGGAAATGGCATTCTCCCCTCAGTGCACATCCCAGAACTGATAAATGAGCGACCTCCACCAGCTCTTTCCAAGGGAAACTGAGTTTGTGTGGAGGTGTTTCACAGCGGTGCTGAGCTGACCCCTCCGGACAGAAAGGCTTATGGCTAACCCCAGCAATGCAGCCTGACGAAACAGGTTTTGAACAGGTGATGTGGCAGATGGCATCCTTGTCCCCTTCTGCTTCTGCCACTGAGTCAAGCGTACCAGCTGCGGCCAGTAAATCCGTATAGCCACCCTCCTCCTTGGGCACACCCAAGCACTGGTGCTGCCAGGCACGGAGAGAGCCGTCAGTGGCACTCTGCCGATTCCCTCCACCATCCCTTTGGGGTCACAACACTACCCTCTCCACGCGAGTAATTACAGGCTCCACTGCACGCTTGGCTGTAATGGAGAATACGTCAAAAAAACCTAGCCAAACAAAAACCCCATCACTTCAGAGTTAGACAACCCCACCGACACGTCCCAACCAAGCCGACAAAGCGCCATCAGGTGTCTGCTGGCTTCTAGTGTCAGGAACTGCCAAGAAAGAGTTACGCGGATCTTTCCAGGGGTTGCGTTCATTCCCACCCGGCCATGCTCCACCTAGGAACACAGAGGTGTTCCTTCACGCCAGGACTCAGCTCTTCAGAAGATCCTCTGACCCTGTGCTAACGTGGGTGTCTAACAGGGTTCCTCTGTACCCTTTAAGGGACCACACAGATTCTTGTTATTAGTCAGTGAGCTTCTACCAGGCACTGTGGCCCCGCTGTGGGACCACACGCACACCCACCGCTCCTGTTGGTGCAAGGGGCACACACAGCAGACCACACAGGAGAGAAAGAGGCCTCTCCTCTCCATCACAGAGCTGCCTTGTGGGAAGGTTCACCATGAACATACTAGTTAGCATAAGTGCACTAAGACATGTAAGCAGGCTGTTCCTTTTTAGACTTGCTGGTTGGTAGCACCTATTTTGATTAACAGTTCATTTATTAGGCTTTAGGGTTTACACATGCCACTGGCAAGGATCCACAACTGGGTCACTACAGAAGCTCAGTCATGCCTAACTGGAAGGTGAAGTGCAGAGCAGAGTTTACACACGTACAGTGATGGAGAGACATGCAGAGATCACTGCTTAGGTGAAGACAGTTCACCAGCACCAGCCATGCTTTAGAAAGCTGGTCTGTGAAAAATTCAGGTAAGACAGTTAAATTAGAGCATGCTGCACACAAAGCTACAAAACAGATTTTACTTACTCTGGGGGAAAGCAACATTTTTCACTAAGGAGTTGATGAGCAGTTGTGGGTTGATTTTTCTTTTTCTTTTTTTAAAGCAGGTTGATCATGAAAAAAAATCTCAGAAGAGTATGACTATCATGAGAATGATTTCTAAAGCAGGAAGCATGACAGCCCCACACCCACAACAGCAGAAGCAGCTGCCACATGCAAGTTGTCAGCCACACACTGCAGGTCTGATCCTGCATTACTTAAAGCTACTTGGAGCTTTGACATTGTCTTCAACGCAGTGAACTGCACAATGCAGAATTAACTAAAAGCCCAGTATAAGAGAGGAAAAACAAATCAGTGGTATTACGCAAGTCAGAAGGTATTTCATATCCTCATCTCAAAGCAGGAACTGCTATGATAGAGCCCAGCCTGAACAGAAGTACCAGGACTACCACCACTTACACTCAGGATCTGTAGCACTAAGAAAGGATCCCACCAAGAAGAAATAACAGTAATTAAAACAATCTCTAATATCATCTGAAGTTCCCTGCAACATGACTTCAGTGCCTCCCAGATTCTGAATGCTGGAAGAGAAATTTATTCTTGATGCTAAGGGGTGGGNTCAATTTTATCCGGAACATTTCCACCTGCCCACCTCTTTTCTGCACAAAGCCTTTCCAAGTTCAGTGGAGGTCCATGCCTGGCTTTAAGCACAGGCAACACAGGAAGCTGCTGGGTGTCAGGAAGATTTCCATAGCCCCTTTGCCTCTGCTACCACTATGGAAAGCCAGACCCGCTGCTGCTAGCTGAGAGAAGATCAGGAGTAGGGGCAGCTGACTGTAGTGGTGGACCAGCAGTAATCATACCCTCTGACCCTGCTGTTCCTCAGGGTAAGAAAAAAGCAAACCCAGCTCTCCGGGAAGGCATCTGTGGTGGCACGGCCCAGATGGGGGAAGAGTTTTGCCTGCATTTAAAAAAGCTTGGAGCAACTCTGCCTTACAAAAAGGCACAAACCAACTGGCAGCACCCCACTGTCCCTGAGCAAGGCAGTGTCTCCCCTGCTTGCAGGGACTCCTAAGGAGATGAGATCCTTTCTTTTGCAGAGGTCAGGACAGCAAAGCAGCTGTTCTCAAAAAAGCAACAACTCATAGCAATGCCAGAGCCCCCCATAGCCTGTCTCACACTGTGAAAGCAGCAAAAGCAGTGCAGGAGGGGAAAAATGAGGAATTATAAGGATTGCTCCGCTTTGGGCACTGCTATGTGCCGTAAATTCCTGGTTACAGGTCAATTATCCCCACGGCTCTACATGGACAGCCTGCTATTACAATCGCCTTTCCTAACTTTGGCAGAGCAGGCAGCTGCCCATCAGCACACTGCCAACCTCTAGCGCTACACAGGTTACCTTGTCGCAGGGCTCTAGATTCCGGTCTGAACCGAGGACCCATTACACGGTATAAAATATGCCAAGATATTTTCAGTGCAGAGAGCTTTCAACGCTGTAAGGAACAGCCTTGCTTTCCACACATTAGCACATTGAAATCTGTACAGCAAGCCTGTCAAACAAAGCAGCTGATCTCTGGCTCTCCTACACCTCTCCTCAGATGGAGGAGCTTCAATTATGTGGCATGCCTGCAGGATTTTAGAGTTAAAAGAGCTGCTGCCATATCACATACTTTAACCTTTTGCCTTCCTCTAGACACTGCGTAAGATCATCTGATGCACTAGACTGTTCATTTTCATATGGTGGCTCAATGCAAAAGGTTGCCCTCGGAGTTTGTTTTTCACAGCAGGGGTGTAGGAGTACAAAACCAGAAAGCTACTTAATTACTTATTCCCTGTCCCTACATTTTCAGACTGGCAAGACAAGTGATAGAAAATATTTTCTAGGGGAATATGATCAACTGTAGAAAAAAAGTAATTAAAAGTAACTGCAATGTCCGATTTTACTTAATTTTATACAAGAGCTCTAAGACATTTACATACCTACAATCTTTAGACAAACACGACCACATCCCGTGATTTTCAGAAGGAAACACGGAACATCCTTCACAAATAACAGTCAGGAACATTTGTAGCCCAACTCAGTTGCTGCTTAGATACCACAATAATGGCCATGCTAAAAGGCCTAATTAACTCCCACTGATTTCAGAGAAGTAAATAAATAAGAGCCAAAACAGGTAAATCAACATGTTACCTTGACTTGCAGTCACCTCCTGCTTTTCTCTCAGTCACTCTGGCAACATATCAATTATCACAATACTCAGATTAGCTCCTGTTTCTAAACGAATACTGGAAAGGTGAATCTTTTCCCCTAAAAAGATTCTGCAGCATAATTAGCAACATGTACTAAACGCTTGTAATCCGCAGTCATCTTCCAGAAAAAAAACATATTTAAAGAGCTGTCGGTTCAAACTGTCAAATCTAAACTACTTGACAGTGTATTGAACCTTTAAACTTCTGCTGAGAGCAAAAGACACATCAGACACACATATAGGTCTGTAATCAGAAATGTCAGACGGTAAGACAGCATAAAGTCTTGTTTTATATGCACCAGAAATACATCAGCACATGAAGCACAGGGCTGTAAGGTAAGATTTCCTGCAAGAATATTTCAGTTACCTTGAGCCTGATTTTTATAATCATCCCTGATACTTCCAGTAACCTCCAGAGATCGTAAGATTAGAGGACCCGTAGAAATGGCACTTCAGGCATTCAAGCATTCACCTGACATGCTTTAACACAAAGAACAAACGAAAAAAATAATCTGGTTTGGAACTTGAGAAATCATCCTGCTCCAGAGCTAGCAGGATGAAAAAGGAGCCAGAAGGCCTAACTCAAGTGCCAAAAAGTACATCAGTAGCATCACACATCTGCGAGATGCAGCTTACCTCAGGAAGCTAGTTAGAAAAAGTGCATATGACATCAAGAGTCAAGGCTGGAAATCAACGTAGGTTAGCTTCACGTCGCACATGAAACCTGCTCTCTACCCCGCGTCAGTCTGTCTGCTGCAGATTGCTGACATATTGGCTTACATGCTCTTATGGAACAAACTGAGTCATGCTGCTAAGACTTGAAAATAAACGTTTTTTTAAAAAGCTCTGCATTCTGCAGGCAGTACATCCAGTTTCACAAAGCTGAGGCTCATGACACATACACACTTGCCCCTTTTTGCCCCCAAGATTACCTTTGTGCACCAACTCATTTCTGCATGCAACACACAGTTGTGAAACAGACAGCTACATGCACTCAACTTTAAGAAAAGAGTTAAGCCTTTTCTTAAAGGCTTCTTTATTTTTAAATTCCTTCAAAACAGAAATTAATTTAAACAAATCAGATGCAAAACACCTGCATTTTAAATTAGCATATATTTTACTGTATCAATCACAGCAACCTCATACAGTAAGATACACAAAAATAGAGCATGGTATCACTTCAATTCAACACAGTTTTGTACTACAGTATTCCATGACATATATACACAGGACTTTTCTTTTTCAAAGCAAGTATAGTCCCTGCTATGTTCACCGTAAAAATTACGTGGCATCACAGTTTTAGTTATTCACTGTAGTGTGAGTAGCCGTATGGAAATTGAACCAGTGAACTAGAAGATACACGGTATAGCAGCCAAACAGGCATGACACTTCAGAAGGTGAACAAAAACAAAATAACCACCAAAATGAAAACCACCCTTAGACGGTATTTTAATAGTAAAATTGTTTTTAAATTCTTCACTATATACATAAAGTATCTACATTTGTGTCGTATTTATATATATATATATATTTTTTTTTATAAAAAAAACATACAAGATTTTGAAAACCCTAAAATCATTCACCTAAACAATATTCACCCCAACCTTCAGGGTCAGCAAGGCAATACTTGCCTATAACATTATGTTCAGTCGCAGTTGCTTGATTCAGAAATTTCCCTGACTGCTACACACACGCCATTCACTTTGTTCCTTAGTGCAAACTGTACAGTAACTTATTGTTCTCAGCCCTCTGTAAGACTCGGGTTTCATCTTATTTCCATAACACTTCTGACACCCATTTATGGATAAAATTATTTTAGCTATTTTACAACATTAGCCTATGTAGTTTCCCCCTCTACCTACCTCAAGCCCTCCCCCCACCCAAAAAAACATAAGACAAACGATCATTCATGCATGTTTCTGTCACACAGGGATCAACGGACATTTAAGTTTAGAAGCCTAGACTCTAACAGTGTTTAAAAAACCCCTAAGTGAATAATTTTAGTGCAAAGTGGACTACATAGTTTACATCTCAGCTAGAGTTCTTTACAGATATTTTAAACACATTTAATTCTGCACATCAGATTAGGTTGCCTGATACTTTGTTCTAACTAGCTAGTTGGAATAAGGAAGTTAGAAGGATTCTTGTGGGTTTCCTTTCAATAAAAAAACTAAAGCCTACTCATAATCAGGTGTTGTTTGGGGGTCAAACTGTACAGAGCCTAGCACAACAGAGTCCTGGTTCTCGGCTAGGGTTCCTATGTGCTACAGTAATACAGATAAATATTATTATCTGATTCACATCCATAACTGATGGGTTTACTTTAACAGGAGTCACAAATGAGCTCTGATTTTTAACCAGGCCAGTGCTTTACTTGCTGGACTACGCTACAGACTTCGCAGTGAATTTGGAAGCAAGCATAATATTTATACTTACAATTTCCATAACCACAAAGGAAAAAGCGTGCACTGAGAACCAAAATCCTGCAATTCTTAGACAAGACTCCACTTAGACTAGTCGTAGCCTTATCAGAGGGGAAAAAAAATGTGAGATTAAAACCCAAAAACTGATCAGAGCCAAGAACATCAGTCTGCCACAGTGACTATAATAAGCTATGAAATACAGTACAAGGAAAAACAAAAAGTCACCTGAACAAATAACCCAGAGAGACTTCATAGTTATAATGATTTTACCACTTTTAAGAACTCAACATATTAAATATTTATTAAAAATAAACTGCTTCCAAATTACCTATTTACAGTACAAAGAACAGTACTTAATACATGTGCAACAGAAAGTAAAGAAAATTAGTACTCATCTGGAAGGACAATACTCTAGGCATAATTTAAGTGACATGAATACAGGTTCACCTTTTTAAAATACCATACAGTAAAAACCAGTAGGATGATATTGGCAACACCAGAAAATAAAGCACGTATTGTCCAGATTCAGATTATATAAGCTTCAGATAAACAACTGGGAGATAAGGGGAGAAGGAAAAAAACATAAAGACAAAAGGAAGAGACGCTGCGGTGTTTGCATTTTGGAGATCAAGAAATGCAGACACACTTCAAAAAATAGTCCTTGTTGGCAAAACAAGCCATTCACATACTTCTTGCACATTTTGAAGTCATACTTTATCAAAAACCGGCAGTAGCTTCATCACTCACAGGAAGTGAGAATCTTAAATTTTTAGATTTTATTTTCAAACCTTGCATGGCTTTATTCGGGCAAGGAGACGACTGCAATGCAATAGAAAGGTGCGATGTCACTTTTCTAAAATGCAACAGCTGCCATGTTTTAACGAAAAATGTGCTCTTCTCCCCCATTTAAATTGAAAAGTAATGATCATTTAGGAGTTACCTAAATTATAGCAGCATGAAATCTAATGTATCTGCAGCATCTGTGAAGCCACAAAAATCAAGAACTGGCACCTGATCACTGAACCATGGTTCCAAATATTTGGACATGCCATTTTTGTAAGAGGTCAGTGTATTTCCTTATCAGTGGAGTCAGTACATTAGTTAGGATAGCCCTTTCCCCTCCCCCTTTCCTTCCCCTCCAAAACAGACTAATCAAGTCTATCTATAAACTACATGGGACAGCTGGGACGATTTATAGTTTAACTGATTGTTAGGCATGAATCTGTGAAGCTCGCTTTTTCTACAGCAGGGATCATAATAGTAAGCATTGAGGCAAGTGTCACATGAGACTTTCGAGCAAAACGTACAAGTGTTTGCAGCTCCAGACCGGTTACAAAAGCCGCAGCGCGAGGTGCCTGAAGGTTTGGATTTTGAACTGAATTGAGCAGCTCTCTCTTGACTCTGAGTTTGTGATGTGTACTGAGATTTCTCCCTTAAAGCAGATGCAGGAGACAAGCCATCATTTGGAAGTGGTTTGATTGAATAGGTGCTCTGTTTCACTGCTGGATATTCCTGCCTAGAGTTGAACAGATTGTCACACTTTTGGCAAACAGAAGTGCCACAAGGTACGCCACAGTTTTGGCACTTGAGGGAAGCTGTCTCTTTGGCTAGGTGGGTGCGTTTGTGGTAAACGGGGTTGGCATCATTTTTCAACAGCCATACATCAGGCTTAATAGCTTCTTGTCTTTTAAAATTTAACATACTTCTAGAATCGGGATCAGTATATAAATCTAAGTCCTCTTGAGTGGAAAAATAGGAGCTGTAAGGGACATTTGTTCTTAGCATGCCATTGTGATGAGATGAAGTTGGCAAGAATTCATCTGAACACCCGTGTGGGGAGCTTGACATTGTCAGAAGAGAGGGTGACGGACGGATAATTTCATCTTTGATGTCATCTTCCGCATCAACTAAAATCGGTTCTTTCCTGAGACTCAGTGAGCTCATCAAAGGTGGTTTCTTACTTTCCCAGTAATTATCATATGTGTCCACTGATTTAGAAGGCTTGCTCACCTTTGGCTTGAAATAATCTTTAGAGGCCCGTTCACTCGCTGATTTCTGGAGTACCATTCGTGCCATGGAAGTGTTTAAGTTTTCTTTGCACTCTGCACGCCGTTTCATGGCTTCTGAGCAGCCTCTAACATCTTCATTGCTATTTTTTCGTTCATTTATGACATCAATCTCTGAATAACCTTTATCCTTCACTTGCAAGTGAATTTCAAGAAGCTGCTCACATTCCACTTTGGCCAAAAAGAGTTCAAATGAAACCATTTTCACTTGAATGGCATCAACCTGCTCTTTGAGCTTATACATTGTTCCCAGTTCTTGGACATAGCCCATGTAGTTCAAAATCTGCCTTACATCATCTTCAGTTAGAGCAGACTTTACATAATAAACAAAGGGTCCAGTGTAGGTCTAAGGGGGGTGGGGGGGGAAATAAAAGGAAAACTAGGTTACAAATTCCGTGGTGGACTAGATGTTCAGATAATTCAGTGACAGATACTATATAATTAAACAGAATAATGACAGTGAACACACGCAACTCCCATGGCAAGATGAACTCCATTTCTGCAGCCCTCCTGTTCAGCAGATGGAAATTCCGCACGAAGCAAATTCAAAGTAGGAGAGTTTTCATTCAAATTGAAATCCTGATTAGCATAATGTCCTCCCTGTTGATTTAAATCACTATGCTATACGCTGATGTTAACTTTTATGCGTACCAGACATGTTTGCATTTACAAGCAAGTTTACCATGAAAGGTAAAAAGGCAGAGATTTCATGTATTGCCCCTGGACAGGGGCTAGCTAGAGATAACAGGAACTCGGAATTGCTGCGGGAGAACCAAAAGGACTCTTCCACGCAGTTCTAAATATACTTGAGGTACACACATTTTGTGTGCTGTTACCATGCAATTTCAAATGTCTGTTTTATTTAGTTTTATATTAGGTCAAGAACTTCCACTAAAAAAGCCCCAAAAAACAAAGATATGAGTCTGTGCCAGTTGAAATGTCCTTAGCATCTGGCATACCTGAGGTATGTTCTTAACCCAGTTCAAACTGCTTTGGACTGCAGGCAAGAGTAAGCCTGCCCATCATATCTTTGCACAGAACAGGTACTGGATCCACAGTGCACAACCGCAGTCAATATCGGCGGTGCACGGAGAGATATCCTCGATGGATCAGCCAACATTTCAAAGGCCAGAACTTAAGCGTAATGATGAAGATTTATGGAGAGATCTTGAAGAAAGGCAGTTTCCCCTTGGGGAAACGGAGAACTCTGAACTGTTCTCATAATGTTCAAATTCTCTGCTAAATAGCGAAATAGTGTCTTTTTAAGAGAAAACAAGCAAAAATACCCACCACTAGTGCATACAACCTGCAAATGACTTTAGAGACCTATACCAGTAGTGGTTTTATCCAGCTCTCAAGCCTCAAAACTGTTCTTGTAAGTCACCTGCAGCATTCATTACTGAAATGCTGCAGCACTTTTGAATAAGCATATAAGAACAGGTAAAAGATAAAATAGAAAGATCAACAGCAGAGAACTCACTATCTGACTTCCAGCACCCAAGCCGAGCAATGTACAAGTTCCTACTTTTCCCTCTGAGATCCTGGCATAGGTAAATAATTTGAAAGTACATTAAAATCAAAACTTCATTAATTGAGAACTGACAAGCAGATAAAAGATATTCTGGAAACAATTCTTTCAGAGAAGTTCCTTTACCATTATGATATGACTTGTGGGAACCTCAGCAAAGCATCGACTTTGAAGCCATGCATTGGTTGTTAGTACTTGTGCTCCACTAATAGCTGTTGCAAGACAAAAATCAAACTTTGAGCTTAAACACAACTTGACTGCTCTTGATGCTAGTGAAAGCATCTCCAAGTGGAAATTAAGACACTGTAGCAGGGTAGGCAGCACAAAAAACCTGAAATAAACTCTTCCTCTGTTTTATGGTTACATTATAAATGCAGATAGTACTTGTACTTCTGCTCTCCGGATACTCTCACCAGCACAAACTTCACTTATTTTACATAGAAACTTTCCCATGGCTTCTGTTTACCAACTGTATATAGACAAATATATACGTCATGCTAATAGGTGGAAAAAAGGAATTCTTTAAAGGAAACGTATGAAATGTGTTTAAAAGAAGGAAAAACAAATCATGTTCTCACTATGGCCACACATAAAATGCCTTACCTTAATATTTTTGAACTCCTTTTTCCAGGGGTAAAGAAAGAGATTAATTCCAACTGTCTCAAGCATGCTGAATGCATTACGGAGAGAATGTAAACTTGAGGATTTCACAGATCTCAGTGAGTTTTCAGCCATCTCGTAAAATTTTATCAACCGGAATCTATAAAAGGGATCAATTTTGGGAAGGCAAAGTAAGGCTGCCGCTGCCACTCGCAAGTACTCATCGTTAATAGGACGCTGCTTGTTGTCAGAGGCATTCAGTTTGCATTCATGGAACTGTACATACTTCCTAAATAAATCGTCTTTATATTTTGTATCCATTGAAATCAGTTTTTTATCTCACACTTGGGCAGCTACCTCGTTTCTTTCATGGTTATTCAGCAGTAGGTTGATTATCTGGCCTTAAGAATCTTCGGTAATGGCAACTCTTCTGGAATAAAAATTGAAAACAAAGACAAGTCATCACAGTTGCATAAATCCCAGATGTCCACAGCGTCTATCTGCTTCACAGGATTCTATATAAAATGGTTCACAGAGCAGCAGCTCCCAGAACAGCCTCTTTAGGTTTCCGAAAAAGCGCAAGAGTCTACAGAAATGCTGTTGTCCTGCTTTTCACTGTCGTTCTCTACTCCTCTTCCAGTTATCCGCCTAAAACAGCACCACAAACCTACCATAGAGCAAGACACAGAGTTTGATACAATAAAGCTGGTGTAGGCTCAAGCCCAGACTGAGGGTTCCTCAGCTTAGGGAACCAAGGCAAAAGTAACTCACAGCAAAAAACTGAAAGGAGAAGCATGAGTTTTTAGGCTCTCTTCTCTGCGTTTTATTTTGCCCTTTCAGTTCAAATAACTTAAACATTATTTTAATCAGTCACTGGNTTTCATTTTGCTCAACTTGGGAAAGCATCTACTTTTTTTTTTTTTCCTCTAGTGGCACAGGACTGCCCATAGACTGAGCAGATTAATTAACTTTGCCTTTCTATTTCTAACATTTTCTAGGCTTTTGACTGCCACTCACATTGCACCTGATGGCACACCCAGGCCAACACTGTGCTGCGAGAGCCCTGCAGCCATCCTACAGAGAACAGACTCCCCTGAATGCTGCAAAGTACAGCCAAAGTTTCAGCTAAATGCCGGCAGCTGCAAAGATGATTGTAATCTTTTCGGCGCAAAGCTACACCTGCCATTTTTAGGATCTTTATTAGAACAGAGCAAAATCATTCTTTTTACATCATGTACATTTTTGATTGCAGGGATAGTTGCTTTTATGTATATACTGATCTACATTTTCACCTCACTGAGCGCACATACTACACCGAAAAAGCTGATGACAAGAGAAGCTTCCTAATGCTACTTTACAAAAACCACGGTAATTAACAGGCCAACAGACTCCATCTCGACTGCCTGAGGAACTTGTGATGAAAAAGCAGACCACAGCCTTTGTTTTTTAAATGAAAATGCAATCTAGCCCTTACAAACCTCCCAACTGTGAACCGAAGGGAGGGGAGGCAGGGGAATCAATGTGCTGTTTTGGTTATAGTCAGTCTGAAAACACCACTTTTAGAAGAGACTTTCCACCCAATATTAATTGCAGCTGCTAGAATACTGAGCAATGCTCTCCCCCCCC